>BROG01000837.1:185000-280272 GCA_030159075.1 Atrina japonica
ATCAAGCACTCGCCATTCACTGACCGTGTCATGACCCATCTGCGTGCTTAGATAATTAAAAATCCCGGGTTTAGCAGTTTGTTTAACGGTTTCGTTCACGACTCTTTGTTTTATTGTTCCATCGACTGTTCGAACATCAAATAGTTCATTCACCTTCATCGTACCGTTCAAGTTTTGAACGGGTATGAATGTTGTAATTTGGCAGTCAAAACAGTCAAACAGAGAATTCAACCCCTTAACAATATACCAGGGACCCTGTAGGTCCTTCATGGAAAACGTGTCAACAACCTGAGCCGGTGGATGGCAGACGACAGGTGGATTTGGTGGGTCCAGCTTGATGCAGTTGTATTCAGTAGAAGCACACCTCATGAACGTATCAAATATTGCATTTTCATAAGAATATAGACACTCAAACATACATGTTTGGTTATTTTGGTCACATCCCGTTATACAAGTTAAAGTGGCTCTACAATCGTGGTCTGTAAAACATGCCGTGGCCTCCTTGGAACAGTGGAACATCATACACTTAATATCCGGAGTTGTTCCATCGCACTCATTTCCAGGAAGAACGAGAACAACGAAGACTAATAAAATAGAATGATACATTCTGATAGCAACTGTTATCAACAGATACACAACTCTATGTTGTGCTAGGTCAAACTACGTTATCTAGAATGACTTCCACGGATTTTCTCCAAGAAATAAATACTGTCACGGACTATAATTAGATAAAATGAGGACAAAGAGGAGGTTAAAGCTGACGTTGCAAGTTAAATTGGATCATGAATTGTGAGCATTTTGTCAAACATAAGCTCATTTAGCAATTCCCTGATTTTTTCTTTTGGCCACATTTCCACAGTAAAAACGAAAAGTTATTCAAGGATTACATCTTTTATGAGATTTGGTCTTATTCTTTCGATCCCAGAGGCGGGGGATAAAAATGAATATGCTACATCAAATAGGTCTTTTTCTAGTTGTCCCATTCCGTTTAATGTTGAAGAATAGTCTGTACCCAAATCACTTGACGTCAACAGAAAAATGACCTAAGTGATTTCCGCTTTCATACTGTCTACATCGTCGACGTTCAATGAAGATCTTGTTTCAGGTCATTCAGTGGGGGAAAGTTAAAATAAATGTTCATTCTTGTAAAGTTGACAAGTGTCATGCCTTTCCTTTAGTCTACTTCTCAAATATTGTAAGTAAAGTTATAATGCTCAAGACGATCGTTTCTGTCATTTAGGTTTCATCAGTTCAGCTCCAATTTTAAATAGATTTTCTAAAGAAAAAGTGGTATCAGACAAGGCCAATTAATAAGTCTTAACATATAGCCCAAATCCGTTTACCTGTAACCGCTGTAAAAAGATGACTATCTTAGCTTTGGAAGAATTTAGAATCTTATAGTCTGTCTTTTTTCCACTGTACGTAATACATATTTCTGGTCACCCATGCGATAGACTCATTAACCGGAAGTTGTTTAGTGCAAAATTTTCGTCAAAGGTGCATAATATTATTACGAACCATGTTGGAACGGAACAATTCGGAAAAAGGTCTATTGGAAAAGAATTGGATGAGCGATTTTAGAAGAAACTGGTGATGTTCAAAAAGATAACTCACACCGCACAACACACGGAGATGAATGTCGCAGGCGGCATACAATATAAATGGAGAATCGATATTTATGCAGATCTCGTGCCGTACACCAAAAAAATTGAGATTTGATTCGAGTCGAGGCAATAGCGAATGTTCGTCTCACGTGACGCACTATATTCCTCTTCTGTAGCATAGATTGGACCCTTTCTTATTATCATTTAATAGAACATCGACAGGGGGTGCTTACTCCTCCATGGCACCTGATCCCACCTCTTGGTTTCCAGAGGTCCGTGTTTGTCGATTTTTACCGGATTTGTATCTATATCCTTGACATTCTATTGATTTATACTTTGGTATCAGAAATTTTTATATTTTAAATATGAGGTACATCTGCTTTTTTCGTCTTTACTGACAAACTCTTCGGGGCAAATCCACCATCGGAAGAAAGAAACAAAAAAGGAAACAAAAAAGTACCAATGTAATGAAAAAGTGCCAATGGATATTCGAAGCTCCAAGTCCATTTTGAATTTGAATTTTGATTCACACTCAGCAATTTTACAGTTATATGGAGGCGGCCAGTTTTTAATGGAGGAGGAGAGATACCGGTTACGGTGTAGCCGGGAAGAGACCACCAGCCTTCCGCAAGTCAACTTTCCAAACTTTCTTTTAAAACACAGCTTAAGTTACAGGAGGTGATAGAATTCATGCTTTGAAGCGTGATGCTCTAAAATCTCGTCTACGGAGGCCCATTAAGCCCATTAAAACGACAAATTAGATATATGCATGTAACGATGGTCTTGACACTAAGTAAAATGCGAATCCCAAACGCGATGAGGCCAGGTGTCCGGAATGAGTTAGCGGCAAAATAATAACTTAATGAAGTGCTAAATATCTGACATTTTGTCCGTATTTTACTTATATTTAAACCTTTCGCACCTAATTATCAATTAAGTATGCTATTTTATAGTTACGTCACCAGCCACAGATTTTGACCAGTGCATTGGACTGACAGCAATACAGTGAGAGCTCATTTACATGCCACGCCTGCCGGGACACGTGACCTCAGTTTTAAGTCTCATCCGAATGGCAAGTGATTTTCTCTTCACATTCCAAACGTTTGGCGAAGGAACAGTCTCAACTCTTTTAAAGTCTTTGGGTATGAACAGTACCGGTAATCAAACCTGTACCTTCGAAGGCTCTACCAGTCCACAACCGCAAGCAGTTTAAACGCTCGTATCTGAGTATATAACTATGCAACTATAAACTACTCATGTAGGGTTACGTTGTTGAACGCTTGAAATCGTCAGTAAGGAAGCTTTATGGTTGATACGGGGATCTTGTTAAACAATAAAGTTCCCCTCTCAAGATTGTTAGAGAATATAGAAAGACATATATATAGTGACTCCTTTTCGCTTATCAAATCCAAAACTGACATTTTCACCAATCTTGACCTTTTCAACGAACTCGAGGTTGCCGTAGGACATTTGCTGCAGGTGTGGCTTACTTCCGGACGATTCATCTCATCCTGTTTTTTGATTAGTAAATTGTTCTTCATGTTGAAACTATTTGTATATATAATTTGCCGTATTCTAATGGACTTGGAGTTTCGAATCTTCATTTTTACTTTTCACTTTTGCACTGGCCCAATCTCTCTCTCTCTCTCTCTCTCTCTCTCTCTCTCTCTCTCTCTTCTATCTCTCTCTCTCTCTCTCTATATATATATATATGACATATGACCACGATAAACAACTGTTGTTTCTCTGGACCTCTATAAACAGCAGATAACTTATGGTGAGACAATATATAAGGAGGCTTTGTAACTAGTATATTCAAATCTTTATATCTTTATCACTTCTATAGGTTCATAATACATTTGTATTTTTGACGATAAAGAAGATAATTTCATACATTCACCTAGTTATTCAAGTAATCTGATTTCGCTATGGTTCTTAGTTATAAGGTGTTTTCTCCTGCTTGAAGGACACAGAACATACGTTATAAGCCACATATTTACAGTTAAATGGGCATTACCTTGTTGTTGTTTTTTTTAAATCTATTTTTGCTACTTTAACATATTTTTAATACGATCTATACACAGGCATAAAATATCTTATATTCCTATATATCTTGTAAAAATAAGGTAAGGTCCAGTGTGGTCTGCATATACAAATAGTAAGATTAAATTAATCACAAGTAAAATAGTGCCAACTGGGTTTAGTTTAAACATATTTTATTTATGTCAAATATACATACAATAATATCAATACAGTAATAATGCATTTGACTAAAAAGGGATCAGAAAAAAAGCTTAGAGCTTATGTAAATATTTTTCCCAGGTGTTTAAGTTAGCTAAATTTGTAGATTGTGGGTTTCTGAAGCAAATGTGATAAAATATAAGAATTTAAGAAATGTTATGCTTGTGTATACATGTATCTCTTTATGTTATTGTTTATTAATCTAAGTTGTGAAAAAAGACAATCCATAAAACAAAATCGAGGCTAATGCCCATTTAAATAGAGTGCAGGTAGGTTATTGTAATAAGTCAGAAACTGGTCAGACACTAACCTCACTTTGATAAAAAAAAATCAATGATTATGCAGTTACAAATACTCTCTAGATCAATCAGTTAGAATGACTACAAATGTCTTAAGAGCTAAATAGACTATAAACGTATTTCAATTAAAATGACGAACACGTCCAGTAGTTAGATACCAGAGCTCCAGATAAGGGTGTAAGAAGATATTTACCCTTGAAAAATTTGAAATTCAGCTTTGGAATTAGGGGTGAAATTACTTATTGGAAATTGAAGTTACAAAGTGTAATAGTGACAATTTATTTGTTATTATGTAAAACACCCTTTAAATATTTAAAAATACCCTTTAAGAATTTTGATTTACCGGTTAAATTTTATTTCTGGGAGTGAAATACCCTTTACCTGAAAATCTTATCTGGAGCTCTGGATACACTTAGATAATTGCAATTAAAAGAGCTAGTAATGTCTTGTAGTTAAAAGACTAAACGACCTGTAGTTTCAAAAACTTAAGTGCCGACCTGGCTCAGTCGGTAGCGCGCTCGACTCTGGATTGTGAGGTCATGAGTTCGAATCCCGCCGACGACAGGTTGGTTTCCTGTCTTTCGGATGAGACAGTAAAAGCTGGAGGTCCCGTGTCACAGTAGGTGTTGGCACGTTAAAGAACCCTACTGCTCAATGGCCGTAAGTGCCGAGCATGGGCCAAACTTTGAAGCCCTTCACCGGCATTTGGTGACGTCTCCATATGAGTGAAATATTCTCGAGTGGGACGTTAAACAACAATAAACAAACAAACATCAAAAACTTAAAGTCTCGCCGTTAAAAAACTCTTAACGTTTTCAAGTTAAAAGGACATTAAGCTGTTTCCTTTTCAACTACTTAGATTGATAAACAATAACTATAAGAGGTATACACAGACATAACAAATTTTCAATTCCTATATATTTTATGAAAATTGTTTTAGCTCTTTTTCAATTGCAATATAAAATCTCGCATACCAAAGTATAAATCCACAGAAAGTCCAGAATACCTATGCATATCTGGTGATATTGGACACGGACATCTGGAAATCTAGAGGTGATATCAGGTGCCAAGGAGGATTAAGCATCCCCTTTTGACCCGTCATACCCGCTGCGAGTCCACAGTCAATTTAAATTTCCAAATATCCGTGTTTGTCCAATATCACCAGATTTGTATATGTATTCTGGATTTCCTGTGGATTTAAACTTAGGGATCTGAAATTTTATCTTGGGCATCCTGAATTTTATACATTGGTATCTGAGATTTTATATTACAACTTATGGAATTTCTGGATACCGTTAATAACAGAGATTATCTGCAGGTGACTTAATACGACGTAGACACATTTCATCGATTTATGCTGATAGAGTTGGGATTAACTGAAATACAATGAAACCTCGCATAGGAGATCACCTGGCATTCAAAACCGCATATATTCAATCTCCTGATAATTCTTAATAAATATCCCATGTGAACAGACCCTCAGTAAAGAAACCACTTCGATACTCAGCCCAATTTACGCCGGTCTGTTAGTTGGTCTTAATAGCGAGGTTCAACTCTACCACATACTCTTGTACCCACCTGTTGCCACATCAATAACGTTAAGTTGACATTACATTTACTGCCTGTCACTTTCAATGTCTCCCACCTGTATTTGCAGCTGTCCTGTATCAGATATCGAAGTTTCATCTGGTTGTTATTGATTAAACAATTACACTGGCATTTGTATATAAAACGTCCGTACTCTTTGTGTGTATACCTTTGTGCATTTAAAATAGTGACAAATGCATTTGATAATATTTTCACTTTCTGTGATTCAGGTATTTTCTTCGCCAGCACAGTCACAGTTTGAATCTTCGGTGGATTCAGTTATTCAGCAGGTAAAACTTATTTATCGATCTTAATATTATGAACATACTACCAACGTTATAAGCCAAAAATTATTATGTAGCTAGCACATTTATGATAAACTGGCTACCTGGCTAGGGAGTATACAGTTTGTCCATACTCAAATGAAAATTTATCTTTTTAATACATACATTGATATGAATATTAATTGTGTGTAACCTTTTGAGAAAAAAAGAAATGACCTTTTTACTGAGGTGACCTCTGAATTGAAGGTACCAGAAGTATCAAGTTATGATATGTGCATATACCACCACTGGTACCCATTAATCATTGGTGTAAAAGATCCATATACATCATGATAGTAAAATCCAAATAACCGGAGTCTTGTGAACCCTTTCTTGACCTGGACGAGTTTAAATTTTAGGTAATAAGGCATTAAAATTACACTGACTACAGTGATCGTTCCTACTTGTCGCCATACATAAGGAAATATTCAGTGAGGAATTAAACGTTTTTCCTGTACAACTTGACATAATCGAATAATCAAAATGTTACTTCGCCCCGCCATCTTATCTGAATCGGACAATACCCTACCTTCGACAACTTCCTTGCAGAAACTCGGATTCTGATTGGTTGAAAAACTCTTGACAACTACACGGCAATATCATTACCTCTCATTTACCAAATACCACATACGTATACTATGATGTTTATACTGGTATTAACTATAGAAGCAAAATACGGCTGTATTCCAAGCAACTGGTGTATTGAAATTTGAAGTTGAAGATGAACTGGATTAATTTTATAATTTCGGACTGTGAATGAGGAGTAATTTGGAAGCAATTACACACAAACAGCTACTTTTAATTCCTCCCGAACATTTTCAACATATAATTATACCTCTAATAGCAGTCACCTTTCTTACGCGGTCAGCCATTACCCCTTTCTCATCCAAAGTAACCCGCGTGAATTTGACCCAATTAAACAGTCATTTAAATGTTCTAAACATAATACCAAAGTTATAATGCTCAAGAGATATCGTTTCTGTCAATTAAACTTCGTCGGTTGAGCTTCAATTTGAAAAGTATGTGTATTTTTCGAATTTAAATGGTGTTAACAGTGCAAAATATTACATTAGTATAAGATGAACAGCTGGTACCGAAATACCAGGTACTAGGTTTATAGTACTATGTATAACCTCGGGGACTCCAACGGTCCACCAGCAGTGGCAACGACCTAGTGGTTATAAATATTCTAAACATAATACCTAAGTCATAATTTCAATTCGCCGATAGCTTGAGATAGAAGCCTGTATTGCTCCTATTATTAATGCTAGTATATACATCGCTATATTGAAATATATGTCGCTATTACACAAATGATACTGGGTACCAGATGTTTGGTATATGCTCACGTACGGCCACTCAAATTTCATTGTGCCAATTACTGGTGATCCAGATATACTCTGATCCAAAACTTAACATTCAAATTATTATCATTCTACATGTTTAAAATAATAATTTGTAAGTACTTGGATATTAAGTTTAACATTAATGTCGTTGCCACTGCTGATAGATCGCTTAAATCCCCGAGGGTATACATAAACCTAGAACCTGCATGGTATGTGGGTACCAGCCGATAATATTTTATTAATACATGTACTAAAGTAATATTTTGAGCTCATAACACCATTTAAATTCAAAATATTCATCTTTTTACAGTGGTTACTATTAGACGAATTTTGGCTATACATTATGATTTATTATTTGGTCCTGTATGATACCACTCGCTCTTTCGAAAATATATATCTATTATAAACTGTAGCTCAACATATATACACACATTATTACTTGACAATTAGAAACCCTCAAGTAAAAGAGGTCACCACTTTCATTATTTCCCTTTAGTGACTATTTTATACACAGAGAGAGAGAGAGTCTAACCTGGGATATCCATGTATAAAATTTATTATAGGAACAACAAAGGCTTCTATCTCAAGCGATCGGCGAATTGAAATTTGATATATATCCAGGGCTGAATGATTTAGAATCAAAATTTTATAATAAAATTTCCTGCAATATTGTACAATTAAATGGTTTTGGGTGAGTCTAAATGTAATCAAAGAGATTGATGAATTAAACTGTGTTTTCGTTCGTCTATAAATAATTAGATGATCCATAACATAAATTGACATGTGTGAAATACAACAATATAATTGTTTATGTCAATTCACTACCAACATCATTCATTTAGCCTGTAACTTTATAAAGTATCAGATGGTGTACAGCGGTAGTTTTTGACATATTTATAGACCCATTAAATATTTTGATATACACTAGCATTTATATTATCGAATTAAGTAAACATGAATATGATAGATCGTTATATCAATTGTTAAATAAAGCATAAGCACCTTTTTACATATTAAAATATATCTGCATATCATATGGAAAAATTGTCACTTATAGATGCATAGAACATTACGATCAATCAGCAAATTTTCAAGGACTGAGTTGGGTTAAATTCACATGTTGTTAAATCATTGTAATGTAAGTAGCAGATTATTTGATATACATGTTGTCTTTACTGCAGACTTTTATTTAACAGAATAGTTACGGAATTTGAGTGAATGCATATGTTGTAATATTTGAGGGAAAAAACAATATTGGATCTAGGCTCGGTCAATTTTGCACCATATTTATCCACCCAAATGTCCCTAATTGTATAATATAGCATTTTCAATATTTAATCATGTAATAAAGAAACAAATCAAAAGTAAAAATATTATTTTTATTTCATATATTCCATTATATTTCCCTAAATCTATTAACTCTTAACTCATCGACCCTTGAAGTCACATTTGGATCTTTCAAAGAATGGTTAAGTCCACTGTCAGAAGTCAGTGATGTATGATTTAGAATCAACATTTCATAATAAATTTTCCTGAAATATAAACTTGTTTACACCCGGTTTATTACCGTAGATCATACAATGTAATGGTTTTGGGCGAGTCTAAATGTGATCGCAGGTGTTGATGAGTTAAAAAGCGTCTTCATTCATTCGTTCTTCTTGTTAGGTACTAGCGTGTCATCCAAATAATCCCGGATTGACTGTTAGCGTTGTCAAAGACGGCAAGACATTATTGGCTAAAGGATATGGAGTTCGTAATCTTACAACAAAACAACCGGTAACCGAGGAAACCCTTTTCCAGGTGGCGTCTATGTCTAAAGCATTTACTTCAACACTTCTTGTGAAACAGCTACACCAGCATCCAAAGTTCGTAATAAATATCCATTCTTTATTAAGAACAATTTAGAATTTTGACTGATTGGTCAACATCTTAATACGTGTTTTAATTTTTAGCTCGCCGGTGTCATATTCAAAACCTCCTGCATAGAGAATCCCCCCGGAATGTTTTATATAATACCAATATACAAATCTTTAGGATGCCCAGGATATAGATACAAATCTGGTTAAAAAATGGACAAACATGGACCTCTGGAAACCAAGAGGTGGGGTTAGGTGCCATGGAGGAGTAAGCATACCCTGTCGACCGGTCACACCCGTTGTGAGTCCAGTCAAGTCCAAATGAAATACTTGAGAAAACCTTCCACTCGGAACATTATCTACACAGAAAATCTTCTCCCGGAAGGAATACTATATAGAAAACATTCACCCATAGGAAGTTTTTTTTTATATAGAGAATGTCCCCCCCCCCCCCGGGAAAATTTTTCTATCTAAAAAACATTATTCCTCAATCCGGAAAAATTAATAAATCTGTTCACTGATTATTTCAAAATATGATATACTATGAATACATGTGCTGAGTGTAAATCCCACATTTATCCAGATTTGAATTTATAAGGGACATTCTCACTTACTTTGAGACAGTTTCGTCAGATAATTTCTCTCCTGTTTTATTCCAACTTAGAAGAGACGTTTTCAAAACATAATATATGTATTATAAAATCGATTTAAAACCTTAACCCTTAAAATTATGCTGGTAAATCATTCCATATTTTAATTAAAAAAAATTAATGATGCAAACAGAAAATTGATTTTGGTTACTGAACGCAACATTAATTTTGATATCATCCGCCACCGCACTGTTTGCAAATGCCATACACCCGGCATCGTCGTCGCCCCATTTCGTCGGCGTCCGTAGACAAAACTTTAGCCTGACCTATATCTTTTTAACTGCAAGGGAAAGGGCTTTGAAGGAATCAAAATGTTTGCCAGAACTTTGACCTTTAAATCTGATAGCTGTAGGTCAAATGCCTGTTTTGACAATTTTCACTCATTTGGGTGAGCTTTGATGTCTTCTGACGACTCTTGTTTCATAAAAGCACATCCACTGAAATGAAAACTAAATGATGTTTCATTGCACAATAGCAAAATCCAGCATACATATTTTCAGTGAAAAATATATCAATGAAAATCAGATGACCTCTAAAAATCCAGAGAAGGAATTTTGCAAAAAGGTTTAGGTTTTTCTTGTTAGTAGTTTGTTTGTTTCACGTTTGCCAAAAAATCGTTCACTTATACGGAGACGTCATGACTTTTGGAACATTGCCAGATATTTGAACTGTGCTATGGGTTTATTCCAACGTTTTGACGCAATAGTTAACAAAAGGTCACTAACATTTTCAATGTTTGAATGAATTACACATTTCCCAATACTTATTACTTATACTCATACTTATATTACAAAGATGT
The DNA here is from genome assembly GCA_030159075.1 of Atrina japonica. Lineage (NCBI taxonomy): Eukaryota > Metazoa > Mollusca > Bivalvia > Pterioida > Pinnidae > Atrina > Atrina japonica. Next base: position 195,706 of record BROG01000837.1, read on the forward strand.
TTTCAATCATCGGTGTACATTTAATTGCTTTTATGTGGTATTTATGTCTCTCAAGCGATGAAAGTTAGATTCTGCTCAGTGATTATTTCATATGCAACGGTCAACTTGATTGTCACAAGAATGCGAAGAAACGTGTTTAAAGTTTGACAGTCGTCATAATGGACAGGGTCATGTATTGCTATCTAAATTGCTGTAGTACGTACTCGATAGTGGTAGTTTACCCAACCCAGGAAGCTCTCTTTAGTGCCATATTCCATCTTTCTTGTTTTCCAGATGCCAATTTGTGTCCCATATTATTCACGTTTGTATATATCTCAATAAACTTCTTTACAATTAACACTTTAGTAGCTTAAACCAAATTATCATTATCATAAAAACAATTAATACTCATCATTTTGTTGTTGCTGTTGTATATATTTTACGTGTATGGATACGTCATTGACCTAAGGTCAAGTGTCTCAAACTTTGGCTTTCACGTCATGTGCGGTTTTGTTATGACTCACTACCACTATCTGAATCTGGAGACTTCTGCAAATGAATCGAACGCACTACCACTAGGTCTCCAAAAGCGGTCCCAAAGTAATGTATAAAATCATGAAAACATATTGCGTTACAAGTATTGTATCTAATGTCATTAGCTGGACTCACGGCGGGTGTGGTCGGTCAACATGCGGTGCTAATTCCCCCATGGCACCTGATCTAACTTCTGGAGTTCAAGAGATCTGTGTCCGTGTCCAATATTCACTAGATTTGTATCTTGTATCCTGCAAATCCTGGGGATTAATACTTTGGTATCTGTGGTTTTTATATTTCATTACAGCTTAAGCATATACAGCACTCTTCAGGACGTCCTTGGAGACGCTTTTGAGTTTTCCAGTTATCAGCGAACGAAGTATGCAAATCTCAGAGACCTACTTTCACATACACTTGGAATACCCAGCTATAACTCAATACGATTTGATTCGTCCCTCACAAGAGATAATTTAGCATGGTACGATATTATAAGATTTTATTTCATATATTAAAAGTTCCACTTTTATAGAATCTCGAATTTCATCTATGCTCTCTATCGTAATATACCTGTATTAAATGCATAAGATATTATTTTTTCGATTTGTTATTACATAAATCGCACCCCTGGATAAGACACATGGATTGATATTTCTAGAATGTAGAAGAAACTTTCAGTTCCTAAAACCCATGTTTCGAAACATAGTTCTTCATATTGTTTTGGTCTGTGTTCTTGTGTTCTACGTATCTAATAGTCAGCAAAATTATGAGATTAGACGAAAATATACGTTTTAGATACACAGGAAAATATGTGCAAAATAATTCTATACAGTTTGGTGATGGTGTTGGTGTTGCTATTTTAGTTATTTTAAGTTTAACTTTAAAAAGGGATGACTTCTTTGTAATCCTTACAATAACTTCTAATAATTTCCAACAAACTAAAATACTATGTAAATGCTCAAACTTGCTACCTAACAATGTGTAAATGAAAATCTTAACATATATCAGGAACTGTCATTATGAAAGTCCTTGTTACCAATTGTTATTTCGATTTATTATTTTTTTCTCTGTCTTATTCAAATAATCACTGTAATTATATAAAAATACGTAATTCTCCAAACTTTATCATATTACCATCGTCTACAAATTCGCTGCTTTTTGCTCATTCAAAAAATTATATATATTTTCCAAAAAGCGAAAGAAAAGGGGTTAAGAATATACAGACGTGTTTTCGTAATCGACAAAAGTGAGGACCTACATACAATAAAAAAGAAATGGAAGATTTAAGCCTAAAATATGAAATTAATCCTTTAATACCTCAGTAACTTAACTCATTCACCCCTAAAGACACAGTTGGACTGATCCGAGTCATTGATTTACAGAAGAGTTCATTGTTTTTCAGGGTTGATGAGTTAATGTATGAACTTTTTGTGCATTAGACCAGTCCTGTGGGATTAAAAGGTTTGACAGTAATGGTTAAATCAATGCATTCCCCACAAAACTTGTTGAAGATGCTATGAAATCGAAAACGTGCTAATTTGTAATTTAATGGGTGGCGCTGATTAACATTTCACCAAATAGAGACCAACAATACGTAATTTAGAAACATTTTAATACACTTAAGTAACCCATACTTTAGATGATGGTAATGATGATGATGATGACGACGACAACGATGATGGTGATGGTGATCATAATGATCATTATTACTATTATTATTGATATAATTATTGTTATTATTTTCACGTTGAATTACAGGCGTTTGAAGTATCTGAAACCCATTTATACGTTTCGACAGTCATTCTTGTACAGCAATCTCAATTATGGGCTGTTAACTCATATATCAGAAAAACTAGGAAAGAAACCTTGGGAGGACCTTGTTCGAGAAGAGATCTACCAGCCACTCGGAATGAATGCATCAACGTTCATGACCACTATAGATTCAAGCAGAAATTTTGCACAGGCGTATTTGAATGAACCTAATCTTTATCCCGTTCCTTTGCAAATGAGCAGGTATGGCATTGTTTTATTTAAAGTAACTAGAGGTATTTTATATAATCAGAAAATGACCTTTGTGGTTAACAGATGTCTTAGTTTTGGTTGTATCAATGTTTCTGTATACTTATCTTATATGTTGTCGATTTCATCTTACACCTTCGCTTTAGATAAAATTGAGATATTTATATGCCATTTTTAGACAGGTGGGAATTTGTTTCGATATAAACTCAACAATACTGTGGTAGAAAGATAATCTAACCAGTATTAATAGTGATGATACTTGGTGTCTGTTACCTCAATTTCCTGATTATTTGCACAAAATGCTTTGTATCAGTTTGACTAAACAAAATTGATTAAGTGCGTTTCCATTACAGGTTTCAATTAAGAGTTGACCTATGTTATCCATATACATACGTGGATACATAAATACATACACATACATACATATTACATGTATGGATGGATGGATACATAAGTGCATCCATCCATCTATACATGTAAGTATGTACGTATGTATGTATGTATGTATGTATGTATGTAATACTAAGTATTTATATATGTCTGTCTATATGTATGTATACATGTACATGTATGTATGTATGTATGTATGTATGTATGTAATACTAAGTATTTATATATGTCTGTCTATATGTATGTATACATGTACATGTATGTATGTATGTATGTATGTATGTATGTATGTAATACTAAGTATTTATATATGTCTGTCTATATGTATGTATACATGTACATGTATGTATGTATGTTGTATATATGTATGTATGTATGTATGTATGTATGTATTACGTATGTTCCTACGTTTTGTTTTTTGTTTTTTTCTCGGACTGACATGTCGCCATCTCATTGGGTCTAGGAAGTCACGTGACTGCCGTCGATGGTTCGTTGGACAGTTAGTAGCAAGAAATAGATGGCGGATGATACGAAATACTACTCTGTGTAGAGTGGGAATTAAAGACATAAAATAAGGTCCTCGACAAAATAAAACAATTATTACGTTTACTACTGACCTTCCATGGAGTTATGTTGATTAAGTCCATGGAAGGCGACGCGAAGCTTGAGCAACCTGGCATATTAACGTGGACTGTCAGTGTCAAACCTAATAATGTATACATGTACATGAATAAATGAATGAATGAATGAATAAATGAATGAATGAATGAATAGATGAATGTATACATGTATGTATGTATGTGCTTTATATTATTTCTTTTTTTTTATTCACAGAAAATGGTCGCTTATGTGTGGATCTAACTGCATTATGAGTAATGCAGTTGATATGACAAAATGGATGAATTTTCATTTAAGTGGTGGTCAAAACGAGTTAGGACAGTACGTGATGGACAGCAAGACACTGTCCAGCACTCATACACCCAGGAACACTATCGCTTCTTCTACAGTCGGGAAGTACTTTACCAAGCCCCACGTTCCTGTTACTGTCAGTGAAAATACATACGCATTTGGCTGGAAAAATGGCTTTTACAGAGGTAATTTTGCTTGTCGTTGCAGTGGAAATAACTTGCTATATTTACGGTGATTAAGTCGTGAATTTAAGAAACTGTGTATAAGTCTATTCAAATTACATAAAATTATACGTATTACAGATTACCGTTGCAGAACCACGATAGAGTCTGGCGGGGACCAAAAGGTCAAAAATATAACCAGCAAAATTAAATCACAATACAGTATTACGTTTAGAAATCCATTATACCTTCTTCAGTCAGACGAAATTTAGAAGATCTAGTGATTAATGCTTTCGACTAGCAAACGGAAGTTCCCATACCTTTATCTATCCATTGAAACGTATCCATATCAATGACAAATATTGGAGGGGAATCAAACAACGTGAAAAAAATGATAAAAAATACATTGTAGTGTTTGTTACCACATTTTGAAAATTTTACGAATAAAATCCACATGAAAAATTAAAATCAAATTCAAATTTAAAAAATCAAAAATTTCAGTAAATTCGTTTCTCGCAGATTAAAAAACTAGTCAATTATAATCATGATACATGTTTTGTCCAATACTACTCTGATTCGACATATAAGTAAACGTAATACAAGAGGCCTAAGGTGCTTTAAGTCGCTCACCTGGCAAAATTGGTCAACACTGCAGAAAACATAAAAATGTGTAAAAGATAATATGGCTAATAAACATGAAAAACAGTAGGCTCATTGGGCCTTAATAATCACCAGAGTGAAATATATTTTACTGACAATATACATGTATTCATTGAAAAGGAGAATTAACTTGCATAAGTGTGGACTTGCCTTGCAGACTTTTTTGATGGATCTTCCTAGATAATGTGCAAAAACCGTCGAAAACATGCGAAATCCATTCAAAGGGGAACTGTCAAAAAACATCCAAAATCATGAAAAATACACTTAAACGGGGGAAATAACTCCCATAAGGGGTGGCCTGGCAATTTTGGACATATTGAGTTTTTGTATGCTGAACATTTTTGCTTCTTTCACGTTTACTCTATACTTTTCAAGATAATGTCAAAAAACATCCCAAAACGTGACGAATCCACAAAAAGGGGAAATAATTCACATAAGGGTCGACCCGACAATTTCCACCAAAATAAAATATTTGTAGATTTTTGCAAACCGCTCATGTAAAGGTAACGATTTTTTCTTTCTAGCTTTGATAATTTTGCTGATACATGTATTAAATAAAAAATATCTGCTGACTCATTCTTTCTATATTTAGCCATGACAACTGTGTGGGTCTATCCCCTTTTCACCCGTAAACTTTATGCGGCTTTACATGGTTATACTTCCTTTCAAGTTCGGTTCAAATTGGTCCAATGATTTTGGCGAAATGTCGAAAATTTTACCAAAAAAAATATTTTTTTCCTTTAAGTAGGTGCCTGTGTAGGTGCCTTTTGGGGCCCCTATGGGTTCTAGTCCCTTTTCATTCGCAAACCTTGTGCAACTTCACATGGGAATGCTATAAGCCATGTTTGGTTAAACTTGGCACACCGGTTCTTCAAAAAAAAGATGTTTAAATGCAAAAGTTAACCGACGGACGGTAGACATCTGGTTATAGCAATATCTCACTTGGCTCTTTCGGCCAGGTGAGCTAATCAAAAGATGGTTGGATTTCTAATTGACAAAAAGTACATGCATGTAAATGTAGATCTAGTATTTCCAGTAGGCGTTCCAATGGGAACAAATTATGTCCCTTTATACCCGCTTCTAAATCAGAAGGAAAACTAGCTAAGACCTTTGATTTAGATATATCGATGCAGTTTGATCATCTATTAATGACAGTTTCCGTACTTATGTAAACTCTGTGTATCCCAGCAAACCGAGAATTTAAAGACAACACAAGTACGTAGGCATCCTACATTTTTCTTGCTGTAAACACGTATGAGAAATCTAACTGAGAACAACGACAAACGTGAGGATTTCGGCTTTCATGTCTTCAACTTTCGACATTTCAATAATAACACCCCTTTATATCTAGATGTATGTAGATTTTCCAGATGCTCGTGTTTGTCAAATGTTCGTTATATTGTAGATTTCATATGAGTGTATATTACCCTTCAAGTAAATTTCCACGAATACAGCAAGACGCCCACATAACTTTAAATTCAAAGAAAAATAATTATTTTCTTGTTAGATTACAGGATACTACGGCATTCTGGAACAACGTGGGGATATGTCTCATACATTACCCTTATTCCTGATATGAATATCGGAATTTTCACGTCGATGACTGGTACAGACCCACACTACATATTTCGAGTTCTCTTACATAGTTATCTTGCTGATGTGGCATTGGGAGAGTCGCCGTGGTTAAACGCCACCACGATATGTACGTTTCCTAAACCATGGTACAATTCTACACCTACATCTCATCACCATCCTATTGACAAATCACAAACACCCGGACGCCCGCTATTGGATTACACTGGACGATACAGAAATGATGCTTACGGAGAAATTCTGATTCGCCAAAATACATCCTCCGATCCGCTTGAAATGATCTACGGTTATGGAACATGGAACTTGTATCCACGGAAAACACATGATCAGTTTCGAGGTGAAAGCACTGGACTTATACGGCATATAGACGATCTAAGTTACATTAAGTTCGCACCTGCATCAGGTAGTAACTCTGTTATTGGTTCAGTTGAAGTCACTAGCTTTGAATCATCTTCTCCGCCAGTTTTTACCAAGATACAATTTCCAGATGTAGCACCTGTAGTAGGCTAAACAATGAGTAATAAAGAACTATAATGTATACATTAATTTCTATGTTTTATTGTTCAACTTGAAGCACATTTACACAACTGATGAAATATATTTTATCTTTACAATAAACACGGATTTCAGTAAGTTTCATTTCATCATAACATTTTGCAGAAAAATGAGAAGACATACACAGTGTTGCTTATGTTTCACTCAAACTAGATTCGCATCAGTGATACATGTGATAATTCTGTATGAAATATACATTTTTTCATACTAGAGAAAATACATTGTAAATCATGGTGATCCGTCCGAGTTTCATCAAACTGTATTTATGATTTTTTATCATATATTTTATTAACTGCAAAAATACCATTCATTTCATTTGTTTTAAAAACTGTGTTCTCAACAAAGACAAGACTAGATTACAATAAATACACAGTCCAAAACTCCTTAAGAATTCATTCTATGAACTATATTCTACAAAAATGGGGAATAATCGGGTTTTTAGATATCTTTTTCTAAACAGATTTACAGATTAACTTTTCTTTCAAATAAACAGGGGTTTCAAAATAACAGGGTTATAATGGTAATAACATCGTTTGGTCTAGGAATCAAAATCATTTCAGATAAAGCCGTATTCCAATGTAACGGGATCAATATAACTTGGTTCAACTGTATCTATATTTCTAAAGTATATGTACTTATGTTGAATTCCCCTAGTTTTTACCAAGTAGACATCAATTTATGTAAATAAAATTTTAACTTTCTACCTTTTGATTTTACAACGGTACCTGTCTAACAACCACACTAAGTTCAATTGTAATCTGTATCGTTATATCGTGTTATTGGACTCCATTTCATATGAAGCTTGATTATAAGTTAGATAAGAGATAAAACTTTGGATGAATTGGAATTTCCAGCTTGACTTACAGTTTGTGGAAAATCAACATGGAACATTATATTTATCATTTATTATTATCTATTATTAATCCAGCGTTATAGATAGCATAGAGTGACAAGCTTTCAGAATATCTGATTAGACTATTTACTCTAACTAATTTTAGAATTAATTGGTCATTATGTAGAAACATTCGCAATATTTAAACTAACACTTACAGAATCTTGTTTCATTACCAAACATGTTATAGTATTTTGTAGAAAATAATGATTATTACTTGGAATTTTTCCAAGTTAATGATTTACTGAGGAGTCTATTTTTCAGGTGTGTGTGTGTGTGTGTGTGTGTGTGTGTGTGTGTGTGTGTGTGTGTGTTTGTCTGCTTGCTAATAGTGAGTTATATCCCTATATATCAGCATATTCCATTAATATCTTAAAATAAACATTTCTCAACGTAAAATATTCTCGTAACAGTTCTATGTAGTTTTCAAAGGATATTTGATACAAAATTTGGCACATAAGCAAGAATATGCATATTAATACTGCTTAAAAGCATAATAAAATACATCGACAAAACAAATACAATGATTACAGAGCTCAGTGCTTGTTACATGAGAATCAAAAATACAAAATTAACATGAAAATTAATAACGCAAATTTCAAAGTTACAGTACAGACAAGGTATTTAAAATATTTTGAAGAAATAGCAAAGAACACTGTGGGGAAAAGCATGGTGGGAATAATAAAACAACACCTGAACTGTACTGTAAAATATGTCATCATGAAATAAATATATAAAATTGTGTTTATTTTCATTTTTTTCAATTCTAGCCTATTAATGACAGATATTTTCCAAAGCAATTACTTGTAGTGTTTCTGTACTAGACAACCAACTTCCCAAACCAGTGTGATCCATATATGGAGTTAGACCTGTGTTATTCAATATCTGATCTATCATAAGAAAGTCATACTTAGGGACAAAATGCCTTGCATTTAAATCTTGAATATTGTTAAAACCTACGAATCCTTTCAAAATTTGTAAAACCTGCACATTTTCTGTATCTTTAACCTTATTCCTTGAGTAATTCTGATGTTTAATGTGTAAAGTTCTAACCAATGAACCACAGAGACCCAACAATGTATCTTTAAAATGTAAATTATATTTTCAAAGGTGCAATCTCTATTTTATGTCAAAAAATAAATATGACTTTTTTAGTTAGCCAGTCTTTCATCATTTTTTTATGGAACAGATGGACATCCTGTGTTGTAGTAGACTGAACATGTTCAAGACATCAATGTCAGTTTAGTCATAAGTTTCTATAATTAATTATCATAGAAAATGTACAAGTAATAGGACATTTTGATCTCAAAACTAACATTATTTAACCCTTCCAATCTCATAGACCATAATTAAACTGGTCCAATACATTTGAAAAGAGAATATACCATTAAGTTACTTGATGGTGAGAGAGGTATAACAACATAACTACATTTGCAGTACTTGTTTTCATTCCTGAAGAGTTTCGTTTATATGCTAATTTTTATTCACAAATTCCAAAAAAAAAAAAAACATTCACAAAACTAAACCAGGAAACAAGCATAATAAATAATGATATTGCATTATTTTGTAATTATTCAAATGATACATAGATAAATATGATTTTGATTTTAATTTGATTTTTGTCATTTTCAACATATTCAGAACTTTATGACAATGTATAAATCTAGATCCTGTTGAGGACAAAATCTCAGTTATATAACCCATACAATAATGACTTCACAGAATAAACATGGCACAGATGCTGCAAATGCAGTTTTCTCGTGAGAATCCCTTAATTTTCTGATACTGAAATTTAATCTGAAAGACACAATGCAATTTTCTTGGGTTTTATTTTTTAGAAGACAATTGATATTTTTGCGAGTTCATATCAGAACACGGCTGTATGGATGACAACATTTGTAATGAAGTACGAAAAGGCAAAGGCAATCCTAATCGTGAAAACATAATCTAGAGAATAGATTTAGAACAGTTGTTTCATGGAATTGAAGCCCTGCGAATATTTCCGCATTTACAGTAGGAGAAAATATAGACAGAATGCCAGAATATGTATCTAAATTGCAACTCTGAGATGTATCTAAGTAAAATAAAATCTGTTTAGATGAAATGGCTATAAAACTTGAAGTGCATTCGGTTTCCAGTCACGTACAATATAACATCAATACGTTCAACCCTGCAAACAATAATAGAATGGCCAATAACAAAAAATAGGAGCATCTCATTTAAATAATTGGGGGTGCAATGGCTAAAACACTGATATTACCATTATTAGACTGAGACATGCGGGTACATTATGTTTGTACCCCTGAAACATGATACAAATGAATAAATATTTAAATAGAATAAAATTTATATAAAAAAAACAATAAAAATGATTTATTGCACAACATTCTATGAAAATATGCCATATTGCAAAAATGAATCAGTTATTGTGTATACCTATAGTAACGCTAAATTTACATATGCTTAATGATGCTGTAGTGCTTCACTTTCCATTAATCAATTTCATAACAATCTACACAGATTTTCTGTGAATTTTTGCCATTTTACATATTTTTTTTCTGGTGTTTCTATTCCATCACCATCACAACGTGAAATATTTCTATATGACACACAACTCCATTAAAAGTTATTAATATAATATTCCCTAAACATCACTTAAATGAGGAAGGTCCCATACATGTATCTCAAATATTTCAATTCAAATTGGCTATGCAATGACAAGATCTCAAAAATGTACAAAAATGTGTCTAGATTTAAAACGCATGGTATGAAATATAAATAAATATATCTATCAATAACATAACAGATTGACTATCAAAGAGTTACAATACAAGTATATATGATTCACAAGAAAAGTCTTAAACTGCAGTATTTCTACCAGATTCTAACGCCATTAAATCAGATGTTTTGATGTAAAACACCCTGAAAATGACACTCAAAGTCACCTTAGACAATAGTGTTAATTGATTATGTAAATCCATATACCCTGGAGGGGTGTAGTTTTTTAACCATTTCTTGACCTGGACGCGTTTAGATTTTAAATAATACGGCAAAATTACACTTGTAAGAGTAATTGTTCATACACATCAGCATATGTTCAGTTATTCAGTTGGTAATAAAAAGCATATGTCATGAAGCCTGTCATGACCGAAAAGTAAGTAGAATTGACCATTTGATAAGTAAAAATGAAGAAGTACCAATAGTTAATCGAAACATCAAAAGGTTTCTCCACCCCATCACATTATGTGAATTGGAAAGTACGTGATAAACAGTTGCCTATCTATGGAACAAAACACGAATTTGGCAACAAATAAAATCTGCTGTATTTGACTGACAGTGTAATAGTATATTGGTTAAGTCAAGTAAAAAGATATGAAATGTTATTATATGATACTGAGGTTTCACTTACACACTTCACAAGACATAGCACTAAATGACACAAAAGAAAACCAGTTTTTACGGCCCCCAAAAAAGTTGACTGTAGTACCAAAACTCGCATTAAATGAATAGATAAGTGTATGTCTATAATAAACAACCAACAGTAAGGTACCAACAGTATATCTGGAAATTTTCTCGTTATTTTTGCCTTTCAAAGGCATAAAACATTCATCTCATCTTTAATTCAACCTAACACACCATTGATAGCATGTTTGTCCGTGTTTCAATTATTTAGTTTGAAAGTTTCGCTTCCGTTTTAAAATTGTCGAGCTCTCATCTAAGGACTAAAATATCGAAAATTAAATGGAGGTGAAAATTCCCAAGTACACAGTATTTAAAATATCTTTTCTAAAAAATTCAGATCAAAATGAATTTACTCTCACCATCTTTCATACTCCTATCAAACTATCAAAAATGCTGAGGGTCTTCAGTTGAGTCTACTTCAGATTCCATATATGAGTGAGTAAAGAAACATCCTGATATAAATATTAAAATGTAAAACTAAAATATAAAATTCAAACTGCGAGAGACAAGTATTGAGAAACGTATTGGCAGATCTTAAACATCATGACTAGAACAAGACTATTACTTCTGGAGGTACCACAATAGGAATAAAACTGACTGCCTACATGTACGTCATTTCCTCACAAATTCATCAAAAATGTCCGTCCGATGAATTCTAGTAATTCAATTCCTATACATAGTTATGGTACCTTGCCTTGAAATTACCACCATCAAATTAAAAATTCTGTAATCCATAACTGTTCCTTACTTTGAACTGAATTGAACACCATCTGAATTTAATTCCGTATAACAACCCCAGGGATGCATTTTACGGTACACTTTTTACTGCAGAGAATGCATTTCACAGTAGAGTACTTCTTTAGCAGTTTACATATTGTACTCATTCCCGAAGCCATGGTTACTGTCAAAACAACACAGTCATTTTACAGTGGAGTATGTATGCATTTTATGGCAAAGAATGCATCTTATGGCATGTTTTCTATTGAGACATGTATAAATAATATCACATACATCATAAACAACACTATTCTCTTCTTGTTGTCCAATAAAATTAATGTCACAAAGATGGACAACAACACTGTAAGGCTACCAGATTCACTAGGTCTGCCACTATTCCCTAAAAAATAGAAAAATACAAAAACTTAATATTAAGAATTAACTCATCAATCCCTGAAAAAAATGGACTCTTCTTTAAATCAATGATTTAGGCCAGTCCAAATGTGCCTTTAGGGATGAATGAATTAAATACAAATGTTTGATATTAAAATGAATTGGAATTATTTTTTGGAAATTAGAAAATTGTCTTTCTTCTGAAAGGTTTACAGGATATACAGTCGTACCTTGGTATTGACCCCTGAAAAACAATGGACTCTTCTGTAAAGCAATGACTTAGACCAGTCCAAATGTATCTTAACAGGTGAATGAATTAAGACCACACTTGTCAATGAGGGTATGGGCTTGTTTGATATTCATCAACAAATTTTTACGAGAGTGAATTTCAATTTTTACACTTTTAAAAGTGATGTGGTCTTCAATAATTAGGTGGGCTTTATAACAAATTTTCAATATTTTCATCATTGTTATAATTGTTCTTCAAGACCTCCAGGTTCAGTGGTTCAATTTCTAGTTAGAGTCATTCCAGAGATTTCTATAAACAGTCAGTGACTGTCCCTTCACAAAGTGATCCCCATGATGAAAATGTCACCAATATTTTTTTTCAAACAAACGTCAAACTGAATATAATTCCATCACCTAATAAAAATAGCTGTGAAGTGGAACCTCGCTATTAAGACCACCTAATTGATTACAGTATAACTTGCTTTAACGACCACCAGTGTATAAAGACCACCTGGTCACAAAGACAATTTTTTGGCTGTCACCAACGCTACCATTTGTGTACAAATCAATCTCTATATAAAGACCACCTCCCTATAAAGACTGGTTTTGTTGTATCCCTATGGGGGTCTTTAAACACAAGTTTCACTATTACTCAAAGTGACCTGATTAGCAAGGTGGTCTCTAAAGTGAAGGTCTGTCTTTATCAAATATTAATTAGTGGTCTTAAATGCGAGGTGGTCTCCTAAGTGAGATGGTCTTTAGGCGAGGTTCCACTGTATTTTGTAATTTATGTTAGGAATTCTCAGTTACAAAATAACAAGGTTATAATGGTAATAAAGAAATTGGACGGGGTATTAAAATCATTTCAAATTAAAAATAATATCAGAATAACTAGGTACAAATGTATAAATGATTCAAATCAACTACTGTATACCTGTAAATTTTTGCCCCATTTAATTTTTGCCTTTTTCTCTCTTAGATGAAAGCGCGATTTTAAATTGAAAGTGAAAATGAAAAGCTAATAATGAAAGCATGGACATCATACAATCTACAGAATTATAATCATTTAGGGCGAATGTAAGACAGGGCAAATATGTTTTCTGTCTTCAAAAAGGCAAAAATAAGTGCCTGGGCAAAAATTTCAAGGTATACAGTAATCAAAATCCAACTTACTGTCTGTTTTATTGATTGTCTCATATCCCGGTTCCAGAGGATTAGCAGTGTTCAACGGTTTGAAAGTCTGTTTTGACTGTGAAGTTGACTCGTATGCTGTCGTAGGGGTTGGAGTAGAATCAACAACATTTGATGGTGTTGTTGACATGGTATCTAGTTTAGTTGTTGTATCTGTACTAGTCAGTGTGGATTCAACAGTTGTTGTGGTTAATGCTGTTGTTGTAGGTGTTGTTTTCTTTGTTGTGGTGGTTGTTGGAGGTTTATTCTCTGAAAACGAATTAGATTTCAATTATTTTAAATTGACATTAAACATTGTTTAAAAAAAATTAGCGGTTAATGGGTGATGTATTCATCATTGGATATTCAAGTTTCTCTGAGTCAACCTGAATATTCCATCTGATCTATCAATTCTCTTTATTTCAGGTTGTTCCAAAGATCCATTCCAAAACTTTTACGAAAACAGTAACTTTTTTCTCCTCTGAAAAGTCAAATTGCAATAATGATAAATGTAGAATTAAAAAGAAAACTTAAAAGTGGGAGAGGTAACATTCAACATAAAACACTGTTTGAATTCTCCTGTTGCATAGCATAAAGAAGGTTGAAGATTCTTTACATTTAGAGCATTAATACATATCAGTCATGACTTTCCATAACTGAGACTGCTGTGGTGGTCTAGTGGTAGTGCATTCGACTCGCAAGTGGAAGACCCGGGTTTGATTCCAGGAACGGGTCATACCAAAGACTTTAAAAAATGGTAGTGAATGTTCCTTTGCCAAACACTCAGCCTATGGAGTGAAAGTAACAGGTCTTTCAGATGAGACAAACGAGGTCCTGTGTCAAAGGTGTGACACATTAAAGTACCTTCATGACACTGGCGTCAGTCCATAGCCCAGGACAGCACTTCACATACAGCTGGTGACATCTCCATATAATTGAAAGATTCTTGGCAAAATGTAAAACAACAATCAACCAAACGATCCACAACTGAGGGGAAAATGCCTGAATTTCCATAATCTCTATAGCCCCGGCGCAATTCCAATGAAAATAAGGTGTAGTAGTCCAATATGTTCCAATAGTTGCAGATATTTTCCTCTTTCCGCTGTTTTCACCCCTGAAAAGGGCCATTCCCTGACTGGCATAAACTAAATTAGGTAATCAAGTTCAAAGAGGGATAACTCTTATATATACAGTGGAATATTCTGAAATTGGATGAGTTGAAATTCCAGTTATGTCAAAGCTGAATGGCCAGTCTTGATTTATTGTTTTGGATATATCAGAATGTTACTAAACATTTTCAGTGATCTCAAATTCTGGATATCTCATAGTAATAGGGGTGATCCCTTGAATATCGAGATAATGAGATTTTACTGTATATTTTATGTATACTTTTTGTATTTTTAATTCTTTTTCAAAGTACAGCAGAACTTGTCTTAAGAGACCACCTCATCTGATACTAAAATGTGGTCTCTCAAGACAGGTGGTCTCTCAAAAGAGGTTTATTCAAAGGTTTATTTAACAAGCAGGTGGTCTTTCATGACAGGTACCACTGTATTTTCATATTGTTGATACCTTACTTTGAAGTGGAGACAGTGAGGTTAATCCATTCACCCCTAAAGACAAATGACAAATCATTTTCAGAAGTGTCCATTGTTTTTCAGGGTTTGATGAGGTAAGATGGATTCATAGGAATCTGAAGTCCTGTCCATCAAGTACAGACGCAGACGGTAATGTGGTGTCCTCTCCCGCCACATCACTGTGGGCAGGTGTCTATACTTAATGGCCAGAATTTCATATTCCTGTGATCCGACAGGAGAAGGTAATGTTGTAATTGTGCACTCACCAGACAGAAATTTATATTCCCACAGTGAAATTTGAACCCATTTTAAGTATGTCCCCCCCCCCAATTAAGGTACACTGTATGCTGTGCCTGGAAATTTCAGCTCTCATTCAATATTTGTCATTTTCCGCCTAACATGAGAGGGCATGAAAGACCACCTGTATTGAGCGACCACATTCCAACAAGAGGCCCATGGGCCACATCGCTCACCTGAACTGTGTTGGTATCTTACAAATATGGGAATCTCAATTTACCAATTATTATAACACTCCTTGAGAGTGGGGGAGACTTCAAAATGAATGAAAATGACAAAGCCAGGAAAGATGTCAAAACATGTCAAAAATTATTTTTCCAATTTTTCAAAAGGTGATCAGAAAAGTTCACTTGAACCTTCATTTCAGGTGAGCTAAAAACCTTGCAATTAAAACATCTTTTAAATAAAACCTGTCTTGAAAGGCCACATTTCAGTGGCAAAAGGGTTGGTCGGTCAAGACAGGTTGCACTGTATTTCATTGCAAGGTATCACTGAGTCCTATAATTTTTTATGTCCTTAGTTCTTTGGCAGACAGGAAGATCACTTAAATGTTTTCTTTTCACTGACTTTAAAAGTCCATTGTAAAACATATAAAATTCTCATTACCTTCAAGTTCAACAATGGCTTCAGCAACACCATGGTTATTTTTAGCAACACATTTGTAGGTTCCAAAATCAACCATTTGTATGTTTGTAATTTCCAAACTTAAAACTGATGTCCTATCATTCACACTGTACAATGATACTTTGTATTCCCAAGTTGTCTCGAAAATGATATTGTCTTTGGTCCAATAGATCTCTTCCTGGGGATAAGCATTTACTGAACACTCCAACATCGTTCCTCTGCCTAAAGACTGTTTGATTTTGCTTTGAGTAACTTTGACCTCAGGTGGATCTGTGTCAAAACAAAAATAAGTTTACTCATTCATTAACTTATTAACCCCTGTGGTCATATTTAGACTCATCCAAATCAATAAATAGCATGATCTACTGTCATAATTTAGGGGTGAATAAGTCAATACACTCCTAAATCATAACAATGGACTTCACCAATCTATTTGTTTGATGTGCACAGGTGAGATTAGTAGGAATGCAGTTACTGTGAAAGGGTCTATTGCAATGATTGTTTCATGGGTATATTGTATATGTAAAGCAAAGCTCATAATCATTTGTGATTTTTGTATACAATGTCCGTTTATATATAAACAGATTTTGATTGGTAATAACTTTTTAAGTATAAGGTACTATATTCATGGGTATTTAATTTCGCTGTATTTTCTTTAGCACGTATATACTGAAATTAAATCCACACCCCCCCCTGTGAGTGTCAGTGAGTGTTATATGTAGTTAAACCATATTCCTAAAAAAAAAATGATCTCCAGCAAGTGTGTGTGTGTGTGTTTTATTTGTGTATTCCTGAGTATGTTTGTGTGTGTGTATGTTTGTGTGTGAGTATGTTTGTATGTGCATGTTTGTGTGTGTTTTTGTGTGTCTGTGTGGTGTGTATGTGTGTGTGTAGAGATGTGAGGAATGTGGCTGCAGACAGAGATGGATGGATGAATTCTGTAGAGGCCTTATGTGCCATTAGGCACAAAGTGGATAGGTAACAGTTAATGTGTGTGTGTGTGTCTGTGTGTGAGTATGCCTGTGTATGTGTATATATCTGTATGTGTGTGTGTGTGTATCTGTCTGTCTGTGTGTAGGTGTGTCTGTACCTGTGTGTGTGCCTGTGTATGTGTATATATATCTGTGTGTGTGTGTATCTGTCTGTGTGTGTATGTGTGTATCAGTGTGTGTGCATGTGTGTGTGTGTGTGTGTGTGTTATGACAATACACTTACATTCAACTTGGACTTTAATATCTCTTATAGCAGGAAGACCGACAGTATTGTAGGCAATACATTTATATATCCCAGCCTGTTTCCTATTTATATTGTTGATTGTTAGCACTGATTCATTCCAAATATTTGCTGAAATAAAAAAAACAAGAAATACAAAATTTCCTGTAGATTTAGCACATAAAATTACTCAGTTTTACCTACTCTATCTACATTTCAAATGCTTGCTCAATCTGATCTATACTGAAGTATTTTGGAATTATAACAATTATATACAATTATAAGTTATTTCCCTTACACTGTGACAAATAGTTCTAACACGATAAATTGGCACATGTCTATCAACAGAGTGAGTCTAAAGTAGATCATAACAGGGGTGACAGGCTAGTTTGCAGAGCAGTTAAAATATGATCTGTACACCCCTATGTCTGGAAAATAGATCAATCTAGACAGTATTGTTATGGCTATTTACTTAGGATGTGCCACTCCATTGCAGTGGACCTATACTTACGTTCTATGTCATCTTCAAAATTTTTAAACTGCCATTTTATACTTGGTTCCGGGATTCCTTTGGCATCACATGTTAAAGTGAGATTATTTCCCTCCACTTCCTGAGTATCTTTGGACGTTGTGTCGTCCTTTATCACTGCTGACACTGTTAATAAAAATTGTAGACATATTTGTTTAAAATTATTCAACAAAACCTTACTATATTTTTTTATTGTTTGTTTATTGTAGATCCAGCGTATAATGATAGGTTGTTATTACATAACAACCCATAAAAACAAACCAGCATTCTGAGAGTATTGATAAATCAATTACATGTCATCTATCTATAGATTAGTTATAGGACCCATTCCCTGGGTGGAAATGGCTTGTTTTTCCCTCTAAAAATATACAAAAATTCCCAGTTTGGAATTTCAACATAAAGAATGAAGTACATGTATTTTCATACAAAAGTCTCAAATTAAAAGTGTCAAGCCCAGGGCCCCGAGACCATAAACAAGGAAAATTCTGAGACAAAGTTACAAAAGATTACGAACAGTCTGAGTAATATGTCACACCTGAACACCTACCTATAGATTACATATACCTGTAGATGTACATTTCGTTTACATACCTTGCACCACCAGAGTAACTATCCGGAAACTTTTGCTGCGGGTAACACTACATTTATAGGTGCCTCTGTCGTTGTACTTGACGTTGTTGATGTGAAGGTTCCAATCATTAATAAACGGACTGGACAACTTGATTCTACTGTCCGTTGTTGGTTGTCTTGTACCGTTTAAGAATAACAACAAGTCTCGGGGATCTTGCCAAATGACCTAAAGAATTAACACACAGCATTAATCATTTACAATCAAACTCCCATATATTGAAATCCAAAGGGAATGAATTATCTTTTAAATAAACCGGGTTTTCAAAATAACTGGGTTGCAATTTGACTAGTGAATCAAAATCATTTCAAAATTAAGTGGGATTTCAATGTAATTGGTTCATGTGGAGGTATTAAGCTAGGTCGAAACTCTGTCCTAATTTTAACTTACATTTTTTTTTTTTGTTGGAAAATCTTGATTTTTACCCCTAAAAGTGACTTAATATCGGGACAGAATGCATATGCAACTACACTGATAAGGTTGCATTAATCAGTTGCAAGTGAATGATTGTCAAACATCACAAAACATATAGGAATTTAAGAATTTTTATGCCTGTGAATATTCTTTTATTTTTTATTATTGTATAAAAATCTAAGTAGTAAAACCAAGGGAAGAATTTTTTTGGATAAAAAGAACACAGCTTATGTCCCTTTAAGAATTTAGGCCCACATGTAGCTGGTAGAGTAGGTCGAAGGGCATAGACAGGGGTATACGTACAGGTAAACAAAAATAAACATGTATAGTTATACATAAAAATAATACATATCCCTTCCAGCAATATTTTTGATAAATTAATCCTGACAGATTACATACGGACATAGCCCCAAGAAACTTTTTCCTGTAGTTATATATCGCTGTTGTAATAAAAAGTCACCAGCAAAGCGTGATCATGAAGAAAGCCTATGTCGTTTTGTAAGAAAACTTCCGGAATTTATTACAACGAAATTTTGTATACTTCTAATCTTACCCGAATAATTCAGTCGTTATTATTATTCCGCTCACTACTATCAATTCATTAACGAACCTCGAACGATATCTTCACATAATAGACGATTTTTATCCTATATCCAATCTTTACTATAATACTGTTACAGGCTTTCCCCATATCCTCCAGAAATACGGGTCTGTACCTTTCCAATTAGGGATTTTGTAGCCTGGGCTCCTGGCCCAATCATCATATACTGACAGCGCTAGCATCAGTTAGCCAGGATTCCAGGCTAGGGATTTTGCCGTGGTTTTTTTTCAGAAATTGGGGAAAATTTTACAGAATTGGAAATAGATTTATATAAATATAATTTCTTTAGTACTCTCTCTCTCTCTAACTATCTCTCTCTCTCTAACTATCTCTCTCTCTCTCTCTCTCTCTCTCTCTCTCTCTCTCTCTCTCTCTCTCTCTCTCTCTCTCTCTCTCTCTCTCTGTCGGTCGTTTGACATGTCCAGTACCTCGCTAAGAAATTCCAGGAATGCTGAAAAACACCGATTCATTTACATCTGTCGAAATAATTTGCCTCCAATGTAAATTGTGCGTTTGCACTGTAAATTGATACATCGGCAATACATGTCAAGATCGCTATTACCAATGGCCTGACTGTTGGATTAAACCCAAAGCACTACAACAAATTAAATTCCTAACATCCAGATGTTGATAAAAAGCAGAACTCATATTTCGTAAATCAATGATACGGAAAGTCGGATAAAAACTACGATATTGTTTTACCTATTTCCTAGTTGTTGTGGTTTGGTTCAAAGTCGTCCTACATCCAACCTAGGCCGAATTTTTGTGCCGAATTTAAGTTACTTTAGGGGAGGGGAAATTAGGGGCAATTGATACAGTGACGTTTCATAGCAACACATCGATCTTTTTAACTATGTATTTCTCATCCCTGTCGGTTGAAATTTTGTGATTTGCTGTGAAAATGTCCGATCGTCTTGTTACGAAGGAAGTAAATGGGAGGATTTCAGCCCCTGATTTTACAAACCAAAATGATAAAAATCTCACCCTCTTTAAAAAAAAACTGGATCCGCCCTTATACCGTCTCTGCTTTAATGTGTATATGTACATGTATTATACCCCCACCCCATCTCCCCCCGCTATTCACATCCTATTTGTTCATATGATTACACATAAAATGAATCAATTACTAGATTTGAATCTAATGACATGGTATGAATGTTAGCATCCCCTCTGAATTACAGCAATATTTGTCACCATGGAAATAATTTTTATATTTCTTACCATTCCATTATTGAGCTCGTAAACAGTACATGGCAGAACTACACTTCGACCTGCCTGGGTTTGTACCAGTAAATTTGTGTCGTCCATTATCTTCCCACCTACACGAGCGACTGAAATGAAAAAAAAGTATTAGTTAAAAATAATTCATTATATCCGCATTTGGATACAGTTACGAATAACTTGGTGTCGCTTGCAAAGCACTGAAGCCTCAGGTATTTTGTTATCGTTTGTCAGTTCATACGTTACTCCTGGATATAAAGTGGGACCTCGCTATTAAGACCACCTATCTGACTGACTCACTCAACGCGTTCTGATTTATGAGGTGGTCACATTAATGAGGGTCTCCCACCTGACAGGGATATGGGGATACGCTGAACCAAAGATCGGTATCTCACACATATACATACACAAATATAAATGCTTACATACACAAAAAGGGAAGAAAATATGCCTACATATAATGAGAGAGAGAGATGTTATGATTTATGAGCTATATGTTTTAACCTCAGTCACAATACATGTATAGGCCTATGCATAACAATACGAAATAATCAACACATTGATTTCCGGGTTTTGTATATTTTAACTGATAAGCATTTACTTAAATCAACACAATTGGTCAACATAGGGCCTACGTTTCTAAATTTAAAGGTTATTAAAGTGCTCATTTTGTATTATGCCCACATGTCCAACACATGGCTCCAGTGTTACATGAGGATTAAGTTGTCATGCATATGAATGAATCAAGATTTCCACAAACTATATAATGGGTGATATTGATCAGCATCTGCACTTGACTGTACATCAGTATGATCACATTGTCTATTTCATTTACACTTTTCCTACTCAGCAAAAACCGTCTCCAACTTGAGAAAAGGGTTGGTCACGAATTATTCCTCCAGAGCTTTCGGATTATGAAAAAAAAATCCGTCAGAGGCAAAATTTATTTACAGATGTATCGAACTGAATTTAACATTCAACAAACTAATTCTTGTCAGGTTCTCGTATAGAAAGCATAAAATGCAGATTGTCTTTGTTCAAATAAACATGAATGCAGATCTGACTATCTGCCAGTATCTGGAATTGGTGAAAAGAAAACGTTCCTAGTATATGCCCTTTAGTTGGATGGTTGATTTGCTCCGTTATCTTAAATACGTAAACGTGCCTTCAATAGCATCTCTCTCTCTTTCTCTCTCTCTCTCTCTCTCTCTCTCTCTTCTCTCTCTCTCTCTCTCTCTCTCTCTCTCTCTCTCATGATTATTTCTTTAGAAATTATCCAGCTGTATTGATTTTCAGTCAGGTTCTGTAGAAAATACAACATTTATGATATATGGGATTACATTTCCTTTAGCTTTTGGCGCACACCCATATGTTAAATACGTATAAATGATGATGATGATGATGGTGATGATGATGATGATGAAATTCGGTATATTTTTCCAAGACACTACGACACAAAGGAGGGTTAAACAAAAAATTATTATTATCAAGCAATAAATTGGTTTCATCAAAGTGACCGTTTCCTGTTCCTACGGAGCACTTTAACCCGCCCTCCGAGTGTAAGATCCGCAGTCGAGTGTTTTGAGTATTACAAAATGTCTCGCTCATTCTCGTCGACGCGGTTTCACGCCACGCTGTATAGTCGGGGGTGGGGGGGGGGGGGGGCGGCGGGGGGGGGGGGGGGGGAGGGGGGGGCGGGGCGGGGGGGGGGGGCGTGTGGGGGGTGGGGGGGGGCGTTTGTCAGTCGACTTGTGACAGATTGGTGGTGTTTTGTAATGTACATTAACACTGTTACCGGATTTTCTCCTTTGCCATTAAAAACTGACCGCCATTATGAAGAATAACCGAAAAATGTAGAGTGTTGTGTAAAACTTGGAGTAAAACAAAACAAATAAACAAACAAGACTTTTCAAGAATTCGACCTAAAAGCTTTGACAAGTCGCTATAAGTGACTAACACCATTAAAAACATTCTTATCAATAAATAATGTTTTTGAACATTCAAAGATACAGCTAACAACGATACGTCTGATGCCTGAATCAGGCAAAACTGCTTTATAACTAATCAAAACACTGCAGGCTACATGTATGTTGTATATGAGTGATATATTCTTGAGAGGGACGTCAAACATGTATGTTGTGAAACTAAAATAAGTTTCAAAGTGCCTAATGTCTTTGGTGATTTTATATACCGGAAGTCAAAATATTTTAGAGTGTCCGCAAATTGAGGCGGTAGACTTTAATATTCGGTCTTTCAGTAGTTAAAACTGTCTAATGCCAAAACCAAAATCGTAGTACACTGGATTTAGTCCATGCATCTCTTCCTTTTTTAACAGTTTGGTTCCCTTAATATACATATGTAAACTGACACTGTTCCTTACCGAATTATGTGTGGAACCTTATATCAATAAAAGATCTAGAATGAGTTCCGGGTTATAGCCAACAATTGACAATATCTGTCAGAGGTATGGGACTTTAAAATAAACATAAAAAATAAACGGTTTAATTCTCAGGAACATAATGTTACGCAGATATATCTTGCTTATGTTACTGTAATAAGTCTTACGGTTAAAGATAAGGATAGGAATGTCATAGGGCATTCGTTTTACAAATTACTTACGACCTAATCTCTATTTTGAAATGTTTAAATGGAATATCGATAGAATCGCTCAAAATAGCCTTGTTCCTTAATTGATAAAATAACTATTTTTTACAAGTCAGACTGAAAAAAAGTTTAGAAACTCCCATTGCTCGCAGAATTGAAGTGAACTTGTAACTGCAATTTCTTCAACTCTGACATCTGCCATTTCAAATCACATTACCACATGAAAATGGGCAGCGTTGACCATTAACACAAACGTATGAGGCTACACATCAAGATTTTCATGGAAGCGATTCAGCTTCATAACACCATATAATTTACATAACTGTCCTGATTCTGACACTAAAATCTGGGGATATACATTAAAAGTTTGCCTTGGGATAATATAATAACTGTTTATTTACATAATGTTACAGTTCCGATCATTTACACCGCCCCACAACTAGAGAAATGAATTCGATTGACGGAATGGCTAGATTTACTCCCGAGACGCAGATAATGGGATATGGTGATTGCAATACGGCCAACATAAAATATATGTGTGTTTCCAATTACATACCAAAAATGTCACAGGGTAGGCACCACGTAGGTAGAAAAAAACGTTGTATTTTGAAAAATCATTTTCGAAATTAAAAAAGAAAACTGAAATGTTTCCGAAAAAAACGATAAATTCCGGATTTCAGTTTTGGAGTCAACGTCAATAAAATGTTTGAGATAGCGGCCGTAAAATCATAGTGAGGCCGGTGGGGTAACCGGGAACACAAATATATTTTACGTTGGCCTTCTCGGTAAACCGATTTGTTTCGTTTCCAATCCGATAAGAACTATCAGACGGATACTGGGACGTGTCCGTTATCGCGGTCATTAAAGAAACTAAATATCGCACACTATCAATATCAACAGGAGCTGTAATAAGCCTCCTTTATAATCAGGATGGTGGCAGACGTATTTCGTCTGACGTTACTACATGTAAACAGAGGCTACCGAGATTATAAACGCGTTACATTCGTGATTTATCTAGTTCTGTTTTGATAATTTTGTATTGCATCGTATTATGTACTTGTTTTTTCAATGGTATCCTACGCCATAATCAACAATTTTCCATTTAAAAATGAGGTACCACGTGTTACACGGGCGAGGCACGTCACGTTTATAAAAACCTAACTGCGCATGCATAGGCCTGAATCTATAGCATTTAAGTTAAAATGTGTGTGAATCCGCCTAGAGCTGATGACGTACAATGTATTCCTGAGTGAAGTCTCCATACAAAAACGATAAAAATATCTATAAAACACTTATGAAATCTTTTTTTGTATATTACCAAAAATATATCACTGTAGGCTATATCTACTCAACATATATAACATCAACTTTATTATTATATATTGTCATTTTATAATCCATGTTACACATGCGTGCTTCACGAAGTTAAGTGGCAGTAAATATGATTCATATTCAAACATCAATTTTCAATATGTCTACGATGGATTCAGGCGTGGTGCAGCGGACATGCGCCCCTAAAGTTGGCAAAAAATGTATAAATCCTTAACCTTTTCTATAGAGAGCTGGAAAATGAATAACAAATTACCAAAACTTCCTATATTCTAAGCTTGCGTCCCCTCTAACCCGAAAAACACGGATCCGCCCCGATTTTTATTTCGTCTCGTTTTTGTTTTTTGTTTTGTTTTGGGTTTTTTTTTCGACGATTTCATTGGATAACTACTAGCACAAAATGTTTTAGTTAGAAGATTTAAACGTATCAAATACAGTGCATTAGTGGTTAGAACATCGCGTTTTAACCAAGAAGTGAGAAACTGAGCCCCGCTAAAACCTAAACTGATTTTTGTGAGAAAGTTTGCCAGTTTTCTTGCGGGAGGCCGGTGTTTCTTCCTGGGTACATTGCAAACAAGTTCTCTCTTCCACCATTAAAACTGGCCGCCATCATATGACAGAAATAAAAATGCTGAGTGTGGCGTAAAACAGTCATCTAAATCAAATATCCAATACAGCGACAGATGTGCGATATTTGATATTGGCGCACTTCGGATACACAATACACACTGATAGAAATCAAAGACATGTTAATACGATGATATATCGAACACTCCCATTGGACATTGTATGCTGCAGTAAAAAAAAATTTTTAAAAATGGAGAAGAAACATTCTAAATCAAATTTGTAATATCTTAAATTCACAAAGGACGACGAACTGACCTTTAACAGCATATATTTCAACAAGTCTTGTAGACCTACATTTTCCAGCGAATTGTTATTATCTTTTCGTCGTTTTAAAAAGCAAAAATATACGAATAAAAGTGTTATTTTTAAATTACAATCTTGAAGTTTAGTTTATGTAGCTGAAATGCACATACATGTGTAATTTTGCGTCAATAACGGTAATTGCGTTGATGTTCCATCAACTCGTAAAAAGGTCATACAATATAACGACGTTTGATTGTATCACAAAGAATGCAATTCGGAGAACAGCTGCCGAACCAATTGGATTGTTTGTACATTTAAACTTATATATAGAATTGAACATAAAAGAAAAATCTAATGAGCCTGATAACAAAATAACATACATATACATTATAATGTAGTGTGTGTGGCGAAAATATGCAGATCGTCTCGCAAGGTGATTGACTTGTTTACAATTCTCTTTCATATAATTTTTTAATAATAACTGCAGCGGCAATGAAGGGGGTATTACACTATTTTGATTTTTCTCTCACCTTCAGAATAAGAAAATACCTTCTCCATTGCCGCTGTAACTAATTCAGTAAGATATTTAATCCCGAATAAAAAATATACACTGTTCATAGGCGTCGGAAGCAAATTTAAAGTTGGGGGGCTAAACCAACTTAAAACACACACACGCCAGAAGTGGGGGGGGGGCTAAACCAACTTAAAACACACACACGCCAGAAACGTCTTGGGGGCTAAGCCCCAATTTTCAACACCTATGCCTTTCTTTGCAAAAAAAGGGCCTATGCTGTTTTTGGTTTTAAAAACATTGATACAATGCGTGCCTGCCCCTCGAAATCTGCCTTCGATGTCCGTGGTATAAATGCATTTATTTCTGTATACCTGTGAAGCACTAGAGTTTTTTCACCTCGAACGGAACCCAATTTTTTAGGATGCCATAAATCGATGAAATCCACGTCCTGGAGTTAGTTCCATTTTGACCGATATTTGGCAATATTTACCAGACTAACAGGACTTTAAAATGGTTAATTTTAAGTTCTCGTGGACAACGGATCCTGCAGAAACACATCAGAACTGATAAATACTAAATGTGCTGTGTTATACGCGTTTTGCTTCTCCTGGGTTGGTTTATGTCCACCCTCCCAAGTATGGTTCTAAAATTGTAATCATGATAAATATGACACGCTCTGATAACTTTTCCTCAGCTGAGAAGGAACTAGATCCATGTTTGACAGTAGTTTTATCGGCTACTCCAGGAGGATATGGAGAAACTGATACCGAACATTGATTACGTCACAATCAGTCTCGTGCTGATATGATTCACGTATTGTAGTAATCAATTTCAGATCAATATACTACGAAGTACTCAGAATCTAGTATAAATGCAAATAACAACAATGAATTACTGAATGTGATAGCTTCATTCTCCGGAGCCTCCATCAGTTTCAATTACATTCAATGTTATTATTAAAGGGTCATTAACTGTTTTTGTTTTTTAATGATTTTTTCCCTTTCACTACTTAGATTGATACACAACAACAAAAAAGAGATACACACACTCTTTAAATTCCTATATAAATATTTTGTGAAAATTGCTTGAGAAACCCAAGTTTGGCACTTGATTAACTCAACCTTACTTTTTCTATATGATATACAAATAGTAATGGTAGAAAAAAAAATCGAAATATATATTTTTGTTAATACAGCTGATGTCACTTTAACAGTTTAAATATTTATCAATTTAAACTTTCTGTATAGATTTAGTTATTGATATATCACAAAGAAATTTTGTGATAAACAACTGAATTCGGACTTTTTTAATAGACTTTATCTTAAATTTTGCTATTTCATCCATTCATTTTCTTATCAAAATTTAATGTATGATTATTTCGGAACACAGGAATTATTTACATACAAAAGACTGTTACATCTGGACTCTAATTATTAATTAATTTCCATTGTTGTATTCATTTGATTTGTGATTCTGTTTAATCTTCCTTCAGTGTCTTTTCAATTAGTAATGTCCATTTACGTATTTATGCCCCTTTAAGACTTTTCACACATATTGTTCTAATTGACTCTCTTTGTACATATGTTTTGTAAATTTTCAGTTAGTCAGATTTTAGGCTTCTGAGTGTACGGGTGTAATTTTGGATATCCAGAATTCACCTAACCGACCTATACAATAAAGTGTTTATTACGAACAGAAGCATTTTATCGTTTTTCATTGTCACCAGAAAAGTATACTCATTTTTCCCCAACTTTTTTTGCAAAGACAGACATAGGTGTTTAAAATTGGGGCTTAGCCCCACGACATTTCTTGCGTGTGTATGTGTTTTAAGTTGGTTTATACATGTATTAACTTCCGTGAGTTTAATTACATTTCGTGGGAGAATGTATTAACTTCCGTGAGTTTAATTACATTTCGTGGCAGAGTCTGTGCAATGTACATTGAGATTAATATTTTTAGACATACAGGGCCTATATATATACTGTATATATAACTTCCAGGTCAACATTATAAATGATATTGTCAGTCCAGGAAGTATTGTCCTATTCACATGAGATAGCGGGGGGGGGTGTAACTTTTTGATTATCATACTGATGATTCTATTCACCTTTCGGTCATGACAAGCTTCACGGAAAAAAACGTTTTATTCCTCACTAGATTGTTTGTTTGTTTGTTTTATTGTTGTTGAACGTCCCACTCAAGAATCTTTCACTCATATGGAGGCGTCAACAAATGCCGGTGAAGGGCTTGAAATTTTAGCCTATGCTCGGCACTTACGGTCATTGAGCAGTGAGGGTTCTTTAACGTGCCGACACCGACACGGGACCTCGAGTTTTACTGTCTCATCCGAAGGACAGGAAATCAACCTGCCGCCGGATGGACTCGAACTCACGACCTCACGATCAAGAGTCGAGTGCGCGCTACCGACTGAGCCAGGTCGGCTCTATTCCTCACTGGATACTCTCTTATGTATGGTGGCAAGTAGTGACGCCGGTAAATCTAGTCTGTGTAATTTTGATTACCTAAAATTTAAACTCCTCTGGGTAAAAAAGGGGTTTCACATGATTCCAGCCTGCCAGGTTATATGGATTTTACTATATCAACTTTCGGAAAGTTCAAAGGTTATTCTCGCAATCTTTAAGAAAATGGGGTAGACTTTGAAGATTCTTTTAGTAGTAGGGGTAGGGTAATGGTAATGTGTTCAAACTGTAATTTTTTGTATTTAGACGACAGATCAGTATACTGTTCTTCTGTGACATTTGTGTGAATAAATGCATTTATGTGCATGCAGAGAAATATACAACAGGTGTTATACATGTATAATGAGGTTGAGATAAACCATATAAAAAGTATTTCGAAAATGTTTCATTGAAAGCTATCAAATGATGCCCGGGTCTCTAAACTGGGTGTAGACAGCATTGGGGACAAATCCTGGGGGTGTAAGCGAGTTTGCTATATGTGTTAATGGTTACATTTGTTCGTGATTTTTATACAGGGAGGACGATTACGACAGAGTAAATCGTATAATATTAATATATATATATATATATATATATATATATATATATATATATATATATATATATATATATATATATATATATATATATATATATATATTATTTGGAATAGTGTTTTACGCCACTGTATAACTATTTTTCACGGTTATATGGTTGCGATCAGTTTTCCCAGGTGAAGGGAAGAAGCCGGTTTATACCCGGCAAGAAGAATATCGGTTATACGCAAGTAAACTGGCAAAATTTCTCAATAAAGTTGTATGTGCATTGAGTGTATTTACCATCTGCATAATTATACATGCTTTGTCAGACTTAAAACATTGTCATATATCATTTGTTATGTATCTTCACTCCAATATCGATCTGAGCAATATTCATTTTCAGGGGAGGGGTTCGTGGCCAAGTGGTTAGAACATCGCGCTTCACAACATGGAGTTTCTCACTTCCTGCCAGCGCAGGTTCGAGTCCCGGTGGAACCTAGGATGAATTTTGTGAGAAAGTTTACCTGTTCACTTCCGTACGTCCAGTGGTCTCTTCCCGGGTACATTGTAACCGGGTTCTAACTTCCACCATTAAAAGCTGGTCGCCACCATATTATGTTCCCAATTTTTGATTTACCAGAGGTTTTACCAAAAAATAGAAACATGATAAACTATTGAATGTGGCGTTCAAATTCAAATTCATTTTCCGTGCCTGTGCTTCCAGTTTAACCGGTGATCCCTGTTTTCTTTAAGGGTACGCATGCACTCGAAACAGTTCTGAGTGTTTTAACACCCCCCCCCCACCCCCACCAAATCAAGGACAAGGTAAATAAGTGAAATTGATATTCACTGCAATTGACCATACATGTATGATTAATATCATGTTTTAACTTACTGATTTTACCAAATTATCATGTTCTCACTTTTTGGTAAAACTCCAGGTAATTAAAAACGTGAGAATATGGTATTACAACTGTAATGTGATCAGAACAGGTACCTCTCTAAAGTTGAATCAATCTTTTCTCCTTTTAATATTTTTGTCAGAATTTCGGATTTCTTATAAAGAAAAGGAATGAGATAGAAATAAATTGTATGTTTGTAATATTAAATTCTTGGTAAAACAATGTAAATTGTAGAACGGACAAAATATCTATACCCATATTATGTTGTCACATCTTGATTTACCAGGGGTCACGCCAAAAAGGGGAATCAAGATTCCACGTCCCCTCATTACACATCGTGGTATAAAACTCCCCATGCCCATCCAAACTACATGTATATAGAAACGGGTATCAGGTAGCACGGAATTATTTTTTTCTGAGATATGTAGGTGTTTAAATTGAATTATAGTCCATCTTGAAATGATGCATATGCCATAGATTATCGTACTAAAAATAGTGTGACTGAACTTGGTGTGATTTGTTAAAACCAGAGGCCACTGACATGTATTTTATTATCTCTCGAGCTATGACGGGGACATATTATTTTAGCACGCAATGTCAGCGGCCTGTGAGCAAAATTGTTATCTAAAAAAAAAGAAAAAGAATTCAAAATGTTCAGAAGTCCTTGTAATGTAAATGATTTGTATGAAATACATGTACATTGTACACCGATTTCTACCCGGGAAGAAATGGATCGATAAACAATGCCTGTCGGTAAAACATATAGTTTTATCTACGTTCAATAAGCACAATAATACCATGGGAAGTAGGTCATTCAGAAGTATGTGTAACAATAATAGAAACGATAAAACCCTGTTCAAATGTATGCATGTAAAACTATTGTGTATAGCAGTTATTGAACCACAAGAGATTACCCAGGCAAGCATAATATTTTTATAGCGTTGATATCTGACTGTGAAATATACTTTATGTACCTACGTGTATAGACGATTAAATCTACCAGCCAGAGGTCAAATTCAAACAGAATGTTAATATTGAAGATGTTTTTAAGTTCTGACGTTTAATAGATCTACATAAATACATATTCAAATATTGTATAATATTTGAGTTTATATCATTTTTACTTACCCATTACAGTCAATGTCGTTATCAGATAATATATCCACATTATTATAGTATTCTGTATACACTTTTACAAATATCGAACATTTTCACGTACTCCGGTATAGTAGAATAAAAATCGCCATTGATGTTCGTGGGCAATTCTCTCAAACACAACCAAGTCTCTCTGAAGCTAAGATAAAACTAACTACATCCTGGTTACAGCGGCACACTTGATAAAGTCGTGTATTTCGATTCTGTAATACGGCCAGAACAGCGATCCATCTCTCCACATGTCAGAGTTACTGGACAGACCAATATGGCTTCTCGGTAATTAGCAGACGATGATATTACACTAACGAATCAATAAAACTACCTTGTTAGTGATGTTGACGTTGAAAAATGTAGGTCTCCCCGACTCAGCACGAGTGATACTTCAAGAATGAAAACAAATAGTATATATTTTTTCCAATTCAACGAAGGGCACGGGGGACATATATCAGTAAATACCTAGGTGCACTTCCGGTTTATTTAAAACACCTGGGATCGCCGTTAATCTTAACAAGTTGCTGTTTGTGTATAGGTAAACGATATGTATGTTGTGGGGAAAGAAATGAACCGAAGACAAGATCATATTTCTCTCACTTACGATTGATAGGTAAATCACGTGACAGAATACACCTGAATTTTGTTGTTTAACAAAATATAACGTTGAGTAATAGGGTGAATCAGTCGCTTGTCATTTAACGTTTTATATTTGTTTTATTCTACCTACGCAAAAAATTAATGTACTGGGTAGAGAATGTCCTGTGCTTCATAGAAAGTTTGACACAGATTTGATATACAGATTGAACTTGAGAAATTAAGTTATAATCATAATTATCTGTCAAGTTATCTATTAGTTCATTTAATGATCAATCTATTGTTATATCTTTTTCATTTTTATTTAATTCATCTGTATCTATTCATTCGTTTATGGTCTACAAGAAGGGTGACAATAAATCATGGACTATAGATTTGGAAGGAGGGTTAATGGGCATTTTTAAAGTCGTATTTATTTAGAATAATTGATAAATTCAATACAAACAACTTACATATGTCTCTGTATATAATATGTACTTTTATAGACAAAAAGACTTGGATTTTACATGTGTCGTGCAATCCCCGATAGGAAGAACACCCATATACCTATGGGTATTATTATTACTATCGGGGATTGCGTGATACAAGTGCCATACCGATTTATGACATAGAAAATAATTACGTCACGCTAGTTCCAATGGGCACTTTCCCTATGATGCGTTTTATTCTTGCTTCGAATATTCGTAAAGTATCTACATGTTTGTATATATTCATTTTGGTTAAATTAATTATATCTTTAATTCAGTTATAATTTTATACCGGTCGTTTTTATACCTGCGACCGAGTTGTCGTTTCAACATGATTTCTGCGACAGGGATTCTATTGAATCATAAAAAAAAACAAGCAAAAAAAAAAAAAAAACTCTACAATTCGATTAAATTTGTAATATTTAAATTGCCTGTGTGCTAAAGAGGACTATTCTACTATTTCTACACAGAAACAACCACCAATAGTGAAAATAAAACCAGCGATTTAAGTTATAGCTTTATATATAGCTCATAGGCGTCGGAACCGGTGGTGGGGGGGGGGTGTACTTTTTTTGCAAAGATAGACATAGGTGTTAAAAATTGGGGCTTATCCCCAGACGTTTCTGGCGTGTGTATGTGTTTTAAGTTGGTTTAGTCCCCCACCGACTTTCAATTTGCTTCCGACGCTGATGTAGCTGATAAAACGCGTAGTGGCGACCCTAAATGAAGAACTCTAATACAAACTCAGCTTTGTTTTCACTATTCGTGACTATGTCTGTGTAAAAATAGCAGAATAATAGTCTTTACAGTACAAGCAATTCAAATATTACAATTTTTACGGAATTATTATGTATGACAAATTATGGACGACCCAATATAGAATCATAGTAGCAGACGCCATGTTGAAACCGGACAACTCTGCTGAAATCTCGTAAATGACGAGTTAAATGCGGTTAGTATAAAAAGAATTATTAAAAACAAAAATAATTAATTTAATTATTTAATGAAAATAAATAAATTTTGTAGATCTAAGAATAATTCGGAGCAAGTGTTTGATCAAAGACAAGAAAACGCAGGGGGAGAGTGCTGCCTTGAACTAGTTAAATTGTATTATTTCTTTTATAAATCTATAAGATTCAAGCTTTTTTCTATAAAGTGCATATACGTAGGTTGTCCCAAAAATTCTAGAATTCTTCAATTAGTATCACCTGACGGGCGTCAATTAAGAAAGGAAATCATTAATATGTATAAATACAAGCAGTGTGCCAGAGATGATTATCCTAAAATCATTTCCTTTTTGTAAGGACTCGGCCTCTCAGAACCAAACACTTAATTAAATCAAAACTTCTAGTTTTTTATTCCAATTTCTTCACTTTGAAATTCTTGTTAATTATTTCAAACGAAATTACCGGTAGTCGGGTTTGAAAATCGGAAAGTAAAATTAACATTACAGCGGTGAGATGTCACATTTCAACTACAGACGTACATATTAGCTAGGGATCATGCATGTTTGTAATTGATGTCAAACGGTGACGTAACAAGCTGTTCATAAAGACGTAGTTTTGTCAACATCGGATTCGACAGAAAAAACTGGGGGGGGGGGGGAAATAGGCATTCTGTTTTCTGAAACCCGCGATCGGGCAAGTGCTTTTACCAAAACAGAAAACATAAGTGCTAATATCCGGAAACCACGGAACTAATATAGGGACTTCGCATAATGGAAACCGGGGATATTAAGTGGTCCCAGACACA
Organism: Atrina japonica; assembly: GCA_030159075.1. Taxonomy (NCBI): domain Eukaryota; kingdom Metazoa; phylum Mollusca; class Bivalvia; order Pterioida; family Pinnidae; genus Atrina; species Atrina japonica. Next base: position 229,647 of record BROG01000837.1, read on the forward strand.
TCGCTGGAGTTTTGAGTACACATTTTTGCTTACATATATATATATATATATATATATATATATATATATATATACATATATATATATATATATATATATATATATATATATATATATATATATATAATAATATATATATACATATATATATATATATATATATATATATATATATATATATATATATATATATATATATATATATATATATATATATATATTACAGATATGTTATGGTCTGAATGGCTAAAAGATATAAATGATATGTATTTATATCTAGGTAAAGCGAAAGGTTTACTATTGCCTAAAATAAGAAAAAAGACAATACCATCTACATTCTTAGGGGTGTAAAGTGAGAAACATGCCCAAATGATTAACTGGACCTGCGGCACTTTTTTGTGGAAATTTAATTGCATTACGTTATTGTTACAAATATTTTTTGAAATTAAATTCAAAGTGTTATCAATCAAAATATCTGTAATACAAAATTTCAACAATATTGAAATTAATCATTTAAAATAAATGATGTCAAAACATGTAAGTTTATGTTAAGAAAAATGATAATTAATGTGGGCAAAATAAGAGAAAAGATGAGATTCATTACATTCAATCATTTTGAAATTGAAACTGAAATATGATATTAGATCATGCAAAGCCTAAATACATCAAATCATAATTTATTTTTCCATATTTTTTCAAAAGCAGCTATGGAAGGAATTAATACTTTGTTTTTTTTTATTGGTTTCTCAAAAGAAGATTTTTTTTTATAGATGTACAATAATTAGACCCTTTTTGCATACACCCTCGAACCTTTTCATTTGCAAACATTGTTGCTTCTTTTGATTTCACTTTATTATACTATTCAATATAATGGGCAAAAACATGAAAAAATCCACCAAAAAGGGTCGACCTAACAAGTTCAGCCTCTCTATTTATTATACTTTTCAATACAATATAAAAAACACGGAAAATCCACTTAAAGGGGAAATAACCCTCATAAGGGTCGACCTGACAATTAAAAATAAAATATTGACTGATTTTTTGAAAGCCTCATTTTATGGTAATGTTTTTCCCCTAGCTTTAAAAAAATTTGGAGATATATGTATTACATAAAAAATATCTGCTGACTCATTCGTTCTATATTTAGCCATGGCAGCCATGTTTGGTCCTAGCCCATTTTCACCCGAAAACTTTTTGCGAGTTTATATGGTTATTCTTCCTGTCAAGCTTGGTTCAAATTGGCCCTATGGTTCTGGAGAAGTAATCCAAAATGTCAAAAAATTTACCAAAAACATTTATATGTTCCTTTTACTTACGTGCCTGTGACCTTGACTTTTGTCCCAATGACCTTGAAACTATGCAATCTCAATCATTGCTTCAGTCCCTATAAGTTATTAATGCATATGCCTTTACAAAAAATTGACGGTATTCTAGCAAATTTGCATTTTTTTTTTTTTCGGGATTTTGACCACACCTAAAAATGTCCTCACCTCTGAAGGTTGATGGCAGGGGCCATGAATTTTGCAATCTTGGTAGAGCAACAACCATATTATACATAGTCGTCGGAACCGGGGGGGTTAGCCCCCCCCCCCACTTTCAATTTGCTTCCGACGCCTATGTAATACATTTGTTTCAGTAAGGTACCCCAGTAGAGAAGTTTTTTTTAATTACCCTATTTCCAGAGTATTCACCCTTCACAGGAGCCTTGGTGGTGGGGACCACGAATATTTCAATTTTAATGCCTCTTCAGGTATTGATACTAGTGACCAAGTTTTGTTGGAATTGACCCCGAGGTTCTCGAGAAGAAGCTGAAAATGTGAAAAAGTTAACGGACGAAGCACGCTGCAACACGATCGCAATAGGTCACCATGAGCTTTGCTCGGGTGACCTAATAAATCAGCATCTCTGGGTCATCAGTACATGAGAGGGACCAGTTTGTAATAGATAAATGCCGCATTTGTCAACCTGACAGTCGTCTCTTTCAATATACATGTGAACAAACGTTTCGTGTTACACATGTCTAATGTGGAGTACCATACTAAAGTTTTCTTTTTTATTTACAGGGAAATCATAAGTGTGACCCAGTTGTTTCAACTTATGTACATGACTAAAAATGATAACGTGTTTCCCATTCAGTCTAGCTATATAATATAGTTCAGAATTTTTACAAAATTATAAAATAGATTTTGAGCTCGAGTACTTTTTTTAAGTAGTGTTTTACGCCACACTCAACAATTTTTCAGTTGTATGGTGGCGGCCAGCTATTAATGTTTGGGGTGGGGCGGTTAGAATGTACCCGAGAAGAGACCACCGGGCTGGCCTTCCACAAATAAACTGGCAATCCTTCTCACAAAAATCTCCCTGGGTTCCAACGGGACTCGAAGCTGCACTACATAAGGGTAGTGAGAGACTGCGATGCCCTGACCACTTGAGCTCTGAGTAAACTTGGAGATTTCAGGGTCTTTCGCACTTCTTCGCTAGAGATGTAGATTCTAGTGATATTTATTAATAGCAGAGGTTGATAATGATGTTTTATATCACATTTAATATTATAAATACATGTACATGTATAATTTTGTGAATTCAATGAAAGATTTAAAGTTGCCATAATAAATACTACCTCTCTGTTTTGTAAACTTTGTATTTTTTAAAAGACGCCATATGCATGTAAAAGTACATCGTACTGCAGTATTAAATATCTGCTTTATAGGCATGGGAAACTGTGAAGTTCATAGATTTTGTTTCGAATCTGGGCGTTAACTCCTTGGCGTATACCATCACCGTCTCTTGAGGATGGGCGTTGTCCTTTTCTGTTTATGACACTTAAAACTCAAGACCAGTGCACTTCAACTGATTAACGCTCGCAAATGCACGCGGGAACACCTGTAATACAGCATGTCTTATGCCCAATGCATAACCATTTTGAAGTAAATATGGGTTGACATGACCTTTGACGAGGTAACTCAATCTATTCTTTCTAATGACATACACAGATGACATAAGTTCAAAAGGACACTATTTCTACTGGTTGAAAAGAAATAAAACCGATTTTGATCTGTTTTATAGTTAAGAAATTGTAAACAAGCTGTATTGGGTTTCTAGTGGAGTGCACATTTAAAATAGTATTTACTTTGTTACGGCTCATTAAGTTGGGACGGGAACAAATACGTTTATTTGTCTGATATAATTGACACCGAGGTCTGTATGTTTAAATATATAGACTCAGGGTCGCCCACTGATACTGCAGGGAGAGGGGATGCCCGTTGTTATCACTGGAGCGGGGATCGAGGCATTGGTTTCAAATGATCGTTAAAAATTTGATCAGAAATAAATAAAAATATAACGAATTTTCAGTATCCGTTATGCTTTTTGTACTATTAGCGAAACTACACATGTAATTGTCAACTTGTCAGTCGCGTTTTATGTTCGACTTTTGGAAAACTGAATCAACCAATCCAAGCTGATATAACTTGAACTAATGAATGGTAAGCACCCGAAGACTTTATCAGCTGAGGTAGAATTTTAGACGTCTGTACCGATTGTGACTAGGATTCGTTTCCCACATTTTTCATTTAAATTTGACTCTGGACTCACGGCGTGTGTGACCGATCAACAGGGGACGCTTACTCCTCCATGGCACCTGATCCCACCTCTGGATTTCTATAGGTCTGTGTTTGTCCAATGGTCGTTACCAGATTTGTAGATTCTATCCTGGACATCCTAAAGATTAATAATTTGGTATCTGTGATTTGACTGAGGAATCATAAGTCCGAATGAAAAACGGCCTACGATCAAACCAAAATATATTGTCTAAACCGTTTTGGAGTCGCTTAATCGCTGTGCAATGTTGACTATCTTAGTTTTGGAGAAGTTTAGATATTGTTAACAAAGAAAGCGTTCAAGTAATCTCTATAGAACCGCAGCTCTATCTTACGACCGCTGATCTGAATATATGCTAGTGCCTACTGTGCTTCCGTAAAACCAAGAAGACTAAAACAGTCGTCCATTAGCGGCACCGATTCAGCAGTGGACCGTTATATTTTTGAAAAATGTTCGCTGTAGAGGATCGTCTCTGACATTAAATCTAAATAAAGGAAAACATAAAAAAGACAAACGTGGTATGAGACAAGGGCATTAACTAAACCTTAATGTATTTTCGAAACAGTTTTCTATAAATCACTGTATGAATATGACTACTTTAGGTTTGGATAAACAAACGTAATCCACGTAAACAAAAGACCACTTTAGTAATAAGGACTCAGCTGATACTATAATACCTGCCACTGGGTTTAATGTCCACCGGCCTCGGCGACTCACCTGACTTTAATGTTTGTAACCTGAAATTAAGTACCGAATAAATAGGTTTGACACGAAGTCATGAATATTCGAACACAAATCGAAGAGTAGTCATGGATAACCGAACATGAATCTAATAGTAGTCACGAAAATTCGAACATGTATCTAATAGTAGTCACGAAAATTCGAACATGAATCTTACAGTAGTCACGAATATTCGAACACGAATCTAATAACAGTCACGAATATTCGAACATGAATCTAATAACAGTCACGAATATTCGAACATGAATCTTATAATAGTCACGATTATTCGAACATGTATCTAATAGTAGTCACGATTATTCGAACATGAATCGAATAGTAGTAACGATTATTCGAACATGAATATCACAATTAATCGAACATGAATCTAATAGTAGTCACATTCATTCGAACATGAATCCAATAGTAGACACGATTATTCGAACATGAATCTAATAGTAGACACAATTATTCGAACATGGATCTAATAGTAATCACAATTATTCGAATACTGAATTTAAGTATTCGTTTTTGCCCTAGATTTCTTCTTATATTTGTTCGAGAAATTTTAATTTTATAACAACTTCGATTCCTCCTAGCTTGTCTTTGAAAAACAACAACGGCAATTGTAGTTTAAACTGTACAATGCAGTGTCTCAGATTTTCCGATTCCCTCGGTTCGCGTCCAATTTATATGTTAATGAAGCCTGAACACTACAACAATATTGATAAAATGGATCCTCTACGTTGTATTACGATCTTCATTTGCGGGAGCTGTTTCTAAATGTATCTGAAAATAGCTAGGCATTTCTGTAATCGTTCAAAGATTAGAAGAATAGGTTTCTTATTCTCCGACATCGCTGCCATAGAAACCATTTTATTATTTCTTACCAGTAAGCAAAATACTTGATGTGACCAATTAATTGAAACCGTTTTTAAAAGAAATTGATATGTAATGTTATTCATATGAAATAATGAGTATTTGAGGAAGGTCGCGTGGAATCTGTGTGACAGTTGCACTAGTATGGAGTAAGGATATCAATTTCGTCAATTCCTCTATATATATGTAAATATCGAAGAAAACCTAAAAAAGGAAAAGCGAAATGACTGTATTTATAATAGCAAGTTGAAACGAAGACCACACAAGTGAACATGAGACTTAGAATAACTAAGATATATTCCAGACATTGAAATCTAATATTCCTGTGTTTGAAAGTTTTTTTTCTCTCGATAAACATAACAAGACTTTGTTTACCGCTTTCTCTATCAGAAAATGTTTTTGTTAACTGAAGAAGAAGAATTACGCAGGGGTGAAATGGCGCTATAAAACGTTTTAAATCTTTCTTATATAAACTATTATGTTCTCACTTTTTAATTTACCAGAGGGTTAAACAAAAGTAAGAACATAACTATAAAAATCCATGCGGGGAATTGATGAATTTGAATATTTATATAGTTTTATTTAATATAAATACGTTCAAATAATCAAGTAAGAAATAAACATACGTCCGAGCGAAAACAAAATATTTGGTCCTACAGATGACGTCTCTTTTCTTCTGTATGATTTACAGGAGTTACCTCCCTTGTATTGAACACTATGATTACAGGAGTTACCTCCCTTGCATTGTGTTTACAAACACGCAACACAACCATTTTTCAAAGTATTATGCGTCGTAAAAATTATTAAACAAATTCTACATGTTTTCAATAAAAATGTGTTTTAGCAGGGAACTATCGGAAGAAAATGATTACCTATCTCTTACAACGCAGAAAAAGAACTTACAGTATTTTTTTTCGGTCAAATTGCAGTTCTAACAAACAAACTGTTTATAGGTTATGTGAAATAAACGAGTTGGCCTATATAAACTCAATGTGAAAGATATATAAAATATTTAAATAACAATCTAACAAACAGAAAATTAAAAATGAATAGGTAAATTGGTATTCCACGCCACTGCACATTCTTACGGTAACGCAGATAGGGTAAGTAGAGTTCATCTCTTGTACTATCTTCCCACGTCAAGGTTTTCTGATTCACCAAATGAGGAACAACGTGGGTCAGAAAACATTGACTTGGGAAGATGCTCTTGTTCTAGAGTACGCCGAATTTTCTGCCCCGATTTTGTTTTTGGTCAAAAAAATCGGGACAGAAAATTTGGCCTAGTACTAGAAATGTTCGATGGTCTATTTCCGTGTGCATTGTAACTGGGTTCTCTCCCCCAACATTACAATCAGTTAGAGCATTGTGCTTTGAGCCATGAAGTTTCTCACTTCTGGTTAGCGTAGGTTCGAGTCGCGCTGGAACCTAAGCTGATTATTCTGATAAAGTTTGCCATTTTTAAAACTTGCAGAAAGCCAGTTGTATCTTCTCGGGTACATCATAACTGGGTTCATTATACCTATACTGGTAAGCCACTTATTCTCGCAAAGTTTCAATTCTCGCCAACTCGTTTTATTTTGCCTAATATTTTCTGGCTTCTTGGAGAAATTATTTTTCTATTCGTCCGGCAATCTGTATAGCGTCTTGTCCAGGAACACAAAATAAATCTTTGAAAGTATTCAAGTGTTTGCATATTCCAATCCAGTTAAAAATAGATGGCGAGAATTGGTGGCTGACCTGTATGCTGTTTTTATTTTGTTTGTTTATTGTTGTTTAACGTCAAACTCAAGAGTATTTCACTCATATGGAGGCGTCACCAAATACCGGTGAAGAGCTGCAAATTTTGGCCTATGCTCGGCACTTAGTCCATTGAGCAGTGAGGGTTCTTTAACGTGCCAACACCTACTGTGACACGGGGTCTCGGATTTTACTGTCTCATCCGAAGGACATGAGTATGCGTTAGAATTGATTGTATTTGGTTGAATAAAGAATTAACAACTAAAATCTATATTTGTGTACTGTATATCTTGACAGTCTCACCGTTTTACGACAGAAATCATTCACCAGCCTTTAATCACCAGTCTCGTGCATGACATATAAGTAAGTGCTAAGTTATTTAGCTTGAAAATTTCGCTTCCATTTTAAATGATCCTTCTCATCTAAGGGCGAAAATTAAATGAGCAAAATTTTTCTGGTATACAGTATTTTGTGTGTTTTGTAGTTTACATAAAAATAACATCGTCTAAGACGCTACATTTCTTTTTCACCAAATCAACTCTAGCCAACTTTCATGCATTTAAAGTATCTCCGAACAAAATTTATCTCATCAACCCCTGGAGTCAAATTTGAACCTGTCAATTTCAAATAATGGGAAATTCTGCTGTCAGAGTCAGGGGTTTATGGTTTAGAATAAAAATTTTAGAATAATTTTAAATGTAATATGAACTTGTTCACTGCTGAATTATGACAGTATATCATTGATCTGGGCGAGTCTAGATGTGACTGCAGGGGTTTATGATTTTTTTTTCAGCCATGGACTATATACTATATTAATAGCAATACAGTATATAGCCAACGTAACACAGCGCGGTTTTAAATAATATGATTTTAAACAAACTACCAAAGTTATATTTGGGGGTGGGTGGGGGGCTCCGTGGCCTAGTGGTTAGAGCATGACACTTTGAACCATCAAGTCTTATTACTACTGGAAAGCACGGGTTCCATCCCCGCTGGAACCAAAGTTGATTTTGATGAGACCGTTTGCCAGTTTAATTGCGGATGTCCGGTGATCTCTTCCCGGATACATTGCAAATCGAGCCCTATCACCATTGAAAACTGGCTGCCACCATATAACTGAACAAGATGTGTTTGTGAATCACAAATGTCCCCGGGTCCCAGCAAATTTCTATGCTGGCAAAATATTGCAAGATCCTACATTTTGACCCCACCACACCCCAGGGGGATGTGTTGTCAGTGAAGTGTGAGCATCTCTAAGGTGAACTTACTAGTAACTGTATCACAATACAAACTTGAAATGCACTTTATATGTAGAACTAATCTAGACGGAATAACGGACAGACAGACAAATAGACGGACGATCCAAACACTAGATGCCCCCCTCCCCGGCGGACCTTTCATGCCGGGGGTATAGAAATTGTTGATTGTGGCGTAAACAAAAACAAAGTTAAAGTTTTGCATAAAAAAATTAAAAACAAATGTTCAAGACGATATTCTTTTAAATTAGATCAGCGATATATAAAGCGTATAAAATCGCTGATTAGATGTAAAGTTAAAAAAAAATGGAGTGTACTATTATACAAGGCCTGATGATATCCTAAATGTATGCCCAAATCCGTCTAAGTGACCACATTAATATGGATTTGCAAACAAATGCTCACGACGACCGTTCAATGAAACAGTTTATCTCAAGTTAAAACAGCCGTAGAGTTCCAAAACAAAAAGTGGTATCATACAGGGTCAACAATTTAATCTAATTAATTTATCACAGATTCTATCGAAATCAACCCGAAAATCATAACAAATTAACTTATGAATTCAAGTTCCATTTTGTAGGCTGTTGCCATGACAACGGACGAACGTGTTTTTGTAAGAAGACATTAATAAAATATAATCAAATGATATTTACTAGAGGGTTTGAAGCGTAACACAAGAGATCCCAGGGGGATCTTGGCGTCCACCATTGCATGTTCTTCATTTGATCTATGAGAGACTGTTAATGAAGATGTTAATATAGAAGACCTAAAAGAAAGAAAACAAGAATTAGAAAATTTGAGACTTAATAAACTTAGAGGCAGTATTTATTTTGGATTGACATCAACTTTTTTAAATGGAAAATAGAAATTGTACTCAAAAATAATTCCCTAATGTATTTTTGAAAATATACAAGAAAATTTATATTCATGTCAGAATAGTTTTTGAACAGAGGAATTTTTATCAAAACAAACATGAAGCTGATAGTCAAACACTTAGTGAAGCATCCCAAACACTTTTGAATATGAAGAACAATAAAATCTGGATCAAGATACTGTTGAATTCCTAAAAGTAACAATTGTGTAACTTTATAGATCTATGGCTTTACAAAGGGGACAATTATCTGACTCAAAAACAGTGAATAAAACTTGTATACCAAAAGGAGAAAAATCTAGTCATAAAAAACTGGAGACCTCTGGGTCTATAGCTAATAGGATAAAGAAAACATTAGATAAGTTAATTGACATGATCAGTCTCAGGGGCGATATATAGGTGAAAACACTGCACTATGCTGATGAAAATGAGGTATGTTACTAATGATAGATTTTGAAAAAAGCTTTCGATTCTGTATCATGGACATTTATGAATAAAGTATTTGATTATTTTAAATTTGGCGCTGACATAAAAACCTGGTAAAAATATGTCAGCAGTTCAGGTAATTTGGCTAAAAGAGGTTGGGTCAAGGTGACCCTATTGACATTTTTCTCCTATGTGCCGAGGTTTTAGCAATTAGAATTAGAAATAATAAGAAAATGCTTTTATCTCAATATGCTGATGATACAACATTTTGGATGGAACAAAAAATTCTTTATTATATTAAAGTGTTTTGCAAAAATTTCTGGCTTAAAAATGAATTCAAATAAAAACGCAGGTGTTTGGTTGGGAAATAAAAAGTATAGCAATGAAATTATATCCCCTGAACTGAATTTAAAGTGGGGAAATAGATCATTCACTTTATTAGGAATTGAGTTCCATGTGGACCTTGACAAAATTCCCAAAATGAATTATGACAAAAAATTAGTTAAAATAAAATCAGTTATAAATCTTGGAATAGAAGAAGGTTAACACCAATAGGAAAAGTTCAGAATCTCTCTTGATTTCTCAGTTTAATCATTTGTTTATATCAGTGCCTAATCCTGATGACTATTTCATCAAAAAACTTAACACTGAACTCTATAACTTTCTATGGAATAGCAAAATTGATAAACGGGTGTAAAAAAATATATAGAGGGGGGGGTCTCTAACCACTATTGGTAAATTAACATGGATAAGGAAGTTACCTCCAGTAAATGGCAAGAAATTTTAAAAAAAAATTGATGAAAATATTTTAGCAAATTGTGGAGTTGAGTATATTATTAAATGTAAAGGATTTAAAAATACAGAAAGATGTTTTTAAAGTCTGGGAAAAAAATTGTTAAAAATATGCACCAACAATTATGTAAGTTTACCTATTTGGTACAATAAAAGTTTCAATTGATAATAAAATATATAAAGACTGGTTTAAGGGTAATTTTAAACGGGAAAACAGACTTTTATATAGTTTTGTAAAGAAAAATTTAACATTAAGACAAAACTTTTTACATTATACAGTATTATTTCTATTATCAATATATCACAGCATGATAAAATAAATACACTTTATACCCTATCATCAGTAAATCTGAAGGCAATTTTGAAAAACAAGAAAGGGCGAAATCTTTTTACAACATACTTCTTAATAATAGTGTCATTTCATCCCAGAGATTTTTGAATTTAATGAATCTACATGGAAGAAAATATATAAACATTTAAATACAAAGCAAGCCAGTTTACAATGGTTTAATAGAATTGATCAACACATAACAACAAATTCGTACATGTATAGGTATAGTAAATAGCCCCTATTGTAATAGGTGTAAAACAGGAAACAATTGTGTGGGATGTGACTTTGTACAAAATTTCCTAAATGATTTCTCTTTTTAGACCGTTAAATAAGGAAATTTTTATTTTTGGATATTTAACTATCCAAAAGGAATCTACTTTTTAGTTGGGATGCTTACAGCAATCATTATCAATAAGATGTCTTAGAATTTTAATTTATGATCATTACAATGTCTTAAAATATATTGCAAACAGAGAGTGATAAACATAAACATTTCTATAGTAATTGGGATAAATGGAAAAAGCTACTTGATACAGGATGACCATGGGTTATCAAACTTGTACTAATATACAATCAGCACAATTTCCTCAGTTAACCCCAAAATAATAAGATTTTTTAACTGGGTCCTGCATTCTGCAATATTATCATTTCATAGAATTGGGTATGTTTAACATACACTTATTTATATACATGTAAATGTATGAATACATGTGGTTCACCAAATGTTTTTTATTATATACATGTACATTGTACATACATGCATTAAAAATAGTCTATAGTCTCCCCATCTGCTGGTGGGGCAGGACCTCAATCTATTTACCATTGATATACAATACAAATGTTTAAAAGAAATTATAATAACAATAATTATAAAGATCCAATAAAATGTATAAATATAGAGGGAAAGAAAAATGTGCCATGTGTACATGTATGTATGTATTTATGTATGTACGAATGATTATTATACGAAAGGAATATATATCATTGATGTATGCTTTGTATTGGAAAATATCACATATTAAAGTTATAATCCAAGATAGCTTAACCATACCTATCAACCTCTAAAAGTGAAAATGCTGGTCATGACCTGCAATTACATATAATAATATGTCTCGCTGGTCCCTGCTTTGATATTAAATGTAGCAAAGTATAGTAAGTATTTGTTTCAGGGGCTGGGACAAGACACTCACATACAGTACTGAATGCGTTTTCCCGTAACAATAAAAATATATATGGTTGAAGGGTGGGGTAGGGCCCCCATATACATCACTGAATGTGTTTTCCCATAATATTCACTAATATATATGGTTTACGGGTGAGGCTTACCACGGTTTTTAAGTTCTAAGCAAAAATATAAATTCCAGAGGGTGGGACAGGACGCGCATATGCACCAAAAAGTTTCCCCATAACAATTCAAAATATATATGGTTTAAGGGTGGGGCTGTGAACGGTTTTTAAAATATATGTAAAAATATATATTATTCAGAGGGTGGGGCAGGCCCCAAGGATCCTGCATAAACTGAATGTGTTTCTTAATAATGATCAATAATATATATGGTTTAAGAGTGGGACTGTGAACGGTTTTTAAGTTATAAGCATATTAGATATAAAATCCAGACTACATGTGTCATAACAAAATATATATAAGGTTTAAGGGTTGGGCTGTGAACGGTTTCAAAGTTATAAGTAAAAATATATTTCAGAGGGTGGGGCAGGACATCTATTTCATTGAACCTAGAGGGCGAAGCCCTCATATATGTAGAATGCTCACGATTCCTACCACATCCGGGGACCTGTACTACTAATGGTAATTTTGTGAATTTGCGCGTGACATAAACAAAATGTCGGAAATGGATACTTAAAAGCTCATTGCACTACCACACTAAGAAACATTTTTGTAGACCGAGACTAAATATATAGGGTTGTACATCGAACCTAATCACAAAAACTCCATGGTAATGTGTGCACGAAAATGATTTACACTGGGATAGAGAAAAATATATAGCATAAAAACATGTTTGTGCATTTCATGACTAATAAATACCACATAGATTCTACTTAAGTTTTAGCACCAAGGAAACAGTCAGCCACTAAATATTTTATTTAAAACAATGAGTGAATGACCGGGACATTTACGTGATAAAAACACTGAATATTAATCCCTTTGGTGATTCTGTCGTGTTGCCCCCTGCCGGGGGCATGTAACTGAACATGTAAAACTGTTGACGAATACCTTCGCCCTCTCCATAGGTTTACCTATGTATTATTTATATGAACTAAGGCACTGCCATGAAGCGAGCGCAGCGTAATGTAACATTTAAAATTAAAATTTAAATGCAGTCAATGTATGTACAGTTTATTTTTTACCCCTAACCGTGGAGTGCTCGCTTACAATCATGCTGATATTGTTGTCAAATTATAGATAAGGCGTGTTCCGTGTTGTTTTATTGGAACAATAAGATGTGGTAAGACGTCCGGCTATTGTGGGATCGGGTTGTCATAACTGGGCTGTCCACAAACCCATTGTACTCAATCACGTGAATAATTCAACCAATCAGACTAGAAATTTACGGCAGCCATGTTTCCAGGAACCCGTATGCTAGAGCCTCGTTTGGGATGTGCCGGTTGAAACTTTTTAAGCCCGTAGTACACACTGGAGGACTGACCGTAAGAGGGCACTGTAATTATTGGACGTGACTCAAGTTGCAACATTTCTTCAATAAAGAGCTCGCTATCGCTCGTATATCAATAATACATATGGGTGATCAAGTTATAAGTAAAAATATAAATAATACATAGGTAAACCTATGGAGAGGGCGAAGGCATTCATCAACAGTTTTACATGTTCAGTTAATACCTTTGGGGATTTTAGTCGTGTTGCCCCCATCCCTGGGGCAACACGACAGAATCACCAAAGGGATTAATATTTAGTGTTTTTATCACGTAAATGTCCCGGTCATTCACTCATTGTTTTAAATAAAATATTGAGTGGCTGACTGTTTCGTTGGTGCTAAAACTTAAATAGAGTCTCTGGTATTTATTAGTCATAACTTAAATGCACAAACATATTTTTTTGCTATATATTTTTCTCTATCCCAGCGTATCCATCGTTTCGTGCAGTTCACATTACCAGGATAATGGAGGCGCTTCGCAATCGGGTTCGATGTACAACCCAAGTCGTTAGGCTTAGTCTCGGTCTACAAAACGTTTCTTAGTGTGGCATTTTATTACTTCGTTTGCAATGCGCTTTTAAGCAATGACTTTGCATTTCCGACATTTTGTTTATGTCACGCGCAAATTCCCGATGTGAGCAAAATTTTTACCATTAGTAGTACGGGTCCCAGGATGTAGTAGGAATAAAAATGTGAGCTTCTCTACATATATGAGGGCTTCGCCCTCTATAAATTCCAGGGGGTGGGACAGGAACACGCAATGACCGTACCATACACCAATGAATGTGTCTACCCATGACAAACAAGAATATATGTAATGGCTTAGGGGTAGACATGTGAATGGTTCTCCAGAAATATATAACGAACATTGATTGTCAAAATTCAAGATGGCGGTCTTGTAGCCATTTTGTGATCCTACCCTCCTGAGAATGTACATTGCACAACTAGACCTCACGGACAACCTATAAAAATTATCAGATATTAAGGTATAAATCACTAGGCTGTCAAAGATATAGGTACAAATCTTGTAAAAATGGACAAACACGGACCTCTTGAAATCAAGAGGTGGGATCAGATGCCATGGACGAGTAAGAATCACCTGTCGACCGGTCACACCGGCCGTGAGTACACAGTCAAATTAAAATGAAATACGTGAGGAACGAATCCTCGTCATAACTGGTACAGACGTCTCGGCAACCGCCATCGAACAAGTAATTCAACATTCCATTTAGTGAAACAGAGTAGTCGCAAAAAAGACTATAAATAATACATAGGTAAACCCATGAAGAGGGCGAAGGCATTCATCAACAGTTTTACATGTTCAGTTAATCCCTTTGGGGATTCCGTCGTGTTGCCCCCGTGTTTATATCACGTAAATGTCCCGGTCATTCACTCCTTGTTTTGAATAAAATATTGAGTGCTGACTGTTTCCTTGGTGCTAAACTTAAATAGAATATATGTGGTATTTATTAGTCATGAATAAAATGCACAAACATGTTTTATGCTATATATATTTTTCTCTATCACAGCGTATCCATCATTTCGTGCAGTTCACATTACCAGAATAATGGAGGCGCTTCGTGATCGGGTTCGATGTACAACCCTAGTCGTTTGTGTTTGCATTTCCGACATTTTGTTTATGTCACGCGCAAATTCCCGATGTGAGCAAAATTTTTACCATTAGTAGTACGGATCCCAGGATGTAGTAGGAATAAAAATATGAGCTTCTCTACATATATGAGGGCTTCGCTCTCTATTATACCGACCATAAAATTTGCGGAACGTTGACATCAAACGCGGTTTTTGATATCCCTCTGTCAATAATTTGTCAGTGATATTCCTTTTGGACCACACACACAATTTCGTGGAAAACTTCATGTACATGGAAGAGTGGTACAGACTGTGTTTCAAGTCCCAAATGTTTTGCTTATTCTACCCTGAATAGGCCAGTAGATCTGTCACTTGCCCGAGCTCTCAACTATCAATGAAACTAGTTGTGCATCGTTTTTGTCTTTGATAGACCTAGGGTCTCGGAAGAATTTTATCAGAAATCTTTTACAATTGAGAATCTCAATGAAACCAGCAAGTTTCCGTTCAGCCTGGGTTAGTGTTTCATGGTATTTTTCCATCTCCCTTATCTTGGCAGTCAAAACAAATTTGTGTAGCATTACTGTAAAATTTATTTAAGGAGTGAACGATTATTTGATGCCCCACCCATACAACGGAAGACAGGGGAAATCCATATTCATCCAAAGCACAAATGTTTTTCCACGTAATAACAAAATATTTCGGATGGGTCCGCTGGGCGGTTTACAAACGGCCACTGAAAACCAGTAAATTCAATAAACTCGTATCGCTATACATGGTTTGCAGGACTTTCCTCAACTTTACCACCGATTAACATTTTCAGATTTTTAAAATATCTATATCACAATTTGATAGACCATACACTAATGGCCCTCTTCAAAATTTATTATTTTACGATCCTAAATTTTGCGATTTAATCCAAGATTATATGCTTAAACCCTTTCTGTATTTTCTGACGCAAAGCCTCATTTTTCATCCAAAACATAATTTCGGATATTAAACCTGGACTCTGCTTAACTGCCTTTTGTATATAAATACCAAAGACTTGGATGGTAAATATAGTCATCCAGCCTGCACTATGTATCAACTGTGGACTCGCAGCAGGTGTGACTGGTCGATAGGGGATGCTTACTCCTCCATGGCTTCTGATCCCACCTCTAGGTTTCCAGAGGTCCGTGTTAGTCCATTTTTGCCGGATATGTATCTGTGTCTTGGACATCCTATAGATTCATACTTTGGTATCCTAAATGTTGTACATCAATTTATACCATAATTCCGGAATTTCTAATAGGTAGTATATTTGTAATGTTCATAGAAGTGATCTTTCAACAAACTGTCGACATTCTTATGGGAACCAATTCTGTTCCTTTATTCAAACGAAGCAGACTTCATTCATAAACTGCTGAATCAAAAGAGGACAAAGTTAGCGGTGTCCTTTAATTTGATTTTTAGATATATCGACGACGTTTTGTCAATTGATAAAGACGATTTTCATACCTACGTCAATGCGATATATCCCCGCGAACTAGAAATTAAAGATACAGCAAAATCAAGCACACACGCTTCATACTTAGACATTTTACTTACAGACAGGAAATTAACAACTAAGCTATACGTCAAACGCGACGATTTCGGCTTTCCCATCGTAAATATTACACATTTAAGTAGTAGAATCCCACAACCGCCCCACATGGAGTTTATATTTCACAAATGATCCGATATGCCAGGGCGTGTTCAATATATGAACGTTTCATATACTAAGGTAATCTTCTCACTGACAAATTATTGACTCAGGGATATCGAAAACCGCGTTTGATGTCAACGTTCCGCAAATTTTATGTCGGTATAATAGTCTTGTTTGCGATTACTCTGTTAGCGGTTATTGAGACGTCTGTACCAATTGTGGCGAGGATTCGTTCATATTTTATTTTTATTTGACTGTGGGCTCATCCGATCTACAGGGGATGCTTACTACTCCATGGCTTCTGATCCAATCTCTTGATTTGAAGAGGTCTGTGTTTGTCCATATTTGTACCTATATCCTGGACAAAGAAAAGATATACTTTGGTATCTGAGATTTTTATATTCTAAAGAAATATTCCATTTATTTTATGTTTTTGGGTGTTTTCTCCAAGGCATATGACACTGAAACTGCGATAAAGTGGTGGTATTAATCACCGATACTTGTAAATATATAAACATCATAGCTAAGAGATATGTTTAGTATAGTAATTTTTATTATTAATCTTATCGTTTGCCGTGGTTTAGAAGTCAAGTGTTCAACTCGCAAGCGAAAGGTCCAGGGTTCGATTCCCTTACCAAATACTTTTAAAATGGTAGCGACCGTTCCTCTACCAAGCGTTCGGCATACAAAGTGAAAGTCACAAGTCTTTCGGGTGAGGCTGAAAACCAAAGTCCCGTGTCGCGGAAGGCAAGGTACATAAAATAATCCTCCCTGCATTGGCGTCAGACTATAACACAGGCCAAAATTTGTCACACTACACCTAAAGCCTGGTTTAAATATTGTAACCGGCGGTTGTATAACATATGATTGAATTTTGATAACAGTGCCAACCTTTCAGTCATTTTGAAAATATAGCCCCTAACTGTGTCAGAAAACGATGCTTACTCCTCCATGGCACCTGATCCACCTCTTGGTTTCTAGAGGTCCGTGTTTATCCATTTTTACCGGATTTGTATCTATGTCCTGGACATTTTGAGATTTTTTATGATTTTTTATATTCCACTCATTCATTCACTGCATAAGTTCCTTATAGGCTAACGTATAAAACATGGGAAATATACATCGACGAGTCTAACGATCGTCAGTGTTATATCAATATTCGGAGTCCAGATTGAAATTTAGTCCTCGTTGTTTATCATCGTATTCATTCATATTTTATCACAAACTTGTTTTATCATTACTGTATAATTGTCTTTCTCTTTTATATTTACGGCAAATCCTGTCAGTCATATTGTTATTTTTGCATGTTATCTCCTTGCGCTTTGCTAGCTTTCATGCACAGTCCACTATTTCTCTCATGCAGTAGCAAGTTGAACCAAGTCTCGCGCGAACTTACAATTTTACTATTAAAGCAACGGATTTGTTTTCGTCTGCGCTCAGATTGATCTAGTCGGGACGTGCACATTGTGCTAGAGAGCGTTCAAAATTAAACTACCTAAACAAACAAACAAACTAACATTAGCTTAGACACAGTTGAGCAGGATAGAATGGTAATTTATGTGTTTTACGCCATACTCAACAATCTTTCAGTCATATGATGGCGTCCGGTTTTTATTGGTGGAGGAGAAACCCCGGTTACCCGGGTAAAGACCACCGACCTTTGCTAGTTTTCTTGCGGAAGGTCGGTGGTCTATACCCGTGTAACCGGGGTTTCTCCTCCACCAATAGTAAACTGGACGCCATCATATGACTGAAAGATTGTTGGGTATGGCGTAAAAAAAATTTTTTTTAAAAATCAAATTAATGAAAATACATATAAAATACAAGTTTGTCTGTCTTTAATATAAATTCCCAACTTGAGTATATACCCAACTTTTGGCTAGATACACACAACTTCTGGATTACAATTACCCAACATTTTATTTAACAGTTATACCGACATTAGTACCCATAGTGAACGTTATGGGAGCCATGAAGGCTGTGCATCATTAAATTGATACATTTCAGCACACATTTCATACTATTATATACACATTCTTTATAAATACAAAGTGACAGCAGTATGATTATTTTATTGACATATTCATTCACATATATTCCATTGAAACATTTCATGTAAATAAAACTTTATTCACATCAATTATACTTGTATGCATCAGAGTATTTGGTTTATCCACAATTTATTCACAAGATTTGGCAGGCACAAGTTGTTAACGAACAAAACGCAAGAATTGGTTAAAATATGTAACCGAGTCTCAAAATATGGCTAAATTTTCCATATCTAAGCGATGATTTAACAAAAGTTAAAAAAAATTAATTCTTGGATTATGATATTTAATCAGTAGATAAACAACTGGGTCCTGGTGGTTTCAGAGATCGAGAGAGATCAACGACAGAAATAACAACAATACCCCTCCTACAAAACAGCAAAACAAAGGAAAGGAACGCAGGACAATATGTATATTGACAACAAACTGTTTATTTCGTGTAGTCAGTTCATCCCGCCAGGTTATATCGATTTTACTATACTGTCGATACCAAGATTATACTGTGATGTCATGGAAACTCTAATCCCAATAGCTGGGATATTCCCATAAAAATGGCTTGTCGTTAGAATGATGATCTGAAAAGATAAATTTTATTACGAAATGAATAGACACACAGGTGATATCGAACGGCTTAATCTTGAATTATCTAAAATCAACCAAGCAGTTTGTTTTTAATATGAAAATATTGACAACAAAACCCTTTTCTAAACCATACATAGCTTTCACATATCAATGCATTTACATTTGAAAAGGTTGTCAATCTGTTCTGTAAAACCGAAGTGAATGCATACATACATCCACGTCTGATACACATACATAATAAGCATACATTCAAACCTCTATAAAAGTCACTCAAGGAAAAAGTAGTCGTTATAGACAGGTGACCTTTATAAAGAGGTTTATTCATTATAAAAAAGTTAACAAATATTGCCTGAATATAAGGCGATACTCTTTATTCAGAGCTGGGCTTTAAACGTTTGACTATATGTAAAATGGATCCGTATAATTGTGGTATTTTACACAAGGTTTATAGACTAATATGTAATATGGATCGGTTATTGAGGTGAAATTTTAAAAAGTGAGTTTGAGATTTGAAAAAAGGGATTTAACTAGAGAAATCGATGTAAAGTGTTTCGAATTAATTACTTCTTTTTATTAATTTGATGATATATCACATCCTTTAAAATCGGACTCAAAGGACGCTTGATGCTACGCTAAGCCTCTTATTGCGGAGAACTGAATAAAAATTGAATAAACCCTAATTTACTAAACATTGTAAATATATTCCGTAAGTTTGTTCATAACGGTTCATTCTCATTTAGCCAACATTTTGAAAAAAACATTTCACACCTGGATAATCATAGTTTGTTCTAAAATTATCTTAATACGAAATATTGAAATATTCCAAATAATGTTCAAATAAAGTTCAAAACTTATATAAAGAGTAATTGCTTGAAATCAAAATATTTTGATAAGAGTACATGTGAAGACATTTTATTCATTATAATTAAATAATATATCTATACATACCATTAGGCTTCCAGATGTATTTTTGAATGACAATGACGACGATAAATTTAAGTTTAAGGAAAAGACGTTTCTGTACAGAACAGTTATCGTTTGTAACGCGTGCAGGCTTAAACAGTCTCTGATAAGCGATGTCCATTATAACGGAGTTCAGTATGTATTCTGGGGTTGAAGAATCCGTGTAGGGGTTCATTCTTGCTTCTTGAAAAAGTTCATTAAGATTTGTAAAAGGAACAGAATAAAGTTGGCTGCGAATGTGATGATGACCCAATTGTTTGTTAACGTACGGTAAAAGAGATGAAAAAGTGACATCATGTATGTAGGGTCGGTTGTATGAACGATGTCCGTGACTTCGTTTACGTCTTACGTAAGAATTAAAAAACACCATTACACAGTGGGCTTGATAGATTGCCTACACTTCGGATATTATCGTTACATCCATAGGGATATGCCGTGCCAAGCTGTTTAATCCAAAATTCTTCATGTGTCTACGGAAGGGTTGGGATTGTTGGCCCAGTGGTATATTTTTTTCAATTATACGCACTCTTATAGACAAGATGGAATGATCAGGATAGTTGAAATATCGATAGAGTATCTGTTTACCCCGATTATAAATCTGGAATCGATGACCAGATACTCTTTTATTTAAGGGCCCTTAGTTTCGCCAACATAAATCAAACCACACAAGGTACACTCATTTATGTTAACAACGGTAGATGATTTGCAGTCTAGATGATCCCAGCTTCTGGTGTCTATACTGCTCGAAATGCATCTATGCTCAAAATGTTAATAGATTTGCCAAGATTGGAAATGAATAGACGACATTATTTACATACCACACAATTTACTACAAACGTAAACGTTGGACCGTATGAGTCACCAAGGGTATACATAAACCTAGTACCCGGTATTTCGGTACCAGCTGATAATCTTATACTAAAGTAATATTTCGCACTGATAACACCATTTAAAATGCTAAATTGTCCTGAAGCTAAGATAGTCATCTTTTTACAGAGGTTAATCTTAGACGGATTTTGGCTATACGTTTAGAAATATATTATTTGGCCTCGTCTGATACCACTTTCTCTTTAGAAAAACTATTTAAAATTAAAAACGATCGCCTTGAGCATTATAACTTTGGTACTATGTTTATAATATTTAATAATGTTCAAGTAATATTATCTTTACCATATCTAATACATATTTTTAGTTACCAATTATTGTATTTTATGACAGATATACTTCTTACAAATGTTATTGTACTGTACAATGTTCTTGGTATTTACAACTATAAAGAAATGCAAGTAGATGACATTACTATACTTTGGTAATGCAGTATAATATTATATCATGTAATAAGTAATAACATTGCTGTTTTGCATAATGTGTCATATTTATTAATAGTATCAATCTTTTTAACTCTGGTAATGTACGTATGCCAGTATATGTATTTGAAACATGTTATTCTGACATGTTATTGGAATCACTCTCTAACGCAATTGTGCATGAATAATATTTAAGTATATATATATACCTAATGCTTAAGGTCAAATAAAATCGTAAATCGTCAAAAAAAGATATTGCCTTGCACGGACTTGCATTACTGAGTGAGTAGTTGTCAATCTAGTAGACGGTCACTTTTCTGACCGCTCCGATATAAATCGATTTTCCCCGAAATTTTTATTTTTTAGTTCTTGGATTCTACTTGGCTTCAATATCAACAAGTGTAACGATTACTATTCTACAGGAAATTCCAGTGAAATTTTCATTTGAAATGGGAAATAGGAGTAGGAAGCGAAAAACGGACGTTTCGTCTGTTGGCAGTGTTTCGAGAAATAACAATTCAGTGCCCCGGGACAACTCTGTTCTGAGT
Organism: Atrina japonica; assembly: GCA_030159075.1. Taxonomy (NCBI): domain Eukaryota; kingdom Metazoa; phylum Mollusca; class Bivalvia; order Pterioida; family Pinnidae; genus Atrina; species Atrina japonica. The sequence goes on from BROG01000837.1 coordinate 251,650, forward strand.
ATAGTAAAATCCATATAACCTGGCGGGTGGAGTCTTGTGAACCCTTTCTTGACCTGGACGAGTTTAAGTTTTAGGTAATAAATCATAACATTAAAAATTAAACTGACTAGAGTAATCGTTACTACCTGTCACCATACATAAGAGAGTATTCAGTGAGGAATAAAACGTTTTCCCGTGTAGCTTGTCATAACCGAAAAGTGATTAGAACCATCCGTATGACAATCGAAAGGTTCCTCCGCCATCTTATTTGAATCGGACAATAGCATTATAAGGGCGGCTAGCAATGTGTTGTATGGAATGCCGTTTGTGTCGAAAATGTGACTGTTACCGATAGAGGTGGGCCCTAAACATCGACACCAAAGTCAGCCTCATCAGCCAGTTATGATGTTATTACAAAATTAGAAGAAGAAAATGACAAATTAGGTACTATAATGCAGACACTATCAAAATTGGATCAGGGAGACGTAATAGAGGAGAAAGTAAAATCAATAAATAAGACGGTATCGAATTTTGAAATAAGAATCAATGAATTCGAAAAAATAGTAAACGATAAGAAATAGGTGTTGATTCGATGTTTATTAAACTGGATGGGTATGTGTGGATTTTGACAAGTGTGTAAATATTATAAACATATTACCAAAGTTATAATGCTCAAGATGATATCGTTTCTGTCAATTAGACTTCATCAGTTGAGTTCCAATCTAAAAGTTATGTGTATTTTCTAAAGAGAAAGTGGTATTATACAAGGCCATATAATATCTCTAAAGTATAGCCGAAATCCGTCTAAGAGTAACCACGGTAAAAAAAATGACTATCTTAGCTTCAGAAAACATTTTTGAATTTAAATGATGTTAACAGTGCCAAATATTACTTTAGTATAAGATGAACAGCTGGTACCGAAATACCAGGTACTAGGTTTATGTATACTCTCGGGGACTCAAACGGTCCACCAGCAGTGGCAACAAGAATAGAAACGGCATGAGTCAATGATTGCCGGCATGAACAAAAGTATGGAATCTATTTGTAGGGAACGTGCGAAGCTAGAGGCTACAGTAAAAGATTTGCAGTGCCGATCTATGAATATGAACTTGATATTCACTGAACTCGGTGGGGAGTCTAAGGAGGAGGAAAACTTAGAACTTTCATATATCACGAGCTCGGCATCGATGATGTGATCCAGTTTGGAAATATTCATCGGTTTGGCAGATTTGAGCAAGGCAGGAGACGACCTATAGTGGCAAGATTCTTGTACCGAAAGGACCTGAATCCTGTCAAGGGCAATGCCCGTAAACTGCATGACACACCGTATGACAATTCCCGGCTGATATCGAAGAGCAGAAGCCCGCCTGGCTCAGTCGGTAGCGCGCTCGAGTCTTGATGGTGAGGTCGTGAGTTCGAGTCCAGCCGGCGGCAGGTCGGTTTCCTGTCCTTCGGTCTGAGACAGTAAAAACCGAGGTCCTGTGTGAAAGTAGGTGTTAAAGAACCCTCACTACTCAAAGGCCGTAAGTGCCGAGCATAGGCCACAATTTGAAGCCCTTCACCGGCATTTGGTGACGTCTCCATATGAGTGAAACGATTCTTGAGTGGGAAGTTAAACAGCACTAAAACAAACAAACAATCGAAGAGCGAAGGCGATATCTCTATCCGATCACGCGCAGCCACAGGGAAAATGGTGACCGAGTCACGTTGGTGCATGATAGACTGTACATATAATCCAGAAGACATTTTGATACAGTGTATGATGATAAGGGCTACGAGCCGGTTCCGTCCTATTCAGCACGTCTAGAATTTCCATCTGACGACGCCACGAATACGCTACTTCAGAAAGATGCAGTCGCATAGGGGACGCGGATGTCAGACCGCCATTACGTATTGGTTCTTGGAACCTTAAACTTTAACCGTTGTATGGAGAAAAAGTTGGCTGGGAATGATTTTTTTTAAATCTTTTGACAGAATATGACATTATATTTCTAATTTCATGAAATTGTATTAGACTTGGGTCTAAGTCGGACACGTTTACAATAAGATCTTCCCCCCGCAGCAAATGCATGTTTTTATACACTGCTAAGCACTATTGCTGAATTTTCATATTTAGGTGCCGTTATAGTAACTGGTGACTACAAAAGATTTTGTAGAATATGACATTTTATCCAAGACGTTGCTGAGTAATGCATCGAAATTTGTTTTATATATACCGATGATAATGAAATAGGCACAGGTCTACCGAGGTAATTTGGCACGTTTGGTCGCAAGTTACATAATCTATGTATTCGTGAGAAGTTGCAGTGTATTGTGGAAAAGTATATATCGCTTTAGTTGTCGGTTACCGATTGTTTTGTACAATAAACATACGACTGCATGTGTCCTTTTCTGGCTTTTTATTTTGTAATAAATTTTATTTGTTTAGGTTGGAGATCAGTGAAGTTCAAATAAGTGTAGTTGTGGAAATAGCACTTTGTTTGTTTAACCGTCGTAAAACTTGCAGATTATTCTATATTTTTTTTGCCAATAAACAGTTACAATTACTGAATCTCTAATACTTTTGTGACGACAAGTAACTTGTAACCCTTGTTATGATTTGATTTAGACTCGTTGTGATTATAAACATGTGCCAATTGGGGACATCCCGATAGTCCGACGGTTCGATAGTCCGACGGTCCGATAGTCCGACGGTTCGATAGTCCGACGGTCCGATAGTCCGATGGTTTGATACTTTTGGTACATATTTTTTACCTTTTGACCTTGACCTTTGACCTTTTTTCAGTTCATTATAGAAAATACATAGGCGTAGGGAGCGGGGGGGGGGGCAGGGGGCGGCCCCCACTTTTTCTGAGCCATGAGATTTAACTGTCGGACTATCAGACCGTCGGACTATCGGACCGTCGGACTATCGACATGTCACCCCTTTTTGTTCTGTTTAATCCTCTTGATAGCCATGAGATTTAACTGTCGGACTATCGGACCGTCGGACTATCGACATGTCACCGTGCCAATTTACCTAACAAACATAAAATCGGGGTGACTAAGCAGTATGTTAACCTGTACAACCTATTTCTATAAGCTAATAGGGATTGGTGACTCGGCGGTTTTATATAGAGCAACGCGCATATAGGCGATGTCACTAAGCGTCTCGGAGATCCTGCTTACTGTGTCAACTTATCGGGAAAATGCGCCATTTTCAATTTACGCTTGGAGTAGCATCACTTCAGAAATCATTAGTGACAATTAGCCATACAACAATCAGAACAGGTGAGCAGTTGTTATTGTGATAAAGTTTATATGTCTAGGTAACCAAATACACCGATTTAGCGATTTGAAGTAATTAAATATTTACATAATCAAGGCAGTTTACACTGAAGCAATAGGAGCTTGTTTTGAAGCGAATTACATCAATCGCCGAGAACCATACCATATTGAAGAGCTAAAAGCATTGAAATTATTGAATCACTTCGGATGACGGGTTGTTTAAAAACCGAAAAGGACCGAAAAGAAGTAAGATTACCGAAAAGGACCGAAAAGAAGCAAGAATTACCGAAAAGGACCGAAAAGAAGACTGAAAATTACCGAAAAGCGTCATATCTAAAAGAGAATATGTATCAAATTGACAAATTTAACTGTCCGTAGCTAAATCCATAGTAAGACCGTAATCAGAACTCACCAAAAAAAAAATGAAGATATAGGCTATATACGGCAGTGGTTGTAACATACATGTATAGGCTAACTTTATTATCATTATTATATATATTGAGGTAAAAAGATCTTGTCATGTATCTTAATATCGTTATAGTAAAGAAACCTGTCCTACATTTAATAAAAATGCAATAAAATACAAGATATAAATGATTTTTTTTTAAACTACATTGTATTTTATTCAGCAATGTTGACTTGTGTAACTGAAATGTCTACACATATATCAGTAATCATCGACATATAAAGCCTACCGGGTTTAGACTTCATATATCGCTAAAGTTAAAATTTTCCTAACTGATTTAAAATGATCAACATAATGATTTAGAATAACTTGGAAGAATAGAAACACAAGGGGAAAATGACCCGTCGACCCTAAATGAAGAACTCTATAGCTAGAAAACTTTAATTTTACAAATTTTAATATTTTACGTATTTATTAATGTATCCAACAATCGAACTGTGGTGGTCCCTGGTTTTTACGGTGTACTGTTCAAAACAAACGACAACGTGGCCGTAGATCTAAAAAAACGACAGATTTAGATCGTCCGGTATAAAATGGATGAAAATGAATACATAATGTATGAATAATTTCGAACAGGAGAGAATTTTAAAAAGCAAAGATATTTTTTTTTTCTATCGAATTCATCGTTTCTAAAAAAATATAATTAACACCCTCTAATATCCCCAAAAATTAAGATTAGGATTTCTTTAGAGTTACCTAGAGGAGCTTCAGTTGTGATAAGAATAAGTTGTCAGTCCCGTCAGTCCTGTTTGCGTACCACGAGAGTGTCGTGCGTGACAAAAGAGGTACGTGTGAAATAAAAGGTTATCGACCGGTAGTGTTAATATTGGGCCTATGTAGTTCTAAACAATAGGTCAGCTACAAAACGTCAATTTGTCTGCTACTTCTGTCAGTTATGTCAGATCCCAATATAATTATTAATGGAACACTATTAGGGAAAAAATTAAACTTCCTGATTTTTTTTTTCCACTCTTTCTTTTCTTCAACAATTTTCAGTTTTCAAAATGACAATGAATTATGCCAATCTTTATTTTTTATATAAATATATAAAAAATAGAAAAATCTTGTAGGGGTTTTCTGTCGTTCTTTGAAACGTTTAATATTGTTTATTTAGATAATACTTTACATTTTATAGTGTAGATCTAGATCTAGCCACGTCTCTTTTGTAATATATTTTATTTTTAAACAATAGTCAATATATAACAAAGTATATTCTGCTACTGTTTTCATCATTACTTTTCGTAACATTTGATACATTATTATACCCCTTGCACCTAATTCAAAGTAAGATAATTTTCTTAAACGAAACGACTATTTTAAATGTCTCATGTTTGTCAAATTCGTTAACAAGAATATGTCAGGTCATTTATAATTTATGTTTTATCATAAAAATGATTGAATCTGTCTACCTTGGACTTGTTGGTGGATCTCAGATTATGTACATTATATACCCTATGATATGCTCAAGAGAGAGAGAGAGAGAGAGAGTATTTAATTGTATTTCATCCTTACTTGCACCTGTAGAAGCCACTTAAACTTTTTTGACATACCGGACCGGACCTCGGGTCTGTTCAGAGCGTACAGGTGTGGCTAAGAAAACACATGAAACATGGAAAGTACTTGCACCTGCAGAAGCCACGACTCTCAAAGGTATATATACTGGCCCCTAAGTAAGATTTATTATCATACCTTAATTCGTTATGGGTAGAGGACGTAAACATATCGCAAAATTTCCTTGTGTTTCATGTGACCAAGACTGCCAAGACAATTCTGTCTTGTGCAGCGCTTGTTCCCGCTGGTGCCATGCTAAGTGCATGGGTATGAGCTCGTCGTTACTTAAGAAGTGGTCATCGGAAAAGTTTACTTTTCTTTGCAGATCTTGTGCATTTTAATGATGAAAATTACGATTTTTCTTCCCTTTGTTTAGGTATGTAACATGAAATGTAATAAAATAAAGTTAAGTCCAAAATGATAGTTTTCAGGATTTGGTGATTAAACGAGACAATATGTTGCAAAAATTTTACAACTAAATGAATTAATTAAGGTTTTGAATTAATTTTGTTATTTGTTTTAAGTTGGTTGAAATGAAAAATTTGTTTCTGACTATATATCTATTTCATATAAGCAACATATTGATTCTTTACGGGTAATGTATTACGTGTATGGAAACCTAATGGTGACCTACACGGTTTTATTACTTTTTCACACATTTTACACTCCTTTTATATCTGCGTCTGCATCCCTTTTGGGGTGTCCGGGAGGACATTATGCGGGACAATCGGGGTAGACTGCAATATGATGAAAGAATTCATATCACGTCTTCACCCATTGCACGTCCTAACTCCCGGCCAGGTATTACACGAAAGGAGACTAACCTGTTAGGGCCCAAACTAACTTAACTGTTTAGCACTGACAATTCAAACAATTAAGTAAACTGCGGCGTTAAGGCCTATAATTAACTCTCGAATTATAGCGGTTTTTGATTTACGATCAACTGGAATCGTAGGCTATTTATATGCAGACCCATGTTGAAAAGACGACTGTCTAAAACATAAAAACATAAACATAGCTATGAACAAAACTGACCAAGTATCACAATCGAGGAAATTATATAAGAAATAAGACTTTTCATGGAAATGTACAACGCCATATTTTCTTCAACCCATATATCAAATTTGAAACACCAAATGAAAATATAATGCTACCGAGTTCAAACAAATATGTATACTAAAATTCAATAATACGAAGTAAATTTAGCAATGTATTTTTTTTACAAAAAAAAAACTTGAAAAAGTAAAGTGATGCTTTAAAAGGAATGTTAATTGATAAGAAAGATAAAATTTTCTTATTGTAATTCCTCTTATCAAATTAAATAATGAGAAGAAACTCTTTATACATAATGCGTAAACTGTAGTAATTACCTCCACAGCACTTACTGACGTACTGCAAGGCAATTACATCTAATACCGAACCATTTACCATTCATTACCTTATAATTAATGATGGTCACAAATCTAAAATTGGTTTTAATTTCCGTTTTCAGGCTACAGGAGAGTCTTACAGTAGACACTGCACATAATGAACAACTTCTCTTAGAGACTTACAATAGAACATACCCGGGTGCCTCAGAACCCCAGATAGTAAAGGATTCCATGTGCACAGACTCGGTGTCAGAGTATATACTCAGTCGTTTTCAGCCAGTAATTTTAGATGATGTAACCCCATTGACTACCGTAGGTGATGGCAATTGCCTGTATCGTGCTATATCACTTGGTCTCACAGGAGATGAGAACCATCATATTCACTTGCGTCTACTGACCACCATTGAAATATTACTACACAAAAGCTACTACAACACAGATAAAGATAAAGACTGAGTGGAAACAGTTGAAATTGGTAGACCTTATCCAGAAGATTAAAACTTTAATACTTGCCAGATATCGGGAGGTTAAATATGCACTGACGGGAAGGGGACAACTTTATTTAGATGATAAGTTTCGGCACCGAAGAGTAGCTTTCGACACCTGGTGCAGGAAAACTCCTGAAGAGAGAGAGAGTATATTTAAAAACTTCATGAAAGACAGTGGCCGAATAAATGGACATTGTAAGTCAACAGATGGCCGCTTGACTGTCTTAACAACCCCATCAAGAGGAAAAAAACCAAATCAAATTAAAAGAAAAAGAGCTGAGAAGTCGAAGACAATTAAGAAAATGAAATTATAATTAAGGCTTAAAAGATATATTCCATAGATAATTTTAACATATGCATATATTGACTTGATTGGAAATGCGCCGACAATAGATTGATATTCATGTATGAAAACTCAGTATTTTTTAAATACAAAAGCGTCGAGTATTTGACAATTTTAATACAAAAAATCTATTTTTGACAGCTTGTATACCTTTAAAGAATAAAATAATGTACGCTTTGACATTTTAGACAAATTGAAGTTTATTTTAAAATATGATATTATAAAATGTTTCTGTGTTTATAACATTGTGTAAATATGTTACTATGTCACGTTTTAGGCTGGTTTTTATTGTCTCAAACATTGTATTGATCCACAAGAAGATTGTCAAATTAAAATCAAACAAGCACCAATAAAAGATGTAAGATTTCTTACCACTAAAAGATGTGCAAATTAAAATCAAACAAGCACCAATAAAAGATGTAAGATTTCTTACCACTAGAAGTTGTAAAAAAAAAAAAAAAAAAAAAAAAACTATCGCAGGGAAACCTATAACATAGACATGCTCTTAAATAATGTTTATGTTATCACTGCCTGATGAGATCTATTGAGGGATCGAAATAGTTTTTTTTTTTATTATATACATGTATAATAATGTTTTGTCATTAGAAGCACGTACTTGTATCTTTAAATAAAATTTCATCAACACGAGACTGTCGTTAAAAATATCGTTAAGGATTAATTCGAAAGCCCGATGAGGTAGATATATATATATATATATATATATATATATATATATATATATATATATATATATATATATGTGTGTGTGTGTGTGTGTGTGTGTGTGTGACTCTTTTTGGAAATTTCAGTCTTCTATTCGATAATTTTTGCTTCTTGTCGGTAAGTTTAATCTTCTTTTTTCAGTAATTCTGTCTTCTTTTCGGTAAGTTCAGTCTTCTTTTCGGTAAGTTTAATCGTCTTTTCGGTAATTTTCAGTCTTCTTTTCGGTCCTTTTCGGTAATTCTTGCTTCTTTTCGGTCCTTTTCGGTAAATCTTACTTCTTTTCGGTTTTTATATAGGCACCTTCGGATGAGATGCTAATTATTTAATTGCGAGAATATAACTATTATGAAGTGAGCTATTCTAAAGCAGAAAGTTCGATGATTTTTATTTAAAAACCTGGATAGAAAATCACCCATATTATAAGCCTCATATGGTACGCTACTTTTAAAAATATTGTCAAAAATGTGGAAAAATCAAATGCAAAGTTCACTTATTTCACACTTGATCTTATCAAAGTACTCAGTTTTCTCTTTTATATTTTAAAATTTAGGGATTTTAACGTCCATTTTGAATTATTATCACCTCTGATTTTCTCAATTACCCTGAAAAATGAATTTCTTACAATTTTAAGTGCAAAATGTGCTTGATTATTGTGACATTAACTTTGTAAATAGGCATATTCATATTTAATTGCAGTTTACAAGGTTTAAACTTTAAGGAATTAACAGAAAATTGAAATAGGACTGGCAATGTCTGAATGGCAGATTTTGCTGTAAAAATGTAGGTCTTAAAACTATTTTATTTTGTTTCTGCATAAAATAAAATTATTGATTGTCAGTTCGTGAATTTGATATATTAAAATTTTTAAGTACTCGGTTAATTTTTTAATCAATATTTTTATCCATTATTTTTTATATTTTAAAGTTAAAGTATTTTACCATCCATTTAAATGATTTTGAGACCAAATACTGACACTTCTGATTTTCTCAATTACTCTGAAAAATAAAATTATTAACAATTTTAAGTGCAAAATGTAATTGATTATTGGAACACTAACTTAGTACATAGGAATATTCAAATTTGATTACAGTTTACAGGATTTTGAATTATTGAAAATAGTATTGTGAAAAAATCGGGATGGCAGAGTTTGCTGTAATTTTGTATTTTTATATACATGTAGTTGTAAATTGTTGGCCTAAATGTTTTTTTTTAATTCATGAAGTTAAAATATCAAAATTTTGCATTACATTTCTATTTGAATTTAATTTTTTTTTATTATTTTTTTTATTTTCAAATCAAGTAATTTTATTATCCAATCAGTGTGGAAGGTACTGAAAGAGACAAAAATTGTTGATTATGATTTTCTCAATTACTCTGAAGAATAAAATTATATACAATTTTTAGAGTGCAATGAAAACGCTGACTTAGTTAGTTAGTATATAGGCATGTTCATATTTTTATTGCAGTTTACAGGGTTTTAAGCCTTAAAGGGATTAACAAAAAAATAAATAAGACTGAAAATGGGCAGAGTTGGCTCCAATGTTATATTTTTATATAGTTGTAAAAAGGTTGGCCTAAAAACTATTTACTTTAATGGTTAGTTATAATGGAGAAAAACAGTTTTATGAGATTAGGGAATAAATGTGATGATACATTAAGTTCAAAAAAATGAATAGAAACCTGACATGTAAATTCAATAAATTCTCTTTATTTAAAATTGTCATTGAAATACATGTACACTGGGTGTATTTGTTGTGTGTTTTAATTTTTTCAGACAAGGGGGAAAAAGTTATAATAAAAGGATAACTGGATGGCAGTGATGAATTGTTGAGTTACAGTGACTATGTAACAATATTGTGGAACTACATGTATGCAATTCATTGCAGAAATTCATGTATCTTAAATGAAATAAAATCCAAGAAATTGATAAATTGTCTTTTCTTTCATGTGTGTGTTCTTCCATGAGGTCACTTTTTAAAGTGCAGTATTACTCAACAGGATTTCAGTATGCAAACATGTTTCTTTCATCCAAGCTCTGCACTAAATTATACCTTTATTTGCAGAATAGAAAAAATTTAATCCACTTGGAGTGACATCATAAATAAGTTTGCAAAATTTATTTTCACTATATATTCTTAGTAAATTCATGTTTTTTCCTCTAAATTCATTGTTTTTTAAATTTTGATAAAGTAAATTGATTCACATGAAGGTGAGGGTTTTGTTCTTATGTGTTAGAAATCCCATTACAATCTGTGTTTTATTTTAGGATGGAATACACTAATTTTCATGTGAGTAAAATTCTAGTGACTTCATTTTGAAGTTTATTAATGGATAAATAATGCATATTTTTAAGTAATTCATGGATGTAAACTAACAGAAATATCAAAATTAGGCCCACACTTCAAGGGTTATACATGTATGTGTCATTTATTGATTTTCATTAATTTGGGGTATGGTATCTACCAAATTTGGAGGACAAATCACAGGATTGCAGGGATTACTATGATTATATTGTGAAATTCATTTTTGCGAACTAATTTATGTCCAAATACTGTACATATTCATCATTTGCAAACAGCAAAAATCTGACATGGTGATGCAAGAATAATCCTTACTATTCAGTATTATGCACTTAATCCACAAATATAACAATTTAATTTTATAGTAATGAATCAAATTCAACCAAACATACACAGATTTATACTTGGAAAAACCTATCAGGGTCTTCACTTGTACAATAATGTCCATACTTCTTCATATTATTTTTAAAATTAAGAACCCAGGATAATCAAATATTTTGTTATTCTGTCTAAATGACAATAATTGTTGTTTAAATAGTGTATAAATAATATTAACATCATATCAAAGTTACAATGATTTCATTTCAGATATAAGCTTAAGTATTTTTCATTTTTCAACTGTCTGAATTGTTTAAATATTTCCAATATCAACTTATTTCCCCCAAATTTAAAAGAAAATTGATTAACCTCTAATTGTCTAATAGATCTATTTAAATACTCAATTTTCTATTCTTCCTGCATGTTTGGAAATTATTTACCAAAAATACTTACCTGTGTAGACTCATTGTAAAGTGGGAATTTTATTGTTTGCATAGAAGTATATACATGTTAGTTATTATATCATTTGCTAAATTAAACATATTTCAGAAATACCTTCTTTTACACCCCACTCAAATGTTTTTTACCATATGTGTAAGAAATGTGTAAATTTGAGTTTTTAGAAATAATAAATTAAAAACATATTTATTATGATTTTATAAGTATGTGGGTTGTGGTTTCAAAGGGGTGGAGAGCAAAAATATTCGAAAGATTGTTTATTACACCTACAAGGCTACATGCTTAACTCAGGAAGTGATCTGCAGCATTATTCCTCTGCGGGAGTTCAACACCCAAAACGATTGTACTTTATCAGTGTTTACTGCAAATACCATATACCATCGCTTTTATCAGAGCAGATAAAGCTAATCCCCTTGATGTTTAAATAAATATAGGTGCCATGTATTTTCACACCTTAGTGCTGTAGGATTACGACATGTTCCTGATAGAACTGAAATTATACACAAACGTAAAAACCTCTATTTTTGTTTGTTTGTTTTGAAAGGGTATTGTATATATTTCCTATTTTTGTGCACTGTCAAGATCTCATGCGATAGAGTTAACTTTTCATTGTACGTTTGGGTGAATATTATCATGAAATTAACCACTCTTGCACATTTTAGATCTTGGAGATGTTTTTCCCCAGCAATTACATAATGGGTATCGATAATATTTGTTTTTGTACAAGAGTGGGTTTGTTTTCATGCATCGCAAATTCTGTGCGAACATCATTAACATTTCTAGATGTTATTTGTATAAATATATTGTGTTTATATGGAATGAACTTCTTACATCTTGTAGTACTGCTAAGATTACTTGTGAATGATTTTTTCACATTAAGCCCTAAGAACCATTGTAGTAATATTGTTGCGTACAAAACTAAGGTGAAAGTTTTTACCAGTAGTCGTGAAGTTTGTCAATTTTCATTTTTGTATTCATTCATTTTACTATCTGTTCTAATTACGCTATCCAATGACGTACACGTTAATCCGGGTCCTGTATCATATAATAGTTCTTTATCGGGCCTAGTATCAACCGACAACTTTCAATCAGGAACAGTATCAAACCATAGTTCTTTATCAGGAATAGTGTCAAACCTTGGTTCTTTATCCGACAAAAGTACTGCACCCAGCAGCGACTCGACTATCACCCAGATGTCAGATAGTCTTCCCATGAATAACTACCGTTTAGAATCCAATTTTTCCTTTGTTCATTTAAATGTCCAAAGTCTTAAACCTAAACTGGATCTTTTAACTGTTGAACTAAATGACTATGGCATTCTTTCATTCACGGAAACGTGGATGAAAGATTCCGATATCACTTCAAATATCCACCTACATGGATATCAGGCTCCATTTTGCTTTTGTAGAAATAACCAACTGGGAGGTGGGATAGCTGTTTATGTTAAAAACTCAATCTTTGCCAGACGCAGACATGACATAGAAATTCCAACTATTGAAAGTGTGTGGATCGAAATTTCTCTTTCGGGCCTACGATTTCTATACGGCACTTTTTACAGACCTCCAAACTCGCCTGTCTCTCTGTGGTCAGACATTGAACATTCAATAGATCTGGCGTACAATTCCAATATAGACAACATTATAATTGTCGGTGATTTTAATGCAGACTTTCTTGTTGATAACTTGCAATTAAACCATTTTCGTAATATACTGCAGATGTATAATATGTTTCAACTCGTTCAGGAACCAACACACTTTACCGAAAATTCTCAGTCACTTATTGATGTATCCTAGCTAGCGACACTTCTCTTGTTCTAAAGGCTTATGTCGGAGAATGCTTTTTAAACCAACAAACAAGGTACCACTGTCCCATATAAGGAATTTTACAATGTCCAAATACAAATACTAAATGTTTTAAAAGGAATATATGGTTATTTAACCAAGGTAATTATGACGAATATAGAGAAAAATTAAGTAGGCTAAATTGGGACGATGCTCTGAACTCTAACGATGTGAATATGTGTGTACAAAAATTTAATGAATTAGTTATTAAGATTGCCAAAGAATGTATCCCAAACAAGACAGTTACTATAAGGAAATCGGACCCACAATGGCTCAATAATTCGATAAAGAAACTTATTCGTCAACGTAACTGAGCTCACGTAAACGCAAAACAATCTAATAATCCCAATGCGTGGTCAAAATTTAGAAAAATACGAAATAAATGTATTACGGTTGTTAGGAAGTCGAAACATTGTTATTACAACAAAATATCCTCTACCCTATTAGAATCCAGAAATCCCACTCAGTGGTGGAAAACTATTAACTCTTTAGCCAATGGCAATGCAAATTCATCTAGACAAGTTATCCCCCCTTTAAATCATAATGGTAATATTTACGACAACGATCTTGACAAGGCAACATTATTTAATGATTATTTTTCTGAGCTAAACTAAACTAAGATAGATGAGTCCTCTCGATTACCCCTCCTCATCCCCGGATAGGAACTTCATGACTGAAATACACATAACAAGAAGTGAAAATTGAAGACACTTTGCTTAACCTTAATACTAGTAAAGCTACGGGACCTGATCTGATCAACCAAGATTACTAAAAGAAGCTGCTCACTTATAAGTTATCCTCTATATAAAAATTTTCAATCTTTCACTAAATACTTCAAAGTATCCAGATATATGGAAAGAAGCAAACATTACTCCTATTCACAAAAAAAGGAAATAAGACCTTGTTGAAATAAAAAATTATATAGACCAATCTCCCTCATTAGCATAACCGGTAAAGTAATGGAAAAAATGCATACATAAGCACTTAAGTAAATATTTATTTGACAATAGACTTATATATAGAAACCAGTCAGGATTTATGCCAGGAGATTCTACAGTGAATCAACTCGTAGACTTGGCTAATGATATAGGTAAAGCTCTAGACCAGGGTAAAGAAGTAAGAGCTGTATTTTGTGATATAAGTAAAGCGTTTGACAGGGTGTGGCATCGGGGACTTTTACACAAACTTCATAACTTGGGAATTACTGGGAAAAACTTGTCCTGGATAACGGCTTATTTGAATAACAGACGACATAGGGTTGTAATTAATTCTAAAGCATCCGACTGGGCGTATATTAACGCCGGAGTCCCACAGGGATCGATACTTGGGCCTTTATTATTCCTCGTCTTTATAAACGATATTGTTAATGATATCAATTGTAACATTAAATTATTTGCTGATGATACTACTGTATATATAATTGTTGAAAATCCTATTGATGCTAGCAAAATCTTGAATTATAATCTAAGAACAATTTACTCTTGGACTAAGCAATGGCTTGTTGATTTTAATCCTTCCAAGACAGAATCCCTCTTGATCAGTAACAAACGTAACACAACTAATCACCCCGATCTTGTTTTCAACCAAACTGTCATTAAAGAAGTAGACACACATAAACATTTAGGTGTATTTTTTTCAAATAATGGTTCTTGGTCTTATCATGTAAACTCAATACTTTGTAAAGCTACTGACAGATTCAAACACACAACACTATTAAATATGATAAGAAAATTAAAAACTTATAATCGATAGAAAATCCCTTGAAAAACTATATTTTTACCTTCATAAGACTATAATAGAGTATGCGGATGTAGTTTGGGACAATATTCCACTGGAACTTATTAATAAAATTGAGTAAAAAAAAAAAAATAAATCTTGAAGCGGCAAGAATAATAACAGGAGGTACAAAATTGACCAGTAGAAGACGCTATTTATATATAGAAACTGGATTTGAACCCTTACAACAAAGACGTAAAAAACATAGAATTATACAATTTCATAAAATGGTACACGGCACCTCTCCAGAATATCTATATAGTTTAGTACCACCCAAAGTAAATGAACGTCACTCTCATAATACTAGACAATCCGATAATATAATGCAAATTAATTTCAAAAAAACATTTCTATAAAAAACTCTTTTTACCAGCTACCATTTCATTATAAGGAACGAACTGCCAGATGAAATAAAAACAAAACCCATCTATATTCCAATCTGAAATATCACCTTAACAGAAATATAACATCACCTCCTGCATATTATTATACCGGCACCAGGGAAAGCTCAAATACTTTCACACAATATTACGCCTAAAATTGTAGTATTCTAAAAGAACATTTATTTACGAAAAATATTATTGATAGTTCATTGTGTAGTTGTGGGAAAATAGAGAATTCCAAGCATTACCTTTTAGAATGTCCTTTGTACATCACACTTCGCAATAAATACATATGGACCCTACCTTTTAATCTTAACACTGAACAACTACTTCTATTTGGAGATCAAAGCCTAGCCTCCTACTCAACCAAAATATCCAAATATTTAAAGCAGTCCAAAAATTTATTATTAAAAGTAAACGATTTCAAGGACTGATAGAATTAATGCGTTATAAATCATGTTCTAAATTACTTTAGTCTTCGAAATTAATGTATATATGCATATTTATCTATCATACAAAAAACTCATAATTGCAGTAATTATATTTGTTGTAGCATTATATTGTTATCACACTATAACACATACCACCTGCCTGACTTTTGTAGATTATCTATTGTAATCATATCTAAACACAAAACTCCTTTTATGGTGTAATCTACTGTTATCATACTATAACAAAATTTATGTTTGTATATTATCGAATTTTAACATACCACAATATAAACCCCCAGTCATTTATTTATTATTATGAGTGTATAATATATAACTGTAGTAACCATCTTCTTTTTTATTATTCTAATGTAATACTACAATCACAATCTACAGGTATTTTTTCAAATCTTATTTATAGTTATCATGCCACGCCTCAAATTTGTAGGTTAATGTTTTACTTATTATCGTATTTCTTATGCCTCAAATGTTTTATTTATGAACTGTTCATTGTCAGCAATTAATGATGTTTGTACCCATTCCTTTTGTGCGGTCGACTCACTTTGTGTTAACAGTGCACCCCATATACTCCTGCATATTTCACAACTACCCCTTCATTCAAATCGCTTGCTTTTTATTGTATCTAATAGATATATATATATTTTTTACTTTATTTGCTGTGCTAATTAACGACCAAGGTCATCTATTCAATTACTATTGATGTGTATCAAAGGAAATGGATGGTACATAAGTACTTAAATGTGCTTGTTTTCCAAATCCTTTTGACTGTAATTTATGAGCAATATGTATATGAGTTCTGTTTACAAATAAAGTTTAAACTAAAACAAGATATTTTGCCGATTTACATCTCCGGATATGTTATACATTACATCTTTTAATGTTCGGTTTGAAAATTCTTTTTATTTGTTAATCTAATAAAATTGAGAGGGGATTACGTAATTATCAAAAAGATATTTGATTCTAGTACTTAGTATTTACTTTAGTAGATCAAGAATCTAAAAATTAAAATTTGCTGCTCGACACATTTCTGATGTAATTTCTAATATTTTTCTACATTATTTATTTATTTTGAGTTGTTAAAAATGGTACCTTATTCGGTTATTTTTTTCAAACTCGTGATTTGTGAAACATTTAATGAACCTTTTTTAAAAGTAGTAAACCTTTCCTTGCTCTCAAATTACCGAGAGTAACATTTTCACGATACACATACGAACGATCAATCTAGTTGTCGGTCTTTGCTGGTGCCAGCAGCTTCTCAACAATTACACGACCGACAACTCTGTATAAGAGATTTGTCTCGATTACGTCCCTTCTCACCGTTTGCGTGTTACTATCTGGTTTGCGCCTGCGCGGTGAGTGTCGATTTAAACTGGGTCACTCATTTGCATATCAAAAGGATACATCCGCTCATAACTGGAAGAGCGCGAGTCAGCAATCCTTATTAGCTTTATATATCGCAGCTTTATATATCGCTGATAAAATAACCCGAATAATTCAGTCGTTATATTCCGCTCACTACGATCACTACATTAACGCCTGAATGCATACAGTGTGTAAATGCGTCAGACCGGATATTTATACCGCGATGGATTCTGGGTATTTTCATGATGCATTGTGGGAATTAATCCGATTTGGCGCTAAATTTATGATGACAGGATGTAAACAATTGCACGTGTTATAAGGGTGTCATAAAATTCTCTGAGCCAACACTTGTCGGCGGCCTTGTCGGCACCTCTCATCTCAACGGGAGAGAAGCAAAAAACACTGAGGCGTGGAAGGCTGCTCGTATCTGTTTGGTAATCTACCTGTAAAACTGATGTCCAGCATGAATAATTTGAGAGGTTATAATATATAACAGGCTGTCAACCCAAAAAAAGTTAGAGAATTTGAGTTTTAAAATCTAAGAAATTATTCGATGCATTGCATGCATGGCTATTATTTTTATTGCATGTCAGATTTTAGCATCCGTAATAACGATGTACGTCGGTCACTTCTGACATAAATTACGGTTTTAAAAAGACTAATCTATTCAAATGTTAATTTTTTTTTTATACTCTGTTGCATGTTTGTTTTTTATTTAATTAAACTCCGGCGATAGATGTGGAAGTCGAAATGTGATCGTCGAAAATACGAGTGAAAAAATAGAATCTAGCATTTCGTGATTTGAGGATTCCATCATTAAATTGAAAAAAAATATACATATGATAAAAATATTATCAATATGTAAGCACAATTAAACATTTATTGTTCGTTATAAAATTTCATGTGCCGAAGTTGTCATCCCGAGTAACGCGTATAGCTACTGCCGTGACATCATTCTGAGATATCTCTGTCGTCGAAAGAAAAAAATAATAAAACTTATCAATGTTTTGACTTTTGAATATCTAGGAATGTAATATGGAACAAAATACAGGATTTGGGACATAAATATTCGCCACTTTTATTATTAAACCCACAAATTTTTTTTATCCACTAATTTTAAACAAAATTTTAAACAATTTATTTTACATGAAGAAAATTGAAATTATATTTGATGTTCTCTTTGCACTGCTTGAATGTATCGCTTCGTCAAACTCCATCTTGTTTTTAATTTGTATTCTGTCCGGAAGCAGGCTATGCGCAGAATCAGTAAATAAAGCAATTTGATTGGGTACCCTGGTTCAGGGTACAGCTGACGCGCTTTCAGAGAGCTAAGCATTCAAGCCCTCATTTGTGGTAGAGGGCGCAGAATCATTCGAGTTATGATAAAATAGACTTTTAGTTTTTAACTGAAACCGGATATGCAACCTATACTTGTCACTTCATTCATAAGAGAACATCCAAGTTTTGAATGCAGCTTGTCCTGTGAAGCCTGTCGTAGACGAAAAGTAAGTATAATTATCGGTATGATTATCAAAGTTTAGCCTACTCCACCCGCCAAAGTATATGTACAGGGCCTGGGCCCGAAGTCACCAAATAAATTTAATCAACACTCAAGCTCAACATTTATTTCATTAGTTCGATTATATAATCGTTTGTAAAATTTTGGGGCGGCTTGACTGAACAGGAAGTAAATAATACAAGTCCATTAGAACACGACGTATTAGACGTATTATGTCTTAACATGAAGAACATTTGCGAGAAATGGGATAGGACCAGCAGCCCTTTTCACAAAAAATCTTAAGATAACTTTTACTCTTAAGAAAAAAATTAAGATTGTTATGGTTTTCATGAAAAATCTTAAGTGAATCTTAAGATAAAAATCTGTCGTAACTTTGAGAGAGCTATCACCCACACTTAAGAGAAATTTTTACTCAAGATTTTATCAATATAATCGTAAGTGTCTCCATAGAAAAAAAAAGATGAATCTGATATGTTGTTTGATATGATTAACAGAATAGCTATTCGCAGAGAACGTATTTTTGACAATAAAATGTGAGTATAAATAGATCGACGAGTCACTATATATTATTCATTCTACAATGATAGATTTAGTCAAGAAAATTAAAATTTGCTAGCCCTGCCACTATTGTTTACATCTGTACCAAATCCTAGCGTTCTTAAAGTCACGCACTCGGACGTCATGTAACAGGTCGATCCAAGCTGATAATTAGGGGTGTTTCAAATGAAGTCGAGTGTACTAGATCTATCATCATCATTACCAGGAAATATTTAAATTGCATCGGCGGATTTAGAGGGACGGTAGGGCTCTCAAAGCTTAGTTAAAAATAAAATAAAATCCTTGAGACTACTTGGTCGAATTTCTGCTCCGATTTTAATATACATTTAACATTGCACTTTTTTGCTGAATCAGTTTATCTTCTTTTGAGAAAGATAATCAATTTGATTTATTAGCGGATTATTAGGGCAAAGGCCATATTGTCGCGTCTGAATGTAGAAAAAGGCGTCTATGGACTTTAAATTTCATTTTTTTTTCTGAAAGCGTAAACCCCGATCCCCTTACGAAATGCGATCCCTATAGTTGACAAAATAGGTGTAAAACCTTCAATTTCTCTAGATTCCTAAAAAAAAACACAGAATTTTCGCTACTCGCTCCGTTCAGCAACAATATCAAGACTTATGCCCCCCTTTAAATTCTCGGTTTAGCTTTGGTGAGATATACATGATATAAAAGTTGTACACGACATTTTTTAAAAAGTAATAATCCCATGTCACCATCGGCACACTTTTACAAATGTTCTATATCCGCTAATGCGATGTGATACTTTGAAGGACAAACAGGTCATAATTTAGTGTCTAAAAACTTCAAAACGACCTCACGGGGCTTGTAAAACTACACCATTTCCAGGGAAGGATACACCATAGGGCCGTTTGCTGTGAAAATAAACAATGGGACACCGAACTTGTCGTTAGATCGAGTCTGGAAGCTTACGGATTTCCAGATTTATTTTTTTTAAAGGTGCGTGACCCATAGTCTCAAATGAAATATTGCTTCACAATTTATTCAAAAACATCATCACTAAGGCTTGTATTCTATAACAATTTAGTATAATCGTGTATCTAAATGGATATGTAAAATAAATGTAAAAAAAACCCAAATTTTTATGAAATACAATTAGATCTAAAAATATAAACACACGATATCGTATAAATAATTTACTACTAGGTATTTCACGAAGGAAGTACTGTTTATATTGTAAACAATTTTAAAAGTGAACACCTGGCAGTATGAATATCTAAGACGCAAACGTGAAGCCTACTCAACATACACATTTAAATTACGAAATAGAATTTAAAATGTTAATACACAAATACAAAGCCTATAAACATATAATTTACTAATGCCGTATAGATCTAGATAACATAATACATGTAAAACACAAACAAATACACTAGTATTGTGTAATTTCAAAGGCTGGAATAAGAAATAAGTAGAGCTTTGTGAAACTTTATTTAATCATTATTCAAACTTGATTGAATTTCATTTACACCAAAATATTTGTTTTTTTCTGGATTATATTCAGTGCAAATACATCAACTAAAATACATGTGACGCATTACCGGAAATATTGTATGCGCATGCGAATCGAAAGTGAAACGTGGTTGCTATGCTTACTTTAATCGTAAGAGAAAAACTTAAGATTTTATCTTACGATTAAATCTTAAGAGAAAATTAAATCTTACGATAGCTTTTATGAAAATGACTTAAGATTTATCTTACGATACTCGTAAGAATTTATCTTAAGAATAATCTTAAGATTTTTTGTGAAAAGGGCAGCAGGTGTCCGGAAGGAGTTAGCGTCCTCTGCTGGCATGCCAAACACGTCGCAAATGTTCCATGGAAACCTTTCTAGTATGATGATCCGGTCAAATGCGGTGAAGAGGTCAAGCACGACTGGCGAGAGGGAGTCACTGTCTGTGGCCGTGCCCCAGCATATTATCTAACATTATTGAGAGGGGGACTTCATAATGTTTAACAAGATACCCGTATCGACCATAAAACTTCTTAAACGACGATTTCAAACACATCATTATTTCTATCATTCACATATAAAGTTTTGCCTCACGTTTATGATTTTCCCGAGTACGGTACTCAAAATTTGTTAAGTTCTTTTAACTTTGGATCTTGGTCGGGATCCTGTAAATCTGACCACCTGCCTCCTTTAAATATATCTGAAAATGTGCACAAACAAAAACAAGTAAAAAGACAAACAAATAAATCAAAGTTTATCAGGACCGATATCCATCTGCAATACACCAACTCAAAATATGATGTATCAGGAACAACTTCAACTGCAATACATCTCAAATCATTCTTAAAATTACTTCCAACGGTGTACCAGGACCCTTTACGTCTTCTGCAATACACCGTGCTCTTAGACATGTAGTCAGTACTAAATGCACGTGTACAATGTATACACGAATATTCATCACAATTTGTTGGTGTTTAATTGATCTACCAACACGCCTGACGTAAATTGATCTGAACAAATTAAACAATTTTTTTTATTTATTATGTTTATTTTTTTTTTTTTTTTTTTTTTATCTTGTCTCAAAATATTTGTTGTATCTTTAAACTACAAAACATCTTTAACATACTGTTTATATGCTATATCTTGGTTGAATAAAAAATTGCCAAAACACGGCTGAGGGCCAGTGGGGTTTTACAGTCGATAAAGTGTTTCACTGCACGATGTATCAAGTGAATAGGGGGTATAACCCGTCACATTCACTTTCCCAGTTTTGAGTAAAACAATCGACAGCCTCCGAGCCCGGATTCCCAAATTTTGAATTGTACCTACCGAGTTTGCAGTAGTTGTAATTCGCAAATCTGCCGATAGTAAATGGTCCGTGAATGAAATTAACAAAATCAAACATTCTGATGAAATTTCATAATCATCGTGATCTATGATTTCACTAAGAAAATCAGCTCTTTCGTTTTCGGATCTAGGGAACAACTGTATTTCTAAATATATTCTGTTTTTCTAAACACAGTTTGAGTATATTATATACCGATACTTGTAGGTGGTGTCTCATGCTACCACACTGTACAATTTTTACACAACTCTTCTTATCTGTAAACCATATGATCTCCATATTTTGTAAAGTATCGTTAAATAATATTAAAGCGAGTTTTTAGTTCTCATCATGTAGAATTCATCGTACTTTCAGATTCTGTTCACAGTAAGTGGAACATTTTTGACTTTATTTCAACTGTATAAGCTCCTGAGGCAACGCTACTTGCATCAGAATAAATTACAATATTTTTACGTTGTACGTTTTGTTTTTCACCCAAAACTATAACTCATCAAAAACTTCATTTTGGTGCTTAAATTTCAATAAACTATCCCAATTGTATCTATTAGCAATTTCCATAGATAAAAATCTAGTCATGATAAAACATATGTTACCCATAACAGGTATCATCGACATTACCTTACCCACTATTCTAGCCAACTCCCTGGCTGAAACTCGAGGAAAACGTAAGAAAACTCTTCGTAAAAATGTGACGACATCGTCGATTCTTCATGTAGGCACCGAAATAGAAAAAAAAAGAATTCCATGTTTTTCCCAACCATTCAATATTTTGTGATGACAAAATTACTGACTTGTCAAAATTAATCAAAAACCTGTTTGCGACAAAGTTTCCAGAATAAATTCTGAAACAATACTACAAGTATTTTCAGAAGGAGCAAAGACGATCAAGTCGTCAAGATAAAGAACTATTTTTACTCCATTTTCACTCCAATATTTTACAATAAGTCTTAGACATTCTGTGAAAATAAACGGAGCAGAGGTCAAACCGAAAGGCAAAAAAATTCCATGAGAATCCTGAGAAAGTTTAAGAGATAACAATATGGCGGTAACCTGATTTACGATCCAATCTTATGATATGCGAATCTTTTTCAAAATATTGTAAAGCCACTTTCCAGTCTTCAAACTTGATTTTTTTCATATTTTACATAATTGTTCAGCCTACTGAGATCAAGTATCAGTCTCTTTTCATTTTTGTTTTCTACAACACTGAAAGGATTTACCAGGTGAGGTTTAAATGGAACTTCAGACATTTTGAAATTAAAAAAAAGTTACTGGTCAACTGGACCAGTAAATAAAGGAATTCCACTGATCAAAGAAACTTTTTTACTGGTTTGTATATATACACAATTGAAAAGAAATGGAAAATTACTGGTCATTTGAATCAGTTACCAGATAGATTTTACCGGACCTTTGTAAAATTTATCGGTTTTTCTGGTAAGACCAGTGAATTTCAAAAACTCTGGAACTTGTATAATGCAACCATTTTTTAACAGTCGAACAATTTCTGATTCAATAAATTTTGTATTATTGACAGCAGACTTGTTATTATGAAAATGCATAGAAGTCGGAGTATCTATGAATAAATAAACTGCACTTGCACAGGACGCGTCTTACCTAATTCGTGGTGTGTTGATATAATCAATTATTTATGTTCGGTTGAGTGAAACGAATTCGAACAAAAGCAGAACAAGAGGAGGCCAACTGTCTTTAAAATACCTTGATATTTACCTGTATGTGTCGAACCTTCTAGAAGTTATCGATAGAGTTAAGGTTCCGCTAAAGTCAAATTTGACTGATATTTTAACTTATTATAGAATATTATAACATGTTTTATACACAAACATTTGAAGAATTCTGTGCTGAATCGCAATACCATAACACTGAAGTCATACAATGCATGCATTGGGTAAGAAGTTTGCAATTATATCAATTTTTATTTTAAAAAAAATTCAGGATAGTAAATGACTACTTTGTTTTCCCTAAACTTTAAGCATTATCATCTTTAAAGTCATATCTGGGGCAAGTTGGGGCTTTTCAGTAAAAATATTATATCACCAAAAGTATGCAGCTATAAAGCATGGTAGACAAATAAAAAAATGGATGCCATTTTTCCAAGTGGGAACAACTTTCATATAAATACCTGTAAAGATACCATATTCATGAACAAAATATATAAGATATTGACAGCCGTTAAGGAGAAACTTCAACAATACTGTACAGTTGCTTATTCCAGAAGCGGTGTAAATCAGATGTGGATACTTAAAAATTCTAAACAGCTTTTGGAAAATTTGAAGGCACACAATTTTTCTCGAATTCACAGTAACAAAACTTATGACTTCTCTACTCTTTACACAACTATTCCACATAAAAAAATAAAAGAAAGACTTTTAAGCATCATAGACAACTGGTTTTTTCACTAAAGGTGATACCCGAAAATTTAAATATCTAGTGATTGGCTATCAGGATACTTATCTCGTGAAACACCACTCTGATTCTACACATAAATACACTTAAGTTGATATAAAAACACTGGAATGTCTAATAGACAATATATTTGTAATGTTCGGATACGTGGTCTTTCAACAAACTGTCGGCATTCCTATGGAACCAATTGTGCCCTTTTATTGGCCGACCTGTTCCTTTATTCATACGAAGCCGATTACATTCAGAAACTGCTGAATCAAAAAAAGAAAAAGTTAGCGGTGTCCTTTAATTTGACATTTAGATATATCGACGACGTTTTGTCCATTAATAATGACAATTTTCATACATGTCAATGCGATATATCCCAGCGAACTAGAAATTAAAGATACAACAGAATCAAGGACACACGCTTCATACTTAGACATTTTACTTAATATAAACACAGACGGGAAATTAGCAACTAAGCTATACGACAAACGCGACGATTTCGGCTTTCACATCGTAAATTTTCCACATTTAAGTAGTAATATCCCTTAGTCACCCGCATATGGAGTTTATATTTCACAAATGATCCGATATGCCAGGGTGTGTACAACATATGAAGATTTCATATACAAAGGTAAACTACTCACTGACAAATTATTGACACAGGGATATCGAAAACCAATTATTAATGTCAACGTTCCGCAAATTTTACGGTCGGTATAATAAATTTGTTTGCGACTACTCCGTTGCACTAAGTGAAATTTTGAGTTGCCTTTTCGTTGGCGGTTGTTGAGACGTCTGTACCAATTGCGACGAGGATACACTCCTCACGTGTTTCATTGGACTTGACTGTGGACTCACGGCGACAGGGGATACTTACTCCTCCATGGCACCTTACCCCACCTCTTGATTTCCAGAGGTCCGTGTTTGTCAATTTTTACCGGATTTGTATCTATGTCCTGGACATTCTATTGATTTATACTTTGGTATCTGAATTTTTTATACCTATAATATTTATTTCAACAGTTGAATATATTGCCATTAAAATTACAAAAGAAGTGCTAGAAATATTCATGATTCTACTTACTTTATGAACAGGATGTAAAAATTATATAATATAGCGCATAACATTTATACAAGTGAAATAAGAGGGGTATTGTATAGCATTCAGATAAAGTTTATGTTAGATATGCAGCTTATTCTCTGTTTCTCATGCCATTTTTTCAGACTGAAATTGGGTATGGAGGCTTTAATCAGTGTTTTGTTTTTAATTCTCCATCTTGAAAAAAATGAGAAAATAAAGAAAATTAAAGTTTCTCTTATTTTTTGAAGAAAATAGTTAGATATAAATCAAATGGATAAAATTGATTTTTGCATACATGTTTCTAGGGATAAGAAAGGGTTTCACAATATTTTTGTCAACAATGTAGTTTCGTATGAAATACATAGTTAAGATTAATAGTGACTAAATACTTTTTGTAAGACTGTATTTCATATCTGGTAACAAAAATAACGATTTGTCAAAAATACAAGATAAGTGACATTTTTTATTGAATATGTGGCCTTCCATACAATGTAGTGATGGAAACAAAAAGTTTAAACTATTTATTTTTATTTGCTATAGGCATATACAACTATCATTTAGGTAGTTAATCATCCCATGTTCACTGAAAATTAAAACTTTTTTTTATCTTTGAGACAATATTAAAAATGGATAATTGCTAAGTAAATAGACAAGCATGTGGTTAGTATTCACTTTGAATATCGTTAATCGGACTATTAATGTCTCCGAGATCAAAGATCAGCTGAATATCAGTCAACCGGAAGTTGCTACTACAAAGTTATCCGTAACTAAACTCAAGAAATAACGATGTTTTATGAACGGAACATTTCCCAAAATCTATTTGAAACTATTTTCAGTTTAAAATGAATGTATATTTGAACCCAAAATTCTAAATGTTTGAATAAAACAAAAATACGAAAGTACGTAGTAGTTTGCATCTACTTTCATTTTCCACCAGTACTAACAACAGATAACAGTGGTAAAAATAATCCAGGGAAATGTCCTCGCAACATACGAACTGTACACACATTAAATGCTTGTTGATTGGTTCATATTACAGGTATATTTTACAACTAAAGAAAATAATAAATTAATAATCAATCTCTTGTATGAAAGCGAAATTGTAGCATGTCATGATCTTCCAAAATGGCGCGGTCGGCAGCCGTGGAACACAAACGGTAAATCAAAATATCTCATTAAATTCAAATGTATAGCTAAAAAGATAGTCCGTACCCTTAGTAGACAACCTGAGTAACAGTATATGCGTATTAGATTACGAAAAGTTGGTCTCTAAAAGCTGTGCATTTTTGGAAAATTTTAATTCATTTTTTCAAAACATTTGAAGCATTCTAACAGTGCCAACAAGTCAAACACAAAACAGACTGAAAGTCTATAAATTTTTAATAGTATGTCAAATTTCAAGGTTGGTATTCTCATATTTAAGGAATAATAACTTGGTGAATCTTATCGAAATTTGACTTTAGCGGAACCTTAACTGTGTAACAATTGGAAATGAAATGTTGAATTGCCTTTTCGTTG
Source organism: Atrina japonica (assembly GCA_030159075.1). Lineage (NCBI taxonomy): Eukaryota > Metazoa > Mollusca > Bivalvia > Pterioida > Pinnidae > Atrina > Atrina japonica. The sequence continues at coordinate 278,632 of BROG01000837.1, forward strand.
GCGGTTGTTGAGACGTCTGTACCAATTGTGACGAGGATACACTCCTCACTTGTTTCATTGGACTTGACTGTGGACTCACGGCGGGTGTGACTCCTCCATGGCACCTGATCCCACCTCTTGGTTTCCAGAGGTCCGTATTTGTTCATTTTTACCGGATTTGTATCTATGTCCTTGACATTCTATTGATTTATACTTTGGTATCTGAAAGTTTTATATTATAATCAAACTGGACAGACACCATAAAATATTTCCCTATAGACTTACATACTAACATAATCCACTGTCACTTTTTTATATTTCAAAATATTTTAAAAACCGACTATTCTCTGTGAAAGTTCAGCACTCACCCATTTCACTAGAAAAAACATCGGTTCCCGTTGCACTTTATTTTCAAAATTTACTGCAACGGCAACTAGCGGCGTTCCGCACTAAATGAAAAAATCCCAATGAATAGAAACCTATCACCTCAAATATTGCCATGCAACTCCTATATATCTGAAGAAATTGCTATAATTACCTGTTAATTATATCAGCAATATCCCACTGTTAATTTTCAAATATATAGCTTCTTTGTTAATTACCAATCAGATCGCCAGGTTCATTGGGTGTCCAAAATGGCTGCGCCCATTATGTAAACATTGCTAGTTTTTTCCAACTACGTTCTGATTTGCAATGCTATATTTAGTAACACTGGAAAACCCCGTAAGTAGGATAATGCTTGTATATATACACAACAATAATGTTATAAATACTGTATATCACATTTTCTAGACAATGAACTGGGAGGAACATTTGAAACGCATCTACTTTGATGTGAAGAATCCCGTCAGTTATGCAGGCCCAACCAGATTTACATAAGACATCATTTAAAACAAACGTAATCGCTTTAATAAAGTTCAAGTAATATTATATTTACTATATCTAATACATATTTTAAGTTACCACAGTAAGATTGTACCTTAGTCTAATTTACAGTTATCCTACATCCTCTCTCATATACTAGCAATAAATATGCAGACCTCAAATCTAAAACTGTATTTGATTAATAAAAAAAGATCGATACCATCTTCAGATTTGACTATTTTTACTTAAAACTGTTTTACCAAAAACGTCATCTTTAGGAATTGTGTCTTTTTTGTATATTTTTTGACAGTTGATGGTCTTGACCAATCAGCTGTTTTCATAATGTCTGTAACTGATAGTCCATTATTAAATACTGATGATGTTGCATCCGAACGTGTTAAAAGATAATTGGAGAGCTATTGGATACCATGGCTGTGTTGACCAAACTGGTGTTATCAAAAACATCATGCAATTGTTGTCCTGCACTATCTGTAGCACTTTTAGAATTGAATGGGGGAAAAGCATATGCTTTCAGATTGTGTCATGGGATTGAAAAGGCGTCCGTTTTCCAGGCTCGGGGATCCGGTTGCCAGGGCACGAACTTGCAAATAACTTCTGGAACAAAACATATCCTATTCATTGATGACTGAAAAACATACCTATTCGACTGCCATTCTATCTGGTCTATAAAATGTCTGCTGAGGAAATCTGCTTGTGTATTCTCCACTCCTGATAGATGTAGATTTCTGACAATTGTCCATTCCCATATCTCTGACTAGAATGTCCGTGGCCTCTGAA
>BROG01000838.1:0-279383 GCA_030159075.1 Atrina japonica
ATTTCACCGGACTTTTGTAAAATTTACCAATTTTTCTTGTAAGACTGGTGAATTTCAAAAACTCTGCCATTAATTCTCTTGAAAATCTTTTATAAATGCAATACAATAAGATACAATACAATACAATACAATACAAATGTGATACAATACAATCAATGATAAAAAATTTCATGCTTGTTCCTTACAATGCTGGATGTTTTGTAACAGAGATGTTTCTGATCAACTTCCATGTGATTTTGTGACATTGCCAGTCTATGCCAATAACATCTTTCTGTTGGTCCTGACTGAAAAAAATTTTCTTCTCCCAATTTCCGGACTGCATGACCGATGGGATTTTGAGTAATAGTTTTCCTTAGGTATGCACTCATAAATGTTTATTTAAAGCCAAGTCATTACTAGTTCATTACAATGCTCTAAATCACTTATAGATGTGACCGTTGTTAGGTTTCGGCGAGTGTTTACTTTCAAATCAATCGCATACTGCGACTAGTTTCTACCGAACCAGAAATCGAAATTACATCACCGAAATCATGGCCAGTTATGCCCTTCACAACAATGCATTTGATTATTCAGTTTCGATAAATTAGAGCATCTGACTCACATTGATTACTCTCTAAATAGCACATTGTTTTGTCACATTTGTATGATTTCAACTTGAAACTTTCCAAACAGAACAAGGTGATGTTTTCTTTAAATCAGTGTCGATTTCAACAGAACTCTGCCTCATCATCGGACACTAGCTTTAGTTTGAAAGATCTTGGTTAAAGGAATACTTGTGCTGAGTTGTGGCTAGTGCTCGAATAGGAGACAGATACTTGAATCGTAAATTCTGTCGAAATGCAAAACTATTTATGCGTTGTCTCTGCGTTTGCCATAATATTAAGACAACAATATGAGAACTGTGGGCTTATAAACACTCCTGATCTGAGTGAAAAAATAAAAGGGAAAAAAACATGGTTTACAACAGTTTGAAATATAATAAATTCAAGTCAGTTTAAAATAAATATGTTTTCTTTCATTTCATCTTGCGGAAAAATGTTCTTAATACACACACATCTATATATATATATATCTATAGTAAAAATCCCTGGCTAGCTAGAAAAACTACTGGTTCAAATGAAAAGTGATTTTCTTATTGTTTTAGAGCACTGCATGTCAAAGTGACTGTGCTGCATAATCAAGATTCCATCAAGACTATGTAATAATTGTGGTTTATCGATTAACCTTATAAATTACTTCCGACTGACAATATTTTGTTCGGACCTGCATGGAACCCAACCACACAGGTCCGAATGATCTGTGGGAGCCAAAACAATTTGGTGTAGACTGATTGCTTCAAGTCATTTTGTGACTTTAATTTAAGAAGCGAAGGGGATTGTTAGTCCCTCCCTCTGTCATTTCTCATTCCTAAAACTTGTACATGTATATTGTCAAAAAGTAATATTCATATTATGTAGGGCCAGTGATTTTCTGCTATTGCGGACAGAATGGGCAATCTAAAACGGAATTTTTGTTTTTGAAAAATCATTAAAAATTCCAACATGAGATAGAATTAATTAAATTGTGAACTAGTGTGCTATTTCTGTGTGTTATAGACTTCAATTCTTTGTTTATTTAAAATATTTCATCACATAATTTTACATCAGTTACTATTTTATCCTGTTGATCTATTAGCCTACATTTAAACATTGAAAGATAAGGGCAATCATTTCCATTGTCATAACATCAGTACTGACTGACATCTGCCGATCTGTTGTCTTCTAAAACAAAAATAGCTTTAATTTGATATCTTGAATTAGGTTTTCATAATTTTTATTTCAATTTCTGAATATATATGCCAATTTTTATAATTTATTGTAAAATTTCATAATGTACAATCCATCCTAACTTTTTACGACATACCACTCGATTGACAGCCGGTTTTTGTTACAACACAAACATGTGTTCACACCTAGACGTTTTTGACAGTGAGCTATGATGGCTGAAGACACATGTATGTAAAAAGGGGAGACTTCCTCCCATTTAAAAAATAAATACATCAGCACGGGTTGATAGTTTCCATGGAATCTATATTAGGATGGTGACGTTTAATTTTGAAAATTCTGTCAGCATAGTATAGATTATGCTAGTGTTGATACAACGAATTAAAAGACTAAATACATGTACATGTAGATCTACTTTATAAGTTTATTTAAAGTAAAAAACACCAAAATAAAACATCACAGACTTCTTCTAAGTTAGGTGATTAATTCAAGCAAAAATCAGTAATTAGAAATTACCTCTACAATTTCCAGCAAAACTTGTTACCTACATGTACCTGTATATGAGTATAGGCCTACAGACTTACAAATTATTTATCAAATAGTTTAAAATTATAAAAACATACAGTGTTGCATACAGGTATACATGTATATGTTTTATTTAATTCCCTATTTAAATCTATTATTAAATTGGTTTGGCAGAATATTGGAAGTATGATTATGAGTCTGTATTGTTAAATATTTTTCATCTAAAGTTAAGGCTGTCATTGATGAGAAATTCTATATCGATATATCTATAAGTAAAGAGTATCGATATATCAATGAATCGAATAATTTGGTACTTTGAATGTATTCAAAATTAATAGATTCATTGTAATATTTAGGTGTTTTATTGTATATTTGACTATCTGAAGATGAAAAAAAAGCAGTTTAGTTGAACAATTTGAACAATTAGAAAAAATAATACATAGTTCAATAACATGAGGTAAAACAAATGGAAAATGTTTGAAATTATAAAAGAAAATACATCCTGTGAAATGCATAATGAAATGTATCGATACTTAAAAAGTGTATCGATTATGGTATAGAATCAATTTGTGTATCGATATATCGATATCGAGTCAATCAATGACAGCCCTATCTAAAGTATGTATTTAGTTCTTAGCTTGCCTTTTCAAAGAATAGGGGGGCTTATGTAGTCACCTCGGCGTCAGCGTCCAGCGTTGCCAGGTTAAGGTTAATGTTTTGGGGCAAGTGTTGGAAAGGACTATAAATCATTCAATATGTGTAGTAGGAGGCTGTTATTTGGTATGAGGGACTCTTTGGGGGTAAAGGATCAGTTAGTGGATTGAAGTCTGAAAGTTTTTTGGAATAAAGTCAAATTTCAACATGTTTTTTTACTTAAACATTTATTCATGAAAATCAGGGTTAAAGTTTTGGGGCAAGTGTTGGAAAGCACTATAAATCATTCAATATGTGTAGTAGGAGGCTGTTATTTGGTATGAGGGACTCTTTGGGGGTAAAGTATCAATAAGTGGAGTGAAATCTAAAACTTTTTTTGGAAAAATTAAAATTTTGACATGTTTTGTGACTTCAAGCAATATGAGCTGTCGTAGGTGAATTTTTTTACATGCCCATTTTATGTAATATTTTATCTCATATATATTCCAAAGAGACCATCTTGGGGTTAGAATAACAAATGCATGTGTAAAATTGCAACAATCTTGCCAAATGCAACCCGTAATATCAGTTATTGCTTGTTCACCATTGTTTTGAGCATTGCAAATTAACTTTTGGTAAATTTTTACGATGATTACCGAGTCAGCGAGTGTCCAATAAACATGTGCTATTTGCAGTTAATATACATTCTGTTCTTATTACCCTTTGCGTTTATTTTCGTACATCATCATTTCATACCTAAATCAGGCAAAGTTGGTCTTTTTTTCGTCAGTTCAAAACATTTCTGAAATTGTCCACGTGCCGGGTATATCGGGTGATCTCGACCCGTTTTTAACTTGTCCCATCGCATTCTTGGCTTTATCGTTTTTGACACATATGATCATGAACTGCCCAACTATACTGGACATGATGGCACGATTGTAAAACATGAGGTATGCATAGTTTTAACAGTTATGTTGTTTTGATTTTGCCAATGTTAGCATTCAGCGTAACATTAAAGATCGGAAAAAATTCTTTTAGTGACCTGATATATTTATTCATATAAAGAATAGCATTGAAAAGCATGATACATGCACTTTCCAATAAAAATCACGTCCTGTATTTTAAAAGTAAATATAAAACACATAAAAATCGGCTGATTATAACATAGTCGGAGCGTAAAGGACCGAGATCCCCTGATTGAATTATGAAGTACATTTGATATGGCGAAAGAGTTAATCTGAAAGGTCATTGCATACAGAAATACAGCTGGATTTTTTAAGGTATAGGAAAACTTAAATTTAATAAAACAAATAACTTCGAAAAGATTTTTTACAACGTTTCGCGTTTTTGATAATGTATTTGGACACAAATTTTATCATATTCTCAACTATATGTCAGGGGACAAAAATAATCATTGTGACAGCTTATATCGCTTTATGCTTTTATTCATGAAAATCAAAGGTTATATTTGTAAAGTTTTGGGAAAAGTGTTGGAAAGCACTATAAATCATTCAATATGTGTAGTAGGAGGCTGTTATTTGGTAGGAAGGACTCTTTGGGGGTAAAATATCAGGTAGTGGAGTGAAATTTGAAACTTTCTGTGAATTTTTTTTTTTTTTTTTACATATTTTGTGATTTTTTGGACTTACTTTCTTGCAAAAATTTGCTGTGTTCAAATCAATGTTAAGTTTTCATTAGGATTTTGGTTCTTGGTTAATGATAGTGTTAGAACTCTGATAATTTGGATGGAGGTTCCATTAGGGTAGAACATCAGTGCTTATTGATTTGCTTAGACTTATTCTTTTATGTATTTCTTGAAAACCATTCACAAGCCTACCTCTTAACCATATATATTCTTGTTTGGTATGGGTAGACACATTTATTGGTATATGATTGGGTCCTTGGGGGGTCCTGCCCCACCTCCCAGAAATATATATTTTTAAGAACTGTTCATAGCCCTGAACTATATATTTTATTGATTATTATAGGGAAACACATTCAGTGGTACATGGGGGAGGGGGGGGGGGGTCCCCACCCTCTGAAATATCAAAAACCGATCACAGCCCCATTTTTACCTTATAACTTGTTATGGGAAAAAACAACCATTCACAGTCCTACTGAAATATATATTTTTACTTATAACTTAAAAACCATTCACAGCCCTACCCTTAAACCATATATACTATTGATTGTTATAGGGAAACACATTCAGTGGTGTATGGGAGATCTGTCCCACCCACCCAAAAATATGAATTTTTAGTTATAACTTTAAAACCGATCACAGCCCCACCCTTAAACCATATATATTATTGATTGTAATGGGAAAACACATTCATTGGTGTATGTGGGGGTACTGCCCCACTCCGTGAAATATAAATGTTTACTTATAACTTAAAAACCGATCATCCTAAAACCATATATATTATTGACTGTTATTGGAAAACATATTCAGTGATGTATGTGGGGGTGCTGCCCCACCCCATGAAATATATATCTTTATTTATAACTTAAAAACTGTTCACAGCCCCACCCTTAAACCATATATATTATTGATTTTTATGGGGAGACACATTTATTGGTGCATATAGGGGACCTGCCTCACCCCCTGGAATATATATTTTAACTTATAATGTGAAATACATTCACATTCCTTATCCTACACTTATTAATACTGTATCTTACTTTGCTACATTTAAAATCAAAACAGGGACTGACAAGACATGTAATTATATGTAATTTTTGTGATAATTTGCACCTATTTAGGCGAGCATTGTTGTCTTCTGACAACTCTTGTTTCTTATGAAAACAGAAAAAAAACAGAATTCGCCAAAACTGAAAACAGAATTGAAGCAAATCTGAAACGGAAAATCACTGGCCCTAATTACGTGTATATTCACAAAGTCAAATGAGAAATTCCACATTTATTCTTGAGACATTGCAGTTAATAAATGAAAATTAGAAAGGGTCATAAAAAACCATACATGTACATTTACACTTATGTTACTTTCAGATACATGTCTGATTATGGAATTCTCAAGTGTGGGCACCTATTTCTGCATTTAATTTCTGTACAATTTCAACTCCAGTAAATGACGTTGGTTGTATTTATTAATTTTTATTAAAAGCAAAACTGTATAAAAGTGCAAAAGATCTATGAATTTATATTAAAAGTCATGAAATAATCTGAGAAAAGTATGTATCAATACCTCCTACATGCACAGTGTATGCCACAGGTGTGTAGAAATATGAGTTTCATGCAGACAGGTAGGTAATTAGGGGAAAAAAATTAATTTTCTGAAACAGAAACATTAAACAACTTTAGTTTTATGACATACATTTACATGTACTGATGCAGTATCCAGACTATCTTGTGCATCTTGAAGAAAAAATTCTGAGACAGATTTCATAAATTCAACACACTGTCGCATATCTTTATGTACATGTTTGCAGTGTTCTCCCTAGGAATTTCAGATAGCATCATGGTAACGCGGATGAACAGTTAACTCGCGTGGTGTGGGGTTGCACCCACATCGCAACATTGTCTCATGGAGTCATGCTACATGTTATTTTTTGTCTATCATTTCATGATTATTTGTACATGTGTGCACTAGTACATTAAAAGTAAAAATATATAAAAAGATGTGTTTAATGTTTCATAATACAAATTATTACTGTCAAGGCATTCTACTACACTTGAAATTTCTGGGGTTTTCATTTACAAAATACTAAATTCATTGATTAATTAGAAATCCAGGTTCAAATGCAATATGGAATTTAATGTAATACTTAGATGTTTAAGATTTGATATATTGAACAACAGTCTATCAAAACTAAGTAACTAACCATTTCCTATTAGTAGTATTTGTTCACTGGTTGGGTTCTAATCAGGCTTGCCATTCTAGTTAGTATCACATCGTAGGCTTAACCTGTCCTATTAGAACATACTCACATGGTGAGGTAGTGTTTATATAGTAAGGTGCATGGTGCAGAGACAGAGTCAGTGTTTTAAAATGATAACTTTTCTAGAACCTTTTAAATATATTTCTAGGTGTATAAAGTTAATTGATTCCATTTTACTAAAATTGATGTCGTTTTTGTAAAATTATTATCATTTGGCAAATATTTATTTATTTTCTTATGAAGTAAAAATAACAGGAGGTAACTCTCATGTAACTGTCTACATGATTTTATGTTTGCTAGTTTTTTTTTTTCAAACATTATTCCCTTCAGCTTTATAAAACAAGGAAACAGTATCAAACAAATTTTATAAATTGTCTATCTTAGTAAAACATACATACAAGATTTTTTCCCCGATTTTTATAAATTGGATTCGCACTAAAAATACATGTCACTCTGGCCGTCTGGGCTAGCTGCAAATACAAGTGATCCAAACCGATAGTAGATGGATTGGGAATATATGGAAGATATCCAAAAGTCATAAATGTATCCAAAGTCAAGTAAACACGTCAGGAATTTACAAAAATACTAATAAGTTCATTAAGTCAATCAGCATTGCGAGTCTTTCATTTCAGTTTAGTTGCTTGCGTATTTAAAACAAGCACATGTCAATTGACATCAGGTCTTCTATGTAACCCCACACAGACATACATGTATCACTGTTGATATATGATGTTTATTATGAATTTGATGCTCCATGATACATGTAGTGTCATGTTACGTCCTGGCCGATATTTTACACTACTAGGATAAAATACTGTTGATATATGACATTTCATTGAATGAATAATACTAATAGCGCCGCCGCAGTCAAAATATATTGCACCGCGATATGAATTGTTACACCATGGCATAAATTTTAGCACCACAGTGCTTTAAAAGCCTGGGCAGAACACCTAAATTTTACTTAATTTACCATGGAATTACAAAATTAAAGATGTACATGTGTCAGAAACAAAAAACATTAAAATTTTCCGTAATAGTGAATACCTTAATTTTGCTAAATATTTGAATTTACCTGAATACCCAAATTTTCGTAAATTTACTGTAAATTTGTAAAGAGAAAGAAATGTTTGAATTTACCTGGGTATTTAGATTTACCTTACAGCACCTGTGTTTGAATTAGCATTAAATTGCTAATGCTGTTTACACTAGCTAGGCCACAATCTTCACGATTCAAAAATTATGGAACTCCACAATTTATTGCATCCCTTTTTCTTTTCCTGAGTTTTGTTTTATTTTCCTATGCTCTTGCTACGTTTTTGTACGATCTATTACAATTTGTAATGAAGCCGACACGATTCTGGTCACGATCTTCCACGATTTGCATCATGTTCTCTCAAGTTCTCTTGTGACCATGACGATGTGCTTTCACACTCTGTCGCATACTGCCTAGATCTCTAGCATTGAAGAAGATCTGTTAAGATCTCCAACGATTTATGCCCACGATTTGTACAAGATTTCCATGATTGGGTATAAAAAGGAGGTAGGGCTATATCGATCACCCTCTCATTCACCCCAAAGACATCACCAATGGCAATACAAATACAATGAACCCATGAGATGAAGAGGATGCTAAATTGGCCATTTTGATTTATTTATATTTAGTTGCTCGACAGAAACTGAGACAGCAGGGCAGGATAGAACAGAGAGGAAAGAGAAAGAGAAGGCCTAGAACATGTTTGGTGAAACTGGAAATGGGATGGTCATAGCAAAACGTGTCACAACGTGATGAAATTATTCATGCTATTCACAATGTATCTTGACGGATCGCAATAGATTATAGAGCGTGATAGAAACGTGGTCGGATCATAGTGAATCTTGTCTCCAAGTTCACCAAGATCCACTACGATGGGGCGTCAAGTTCTACTATGATCTGTAAAGGTCTGATAAGCTCTATGAAGCTCTACTACGATTCCCACGTTCTGTCACGTTCTCTCAAGATTTGGCATCGAATCGGGATAATCTTGTCAAAACTTTTGACAGTCAAAAAATTTATCACAATCATCATGATTCCAAAACGTTCCCTCGTGATCACTATGATTCGACTCCATGACCCCCATGCTCATCACGATTCTCTTAAATCGTGAAGATCGTGGCATAGTGTAAACCCAGCATTAAACAACATTCCTCCCTTATAAAAACATCTATTGTTCATACAATGTTGGAATTGTTGGAATCTGATTTTTTAAAATGTTGGAACAGGAGGAAGACACCTTATAAACATTACTTGTGTTTATTATTTACCTATATCAATATCCAAAGTCGCTAATTGATCCATGACAATCCTTTAATTAGGATTAAAATATAGTCCTTCCCATGTGTACCATAGGTATTGCCACACAGGTTGTATTGATGTATGAGATCTTGACACCATTAAAACAGGGTTCATAATGAAAAACTGATCTCCCACTGTTTTCCGTTATTTTGAATAGAGGATCTACTGCAATCTATTAAGGGGTCATATGCCAGTAACCTTGTAGATGTGTCATGTTCAAACAATGAAAATAAAGCTTACACAATTTTGAAAGTCTATTGAATGATAAAGGGATGTACAAATTATAAACATTATACACAGTATTGATTACTGAACAAAGTCTGGAGGTACATAGAGAACGGTATACTCGCGTAGATTCACATAGAAAGTAATGAATGCACATATATAAAATTTTAGGCCATTATGCACTAATGTTGAATGTAGGGTATAAGATTTAAAGGGATATTAGCTGTGTGTACCAAAAAAATTGTTTTGAATTTTTACGAGTTGATGGAACATCAATGGAGTAATGTTATGGGAAGTAGTTTATTTGGAACAGGTCAAAGCACATTTTGCAGTATGGGGTTAATAACACATGTATGATATTGATAGAAAATTACACATGTATGTGCATTTCACCAACATAAACTCAACTTCAAGATTGAAATTTCCAAATCACACTTTTATTCATATATTTTTGTTATTTAAATTGATGAAAATAAAGTAACAATTCGCTGAAAAATATAGGTCTTCAAGACATGTTCAAATATATACTATTAAAAGTCAGCGTCCTTTATGAAAGATACTAAAAATTTGCTTTAGAATGAAACTTTTCAATTATTTTTTAACATTATACTCTTGTGACAGAATTGACGTTAAAAGCGATTGACCAGACTGTTTACCATTCTTGCGCACAATTAATATGCAAATGAGTTTTGGTCAGTTTCCCTTACGGTGTATTGGCAAGATCAGGCTGTGAAGTTGGACATAGAAGTCGTGTCATTCCTCATTCACATGATCGTAACTGATGAGAAACTTGCAGCAGTCTTTGAAGTTGGGAAAATGTTTTGCATGCACACGTATTGACCTAGAGATTTAAGGCTACTGATGGGAAGTATAGTGTAAGAGAACGATACTTTCCTGTCGCATAGAAATTTAATATCAATGAAACGATGTTTATAAGCAAAAGGTTTTATAATCATATCGCTGATCTATGTAGTTTGTTGCATAATAAATGAGCCATCAGTACTTATGTTAGGCCAAATGTCTGCCCCGATTTTAAGTTACTTTTTTTGTAAAACCTAATTTGACCAAAATAAAAAGTAATTTAAAATCGTTGTAAAAATTTGATTACTCATGTGCACATGTGATATAAATGGTAAAAAATGTAAATAAAATTGTGAATTTTTCATTGTCATTATAGTTCTTATTTGAAATAAAATTGGATGATAATCTTGTAGGTTTTTGCTAATTTGGAATTGAAAACTCTGGAAATAACATGCATTTTCTCAGTAAAAAGGCTAATGTCATATTATGACATTAAATTCAAAATTTACAACATGACAGTGGTACCCTTTATTGAAATTAACCTGCAATATATTTCAAACTGTGTACATAATGTATATTTTTTCATTAGACTGAGTATATTATCCCTCATTAAAACTTATTGATTACCATCAGCTTGTATCAGTACTATCAGTACTTTGATTTTCTATTTTTATGGGTTGTTATGTAATAACAACCTATTATGGGTTTACTTTGACTTTTCATCGAGAACTATATATCCTGTTAGCAGTGAAGAGGTCATTGAGGTTGCATTTGTAAAATATAGTCCAACTCAAGAATTGAACTTTTACAGAAAAGTCAAATATTTTGGTGTACATGTAAATGAAATTAAATCTAGTTTGAATAATCATTAAATGAAATACCACATAATTCTACTTACTTCTGCCTCTCGACATTATATAATAAGATATGTAGTTAGTTTCAACAAAACGTCATCAATCTATTCATAAATATGGAATTCCACTATATAAGATTCCAGTGATGTTGAGCCTGCCTTCAAAAACTGCAGAAGGCCTTATTACTCTGCCATTCATCATATCGATATAAGCATACAGCGATGTAAATAGAAATAATTACACATCGCTGATACCAACACAAAGCTAAATAAATTTCTATTGATGTATGTTTTCTAGTCCACAGATAAAAGAAAATAAAAGCAGAATAGAGGGGATAGCATCGAGTAGGAGGTGCTTGTAATGCAAATGGCGCGTGAAATTCATTATGAATACGTTCCTGTCCATTTTCACGTGTTTGTCAACTATATATATATATATATATGCTGATATCGCAAAGGGAGGTGACTCGAACATTGAATGTTACAATTTCCAGTTCTCGTTTCCACGGGAGTCTGGGAAAATCGCCATGTCCATTGTTGGGTGTTTACACAACATTTATCACAACTTTTGAAGATAATCACAATTAGATTGGGATGTATAAACCTAAACTTTTTGTGTAATGGATCTGTTCATAATGGATTTCAAACAGAAATGATGTCTTCAACAAAAAACAAAGTTTTATCCATTGCCGAAAGCGTTGATATCTATAAGTGAAATTGGTGATAGATCATTTTGCTACATCGCGACTTTAGGCCTGAATTATGTCGATGAAAAATTATTTCTTTAACATTAAACATTGGGTAAACTGTCTTTTTTCAACCCCTACAGTTATTTATATTAATTAATACAAGATATAGAACGTTGTTTGGTTGTTTATTTAGTCTAGGCAGAGTATATGTTCATGTACCATGATAATAGCCCTAAATAGGATTACGTTCCCTACAAGCCCTAAAATTTGTTTTAAATCACAGCCATTGTTCGCGATGAAAAAATTTATTTTACCTGTTCCCAGTGTCATGTTTGGTTTAAATTTAAGTAGGTTCCATAAATGCTCACGTTTTATTTAGAAATGTGTGTTAATGCATACCAGACAATATTTGAAGTTGGTGCGGAAGCCGAACTTTCTGCCCCGATTTTAAGTGATTTTTATTTTGGTAAAATCAGGCACAACAAAAAAAAAATCGCTTAAAATCGGAGCAGAAAGTTCGGCCTAGAGCGGAAGATACAAGAAATAAAATTTAGAATGTTAATTGTGAATTTATTTAGAGGCAGGAGATGGAATTTTTTTTTTTATTTTTTTTTTTTTAGATCTACATTAATTTGATTTATTTCCATTTCATATATGTTAGAAGGAGTTTGATTCCCATGGCTATTTTGCCAAAATAACAACCCATTTCAGTACTTTCAGTACAATGGAACCTGTCTTGAGATACCACCCCATCTGCCACTAAAATGTGGTCTCTCAAGACAGGTGGTCGCTCAAAAGAGGTTTTATTTACAGTAATATTTAACTGAATGGTTTCTAAAAAGTGGTCTCTCAAGACAGGTGGTCTTTCACGGCAGTGGCCTCTCAAGACAGGTTCCACTGTACTTTGATTACTACTTGTACTTGAAGAATAAATAATAATGAATAAGAGCTTTACACTGGCATGAACAAGATGTGTTTGTGAAACACAAATACCCCCAGTCCCAACAAATTTTTGCTATGTCCTACATTTTCACCCCACCCCAGGGGCATGTGATGTCATTGAAGTGTGAGCAACCCTTAGATGAACTTACAGTCTAAGTTTGGTTACTGTATCACAATCCAAACTTTAAATATTGCACTTTATATGTAAGCGGGATGGAATTACTGACAGACAGACACACAGACAGACAGATGGACGATCACGCGTGTGTGTGTGTGTATTTTCTAATTTTTACAGGGTTCTCCTTAAGAGCCGGAACCCATTCCGGCGATTTATGCCGCCTACTTTCATGTTATTCACCGCCTACTTTTCCCAAATCAAATGGAAAAATAAAAAATGGAATATAAATCCTTAGAATTCAATCATTTAGTAAGAGAAAATAATTGTCCAGAATCATGGAAATCACTTCTCCTGGCTCCGTTTTTTAAAAAAATTACCTAGGGGGCATGCCCCCAGACCTCTCTAGCAGGCTCACACCTACAGCGCTCAAAATTTCTTTCACCTCCTACTTTTTCTGGATTCCCCTCCTACTTTTGAAAATAGGGAGAACCCTGCTTGTGTGTGTTCATTGTACTTTCAGTGTAAACAAAAATGGACTTAAATGCAATAATTTAAATCTGATTGGTATCTTTCACTGCTTACATTGTATTGCTTTTGAAACATTCCCTTATTTCTGCTCCTTGCTGTGATGTTGATGCTGGTAGTGACCTTCTACTGTTAAGAATAGCGCAGCAGTCTTTGAGGTTGGGAAAATTTTGGAAAAAGTGTTATATTATATACAAACACAGATTTGTGACACTATAGTGTTACAGTTATAATGACACAATGTTAATTTGTTCAGTAGCATATTATTGATGTACATAGTCAGTATACACAATCAATATGAGTCAGAGAGATACATGTATAAAAGACTAGACAAAAGCAACTCAAAAGTGACATATTTAGATCTAATAATTCATTAATTTAGATCTAATAATTTATTACAAAATTTAACTCTTACGTCAACATTGACCCAGCTCTCACTAGACCTAACTACTACTTAAATCTGGATTTTTGCCAAAATTCAACCATTAGACATATCCACCACAATTACATGTAGCTTCAAAATAAGGTACAGGTACTTTGAAATTTGAATTGATGAAAATAAAGAAATAAAAAGATCATGGTACTTTGCCTTATAGATACCGTAAATTTGGATATTTTGGCATTGTGAAAATTTGACCACTCACTAGGTAATAAAATGAAGGTTTTTTTTAAGGTCAGTTAAATTTTGGCCTTTTATGTTTGTATTGAGTTTAAATTTGGCCTTCCGTCAGATTTTAGTCTTGTGGTGGTGAACATTTCAGGTGTTTGAAAATGAAATAGAAAGGGACTGAAATTTTTTTGTGTAGGCTACAGCCTATTAGCCTATATGTAATATACACCACTGCCAGTAGAATAATTAGAATTAATGTGTCACATGGAACTTAATTAAGAGTAATGTCCATGTGATGTTATTTTGAAAAAAACCTCGTTCGTTAAATATATAAAACACTAAAATATTTTTAAAAAGTACCAGTAGAAACATTGGGTAGACATTTTGGACAGTTTAATGTTGGCCATTTTAATAGGGTGGCCAATTGGCCAAAATTAAACAATGGCCAATGGCCAAAATATCCCAATTTACAGTATTCAAGTAATAAATTATTATACTTAAAATTGAGATTTCATTTTTGTAAAAATACTCTACCTCTTTCTTTTTTTTGAGGTTGCAGGGTATGCTAAAAAAAATTTCTGTACCCCCAAAAAGACAGGTCGGAGGGTACAAAAACCCCCAAATGAAAAAATGTTGTGGGCTTGCTGAAAAAATTCTTTTCATAACCTTGGATACATTGTATGATTTAATTGATATTATTGTATTTTCCGGATTATAAGACGCACCTATATATAAACTACAGTGCCGATTTTTAGCAATTATTGAGAATTTGGTAACGTATAAACCATGTTAAACCGCATGTGTAGAATGATGTTTTTTGACTCCTTGTAGTGAATACATGTGTCTAGGTATAATAATCCTTATTGATTTTTTGAAACAATTTTAACTGAGAAATGTCAAAGGGAGATCATAATGCCTTCTATGTTGTCTGCACTACACAACATAAGCTATACAGTATATAATGTGCATCTTAAAGCGATATAAACTGCCACAATGATTATTTTTGTCCCCTGACATATAGTCGAGAATATGATAAAATGTGTGTTCAAATACATTATCAAACACGTGAAACGTCGTAAAAGAATCTTCTTTTCGAAGTTATTTGTTTTATTAGAATTTAAGTTTTCCTGTACCTTAAAAATTCCAGCTGTATTTCTGTATGCAATGACCTTTAAGATAAACTCTTTCGCCGTATCAAATGTACTTCGTAATCTGGTCAGGGGATCTTTACGCGCTCGGACTATGTTAAAGTCGGCCGATTTTTACGTGTTTTATATTTACTTTTAAATACAGGACGTGATTTTTATTGGAAAGTACATGTATTATGTAAAATATGTGCTTTTCAACGCTATTTGGAATACCTGAAACAAATCGGATGAATATATGAATAAAATATCAGGTCACTAAAAGAAATTGTTCTAGTCTTTAATAATATCCTGAAATGAATGCTGATATTGCCAAAATCTAAATAATATAACTGTGAAAATTATGCGTACCTCATGTTTTACAATTGTGCCGCCATGTCCGGTGGGGTTGGACAGTTCATATTTGTCAAGAATGATAAGCCGAGTATGCGATGGGACGAGTTACAAATGGGTCGAGATCACCTGATATACCCGGCACGTGGACATTTTCAGAAACGAGTGTTTTGAAACAACAGAAAAGACCAACTTTGCCTGATGTAGATATGAAATGATGATGTATGAGAAAAAGACGCAAAGGGTAATAAAAATAGAATATATATTAACTTCAAATAGCGCATCTTAATTAGACACTAGGTAATCTTAGTAAGAATTACCGAAAGTTAATGTGTAATGGCCAGAATGATATCAAACTAATATTACAGGTTATGTTTGGCAAGTTTTGGGCAATTAAACGCATGCATTTGCTCTTTTAACCACTAGGCGATCTCTTTGGGATATATACGAGATAAAATATTGCATAAAATCGGCATGTAAAATTTTTCATCAATGACAGCTCATATCACTTTAAAGGGGCATTAGCTGTTTTTTTTTCTCTAAAATTTCTTTCTGTTTTTAAGGCAAGGCCTTATTGCTATGACAGGCTTAGAA
This sequence comes from Atrina japonica, assembly GCA_030159075.1. Lineage (NCBI taxonomy): Eukaryota > Metazoa > Mollusca > Bivalvia > Pterioida > Pinnidae > Atrina > Atrina japonica. The sequence continues at coordinate 15,992 of BROG01000838.1, forward strand.
CTCCATGTTTTTCCATGTACTTAATTAAGCATCGTCAGCTTTCCCGTTCAAAAATCAATGTGCCATAGGATTTGCCGAACTACTACTTGTGCTGTAGAAAGTAACTACCTGAGATTCAACCATTAAAATACTCCTTTGTGTCTAATTTGAATCTTGTTTCATTCGCATACTCTTCTTATAATTCCTGAACTAGGACACCGTTTCTTTTAATTTGAAATCTCATTGAAACTAAAATTCAACAACGAAGATAGTCGAAAATGCTGTGATGAATTATTATAGTCACGCGACATAGGACACTTGTTAAAAAAAGGGGAATTCCCTCAGTTCAGCTTTGCCAATTTTGACATTGATACCCATTTTAATTCACGTTATTTAGAAACTGGAATCAATCATCGTTTCCTTTTTATTCATTCATGAATTTTTACCTAACTAATAGATCATTTAAGTTTTCAAGCTTACTCGCGGAAGTGATAATAGACAAACTCACGATTAAACCGTTAATGTCTGACATCAAGTAAGATGCTTTCCTGATGTGCTGTAAATTCTGTTCATTCGTGAGAGAATAAAAGACCAGTTTACTCAATCATGGTTCTGGTCGGATAGCACAAACATCAATGCAGCTAGCGATTGCATGATTCCTGTCAGTAATAGAGTTTTAAAGTCTAGCCAGGTGGTTTTAGTTGATGTATTTACATTGGTCATCGTTACCACGGGTGTTTCGACTTTAAATCAGTTCGACTTACATTTATTACTCCGTTTTACATACCAAATAACAATGTAATTTTAAGGTTGTTGAACGAACGTTTTTCTGTTAAAAAATTAGGGAGTAAAGGGAATTGAATAATGCAACATTTTTAAAGCTGTCGAAAGTCGTGATAGATCTACAACCATGGGACATAAATATTTGTCACTAATGTTATTTTCTTCTTTGTCTTATATAAAACCAACAATTTTTAAATGCACACAGAATCAACTAATTTAAGCAATATGTCAAATATTTTAAGTTTACATGAAGGAAATTGAATTAATTTTTTTAATCATTTTGAAATTTAGATATACTTTTGTTCATTTTGAGAAAATAATGATTCTGTGGAGGATAAAATTACTTCAGGTATCTACCATAAATTTGTACAAATTTGCAAAATTCTGGATTTTACCAGCGTTTAAAAATTATTGGTTGTATATAAAACAAGGAAGAAAATAACATAAGTGACAAATATATATGTCCCATGACTGTACATGTAAATTTAAGTCCGACTCTGTATATCTGCTGTTTTGTAATGACAATGTAAACATATCATAATATGTATAATGTAAACATATCATAAAATGTATAAATTTCTACTGATGCATAATAAAAAATAAGCATCCACTAATTTCTTATATTTCAAATAAATGTTTTGGTTTAAAGATGTACCATGGTATACGACAGCCTATACTAATTTCTGATTGTAGTAGATCAAGGATGTATACTCCCAGGTTAAACAGTAACTGCATGTACGTACAGATATATATATTTTTTTTTATAAATTCACCAATTCAGAATTGACAAAGGACTTGCCTTTCAGGACTTTCAGTCCTTTGATTGCTACTTAGATTAATATACAAAACAAAAAAGAAAATATACACAGGTTTCTGTGCTTATGAACAGTTTTTACAATATATATAGGAATTTAATTTAGTCAGCTCAGTTTTAAGCCCCTATGGAAACTGATTTTGTGAGAAAGTTTGCTATTTTAGTTGTAGTCGGCTGGAGGGTATATAGACCCTCCACCATTATAAACATTTCTGCACCATACAAGTGAAAAAGTCTTGAGTGTGGCATAAACCATGATTTAAGATTTACTGTATTAGACTTGTTAATGAAAGGAACAGAGCTTCCAGGCAGGTGTAAAGCAATTGCTTTGATGACTAATTTTTTTTTTTCGTAGAGATAAAAAAGAGATAATGACAATTAACACTTCAATGAAATAAATCAATAGTAGTGTTATTACTAATATTGAAATGTAGGTTTCTTTTCATTTTCAAAAAAGAGAGTATAGAATTATGAACAGTTTCACAATACACTACATCAAAAAACATAAGGTAAGTTGATGTATGTTTGTTTACTTGTTCATGTAATGATACATGTAAATTCACTCTAGCCAACAAGGAGTATACTATAGATACAGAATTGGTATATGTGCATATATCCATATTTCAGTATTTTGTTATGGCCCCTTGTGGTGTGTCTTCTGAGGATTGCAAAAGATGATCAACATGACACTGACATTTGTATAAGATTAATGGAATCTAGCTCCACTTTGAGTTTCAGATAGAAAAATATCGAGGGTGGGATGGATCAATAAGTCCCTACCGTTGCATCAGCTGAGGTTGGGTTATTGTTTCACCCCATCCAAAACTGATGTTTTTCTATTTGGAAACTCAAATGTGGTGCTTGATTATAATGCTTTTCAAGATTTATGTGTAACTGATAACTAACAAATTTTAACAATGTAAACTATCAACATGATAATCTCCTTGATCCTCCATGATTACAAACAATGCAGACGACATGTGTAGTGATACAAAGTGTTCTGGATCAGCAGTTCAGGATAGAATTATGTAGTACTGATACAAAAAATGAGATCAGTCTTCTCAAGTGCAAGAAAATACACATGTAGTTTTACTTATTAAGTTATCTAACCCCAAACTGACTTTTTGACAAAGGAAGGGTGTCAGCGTCACACAAGTGTATGTTTGTCTAGAAAACCCAATATGTTCCCTACTTCAAAACTGCGGTGATTGTTGACCATCAGGTGTATTTTTACCTCACCTGGACCAAAGGTCCATGTCATCTTTTACCATCATTTGACGTGTGTCAACCGTCTGCTTAAACTATAAATCTTTCCCTCAGAAACAACTGAATCAATTTGTAGCAAACTTGGCCACAATCATCCTTAGGGCACCTGCTTTAAGATTATTTCACTTATGCCCATCAAGTAAAAAAGATGACCATACCAATGGCTAAAAGTAGAACAAAAAAGTAAAATTTTTCAAAAATCTTCTCTGACACTACCCAACAAATTCATACGAAACTTGACCACAATTACCCTAAGGAAATATACTTTAGAAATCTTGTTACTTATGCCTGTCAATGCAAGCAAACAATAAGGCCACCATTCCCATGGATATAATTAGAACAAATAAGATAGATACTCTGATATAACATCTCAAATGTTATTAAAGCTGGAAAAGTCAAGAGATGGAGTATTGTCAAGTACATGTACAGTTGGTTATGGGTGTTATTTCCCCAGTTAAGTGGATTGTTCAATGAAACTGAAATATAATTATAAATGAGCCTTGAATGAGCACTTCAAATCACTTATGATATGGTTTCATACAAATTTTGTATCCAAAGATATATCATTAAGTTGTTAGGAATACTCAAACTATTAGGGTCATAGGGCTGAAGGTTAAGGTCACAGGCACATAAGTAAATAGAAAATATAAGTTTTTTCATAAATTTTTAGACATTTTCGTTTTTTTTTCTAAAATAATGAATAGTTTAAATGAAACACAATTTGACAGGAATAATTCCCATGTGAAACTGCATAAGATTTGCAAAAAAGGGGGCTAAGACCCATAGAGGCTCCAAAAAGGATTTAAACTGTGTACATTTTTAAAAATCCTCTTCTTATAATCTAATAACCAGCTCCATTTCAAATTTGACATACAGCATTGTTAAGCCAATATCTACAAAGTTAGCAAAGAAAATTAAATTCTATTCATAAACAAGCTTTTATTATGCACTTCCAAAGACATATGATATGCAAATGGCCTTTTGTTCCCAAACCTAGAGAGATATTAGAAAGTTGTAAGGAATTATCTTTAGATCATTGTGACAAAATGTCAAGGTCATTTGGTCAAAGGTTATGGTTACAGGCACCTAAGTAAATTGAAATCATCTTTTAGATACCAGTAGTTTTTACTTCTTATGCGATATTGACCAAATTTGCCAGGTGAGCGCCATAAGCCCCATTGGGATATAGCTAAACTAGGCGCACAATGTAGTTAAACTGCGCACAATATAGCTAAACTACACAATATAGATAATCTGTGGGCACAATATACTTAAATAATGCACACAATATAGATAACTATTTTCTGGTGTCTTTCTTAAACAGAAGTATGAATTTGTTGTCACAGCAGTGTCAAAATCAACCATATTGCTGTGTACAATACATTATACTAACACTAGAGGTGGAGGTCGCTAGATAAATATTTGGTGGCCGCCTGCCATATAAAATAAATGTCTAACTTAGTGGCTGTGGCCTTACATACGGATGTGATGTTATTAGCACAGGAAAATTTATATGGCTGGCTTGTCACTTATTATGATCATTGTGTTGGTATCTGCATACATGTTAATTGTAGCCATATGGAAAAACACCTGCTTTGTTTACAACATGGGCACAGACATTTTGGACACCCAAAGTTGTGCGGAGGGTAAAATGAGCCCAGAGATCTGATTGGTCATTGAAAATGAAAAATTAGTTTTGCCATTAATAAGTGAAATTATACTTTTGGTGATAAATAAAGATACATGAATATTGACAGTGACCTAGTACATTTTGGGGAAAATATTATAGAGAAATGGCATATTTTGACGGATGAAAGTCATTTCTTGAAAGGCAATTCATTCACTTTTACTCATACTTTTAAACAGATTTGAGGGTCATATGAGAATAGATATTTTCCTTTGGTTGCATATTGAGATCTCTTAATACTACTAGAGTTGTCATAAAAACTAAAGTGAAGAATTTGAAGTAGAAATGCAACGGCATATTGTGTTAAATTTGGGTAATAGATAATTTGTAAGTAAAAAAAAGGGCACTTTAACATTTTTTTCATAATCTATCAACATTTTAACCTGTAGAAGGAATATTTCCTATAATTATTTTGATTGCATATTTTGTTATCAAAAATCATGAGACTGTAATTGATCTTTCAGGGTGCACAGGTGACATGGTTTACTCAGTTTTTGTTGACCCAGATTTAATAAACAGGTTGGGAGTGACAGTGATGGGCGCAGACTGAGCCCAGAGATCTGATTGGTCATTAATTGAAAAAAATTAGTTTTGCCATTAATAAGTGAAATTAAGGTGATAAAAAAGATACATGAATATTGGTAGTACTTTGGAAATTATAGGGTTGAAGTTTTGTAAATTAGCATTGAGGCCTATGGGAAAATATTTGGTGGTGTCTGTCCATATACATTAGCCACCATGGCCTAATGAGGATAATATTACATATACATTATAAGTTTATTTTCAGTTGCCGATCAGGATTGCTATCCAATCGGATGTTTTAAAACATGGTTTTTCAATTTTTGGAAAGCTATGAAATGTCAAAAATCTACAATTCCAAAAATCCAAAAACTCAAAACGACTTTGGATATTTGATGTTTTAGGTTTTTGGTAAAACTATTTAGATATTTGATATTTTAGGGTTTTAGTAAAAAATCTAAAAATCTAAAATTCCAAAATGGATTTTAATATTTGATATTTTAGATTTTTAATCAAAATCAATTATGTAAAATTTCAAGTGTTTTGGATTTTTGAATTGTTACACCGACTTTCAGCGATAACGAAAATTTACACTTGTCTTACAGGACAAGTAGTGTTTAAATCTAAACAAAATGACTTGCCCGAAAATCAAGTGTACACTTTTGAAGATATTTTTTTCTGTTTAAGCAAGAATACATTTATTGAATTAATTTTTTTTTCAACAATTTCACTTGTCCTTTTGAACAAGTGAGAAGTAACATCTGCCTCTGAAAGCAAAATGGATTTGTCCTGGACAAACCTTAATTTTGGACATTTTTGGATACCTCATTTCTAATGGAGTTTTTACTATGAGAAAAAGCTTAAGAGAAACACGCACAGAGTAGTTTTACCTAAGTGGTATGCTTATCAAACAAAGCTATAAAACACAATCTAACTGACTTTATACCCAGTATTCTAGTGTGCATACAACACATTCCTGAGATTGTGAACCAATATAACTGGTGCTGGAACAAGAAACAAACATCTTGAGGCCAGAGTTTGGTTGCTGTGGGCCCGAAGTCACCAAATTTACTCAGTACTCCAACTCAACTAACTTTTCATGATATTAATGTAAAAACATGAAAGGCTTATTCTGTAACTGGACATATTTATATATTGCAAGCATGCAATTGTAAATAATGATTAAAGCTATTGCTCACTTGAAGAAAACTTTAGATATACATTGTATTTGAAAATTGTTTAAGTACATACTCGATGTATTTATTCATATTTACTGGAAAATCATAAATGTAATGCAAAATTTCATATGTGAATGAGGAAAAATAATAATATGTTTCCTAACCATTCAAATTTGGAAGTGTTCCAAATTATATAGTCAAAATAATGAAATGAAAGTTGAACTTGAGTATTGAGTAAATTTGTTGACTTCGGGCCCTGACTTCCTCACTGTACATTCATAACTGGTGCTTTTGAAATGATACATCTGTATATTTCGTAAATATATATTTACATGAATATTCTAATTACTTGTATCTGCATGTAAATATGATGTCAGAAATTAATCGTTTATCCAATTTAGTGAGCCCCTCGAGGATATTTAAAGGTTTCCTTTATTGGTGGAATATATTGAAATTAACACAGATTCATTGTACATTGACATAATCAGACACTAAAGTATACTGTTGAATTCGTGCAAAATGAATCCAACCAAAAGTGACAAATTTAATTACATATAGTGAAAATAGGATTTTAAAAATTTTATTTTTTTACCATTTAATTCTTATATTAAGCTGATTTGCCTATAAGTTGTATCCCTGCATTTCAAAACATGTATAAAAAGTGATTTGGAATGTGTAAGCAAGCAAGGCCTAATAATGTGGTGTATATGAGCGGAACGACGTTACCTACATCATAAACAGCAGAGGGTGCTGGCCTTTTCAATTTCATTTAACTGTATGAAAAACAAAAATGATTGCATCTGGCTAACCATAATTTTACCTCAATAGAATAGCTGTTTTAAGGTCATTTCTTTTCAGAAAAATTTTCAGGTACAATAATTTAAATATTTTGTTAATTTTGATGACAATGTTTACTTATAAACACTAGCAACAAATGCTGCAAGTTAAAAAGCTAGTTTTGGTATCTTTTTTCACCCAAGCAGAAATTAATTATATTCATTGTTAATTGTTTTATCTTTCAAGGAGAAGCTTTTTGTACGGACACAGCAGTTAGATGGTAAACCAACAAAAAGAAAATTTACTGTATCTGAATCTCCTCCACATGATGATGATGACAAGAAAGCAACACCTAAAAGAAAGAAGACACTGAATTCTGAAATGTCCCCAACTCAAGGAAGCGGAGTTCCTTTTTCTAAAGCTCCAACAAGTGGTATAACATCACCCCGTGCAGGGCCTCTATCAGAAAGGCAACAACTACTATTTTTAATGAGAATGACTGATGATTCTCAAGGTTAGTATGAAACCAGGGTTTTCCCTTACATGTACACATGCTTTTCTGTGTCTCTGAGGCATGATTTGGGATGCACAAAAGGAATAACATTGTGTCCCTGAAAACCCAGTATAATTCTGTATAACTGAAGCGATTTTGAATCTGGGACTGAAAAGGGGTGTCATTTTCAGATCGCCTGAACCAAAGGTTTGTTTGATACCTTAACTTTTGACCTAGGGACTTTGAACTTTAACCTACTTTTCAAAAAATTTAACCTCAACTATTATCTTTTAAACCATGTGGGATAGGGCTTTGATATTTCACATATAGGTTTTTTTATGACCAGCGCTTTCATTTGGTACCCTGACTTTTGACCTAGTGACCTAGAACTTTTGACCTACTTTTCAAAAACTTTTACTTTGGATATAGCTCGTGAACCATGTGGGATAAGGCTTTGATATTTCACATATTGATTTCTAATGACAAGAGATTTCATTTTGTACCTTGACTTTTGATCTAGTTATCTTGACCTTGGACTTTGACCTACATTTCAAAAACTTTAACCTTGGCTGTAACTTTTAAACCATGAGGGATGGGGCTTTGAATTTTTACATATAGATTTCTTATGTCCATAGGTTTTATTTGGTACCTTGACATACTTTTCAAAATTTTTAACCTGAACGGAAGGAACCAAAATATTAACCTGTCCTTTGACCTTAAAACCAAACATCTTTAGGTCAGATACCTATTTTGATAATTTACACCCCTTTCGACAAGCTTTATAGTCTTCTGACAACTATTGTGATTGGTTACATACATGCTGTCTGATAACTGTAGTATCCATTTCATCTTGACAACACCCTGAATACTCAACAACCAACACTATTCTTACATTACATTCATTTTTTGTGTAGGACTACTTGCTTGATTGTGTTTTGACTTAAACATGACCATAGTATCAGATGCTGTTAGTAAAACTTTAAGTCAATATTAAAATAATTGAAGTTATATTTAGTTAAATAAAATATTAGATGGCAAATTTGGACATTTAATTTGATGGTGTTGTGTTTATGTTCAAGGAACATTACTGGCATAAGATTTTCAAAGAGGAAACCTTTGTTGATGAGGTATAAAACCACAGAAGTTGTTTATTTATTTATGTAACTATTTATTTGTTTGCTGCAGATTCAACATCAAAGCCAACTTCCCCACAACCATCTGTTCCTCCTCTAAAGAAAACACCAGTTGACAAAAAAGTTCATAAACGAAATGAACGTGGAGAAACCCCTCTTCACATAGCAGCTATAAAAGGTGATGTAAAACAGACCAAAAAATTGATCAAAGCTGGAGCCGATGTTAATGTCGCAGATTTTGCTGGTAAGTTAACAAGATGACAAGACTACAACCAGAAATTCATTCAAACAGCCATACATACAGTTCACACTGCATCGTAATAATTGCTTACCTGTAACATTAATTAGATTTAAAGACAATGCAATGGACTGTTGAATGGTGAAACTTTTTGTGATTTGAGGTCGGGACATATCGTAAAGATAGCACTAAAAAAATTACCCCATGTTTCAGAAAAACATTGATTATTTAAATAATAAAATAGTATGACTGTTGTTTGTTTTAATCCTAAATTATGGTCATTTTCGTCTTGATTGATCACATTTTTAGCAAATGAATTGTTTGTTCACCCCAATAATAATAAAATAATGAAATTTAAAGAAAACATTGAAAAAAATTCCCTTTGGGAGCTCATTATATAACGGCATTCAAGCATGAACTAGGGCCTAGTAAACATGGTACTTTCAGCAGGATGTAGTCGTATCAGAAGCGGGATTTGTTCCCAGAATAAACAACAACAAAATCAGAAAGGAATTTTAATTCTTTCACAGAAATGCACTCTGGATGTATTTGTTTGTTTGTTTATTGTTGTTTAACGTCCCACTCAAGAATATTTCACTCATATGGAGACGTCACCAAATACCGGTGAAGGGCTTAAAATTTTGGCCTATGCTCGGCACTTACGGCCATTGAGCAGTGAGGGTTCTTTAACGTGCCGACACCTACTGTGACACGGGACCACGGTTTTTACTGTCTCACTCTGGATGTAAAAATATATACATATATTTATGTATGTTACAGTTATGTACATTCATAATAGAATAAACAGGTTACATGTATAAATAGACTTGATTACCACTAGGTAGGTCTATTTGACACTGACTGCAGTTGACAACAGTGGGCTAACTCGGTAGCCTTATAAATGACACGCCATAAGCTAATGGTTAGTCGGCATCATCACAGTAAAAATTTTCGTCCTTAACCGCCCTGGGCACTAATTTGGTTCACGTTTTTATTGTAATTTTCACAATTATCCATTATCCTTGGCAGCTTTCCAGTAGATCCCGGTATGAACTTTTTTATTAGCCCTTTTGAATAATGCGAATAAAGACATTCTTGATTTTCTGTAAAACCAAATATCATCATTTTGCTTTTTCTTTTAGGCTGGACACCACTTCATGAAGCTTCAAATAGAGGCTATCTACCTGTTGCCAGGCAACTGATGAAAGCTGGTGCTAATGTAAATGTTCAGGGCTTGGAAAATGATACGCCACTTCATGATGCAGCAGGAAATGATCATATAAAGGTAAAGTAGCTTTAAAACATTACACTGTACAGGGTTTGAAAAATCCACTCGCCCGCTCGCATTGGCGAGTAAAAAATCGTTTCGGGCGAGTAGATATCCATAATGAACTCGCCCGTGTGGCGAGTGCTGACGCCCTACTGAAAATCTGTTGTCCCTTTTTAATTTCGAAACTGGTCCATTTCCTTCTATTTTCAGTTCAAAATACATTACAATAAACAATTAGAAACTTAAATAATTATTTTATTGACAATTAAATATGTTAGTCTTTACCTCATGGCCAAAATGTCACAGAACACATCGTGTGTTGACAGCTGATACTTAAGTTTGTTGAGGAAGTGGAAGTTGGATGTGTGTAAATAAAAGAACCAATTCCGAACGGACCTGAATTTCAGGATTTATTAACATAATCCTAACACTATAATTCGTATAGAAGTTGTTAAATCTGAATGTAAGTGAATTTTTTTTTTTCATTGTGGGTAACCAGATTTTTATGGCTGGCAACCAAAATTTCAGTCAAGAATTTGAATTCTAAAAACTTAAAATGAGAGCATACAAAAGGTTTGTTCATGGTCATGGTCATGTTCTATTTCCGGAATAGTCGGTGAACAACTTTACTTAATGACAAAATCCCTTGTGGAACATAAACAAGATATTTATATCTTGTCCTTCTCCAGCTTTTGCATATAAAAAATCAAATATGCAATGCTCTTAGACATGTCAGAGTGATACAATTCTTATTGATGTTGCGCTTGGGAAATATTACATCAACAAAACAGATACTTTTAAAATCATATATACTAACATATGCACTGTCATTACACTATTAAAATGATAATCAAACCTTATATGAAACAGATACCTAAAAAAAAAAAGCCCTAGAAGAAAGGTCTGCATTTCGCGTTTCATAAATACTTATTTTAACTTACATGTATGAATTGTTGCTTCTCATTTTTGACATCTTTTACAGGTTGTAGAACTTCTGCTGAAACATGGAGCCAATCCACTGCAGCCAAATTTGAAAGGTAAAAAACCAGTGGATGTAGCTTCTTCTCCAGAAATGGTCAAGTTATTACGAAAGGAAATCATTGCATCAAGTAGTGATAGCTCTAGTCTGGATGATATTCGTTCGCCGACATCACCGGAAAGTAATTCTTCTCTGAAAGAGGAAGATTTTCGAAGTACAGATATTGATGGTATAAAGTTTTATGATTTATATCTAAAAGTTGACTTTGCACCAATATAGTATTACATTTTTAAACACATTAACAACCGATATTTCATTACTTTCAGGAGCTGGCCTGGCTCAGTCGGTAGTGGGCTCGACTCTTGGTCGTGAGTGCGAGTCCAGTCGGCGGCAGGTTGGTTTCCTGTCCTTCAGACTGAGGCAGTAAAACAGAGGCCCTGTGTCACAGTAGGTGTTGGCACGTTAAAGAACCCTTACTGCTCAGTGGCCATAAGTGCCGAGCATAGGCCAAAATTTGAAGCCCTTCACCGGCATTTGGTGACGTCTCCATATGAGATACGGATTTTTGAATGGGACAATAAACAAACAAACAAACATTACTTTCAGATTTTGTTTACTGTCTCATACATTTCAGGTGTCAAGAAAAAATTGATATGATTACTTGAAACTTCTGTCAATGACCTGTCGGAGTCTAGGTCAGAGTTTGTTTTTGGTCTATCAGTGTAAATGTTTGTCCAATTGTCTGGGTGTAATATTATGGCTTCCATCAGATAACTTTAATTTTTTCCCTAAAGTTCTAAGCTTTTTGTGCTTCTTGAAAAATTTTCAAGGAGCATACAGTCGCTGTTGTGTCTGTCTGTCCATCCGTTGATCAGAATATTTTGTAAGGAACACATATCCATAACCACAGTATTGTGAATACCTTACATTTTGTAAGCAACACTATAATAGCCACAATATTGTGAATACTAGTACCACACATTTTGTAAGGAACACTTCAATAGCCATTGTGAATTTTTTTTTTATTATCGGGGCGATTTTCAGGTGTACAGTGATTTTTTCACTTGTAAATTGATTTTATATGCAATTTAACTATGAAATACACCTTTTTTATGAGATGTAGATAAATTTTCTCTTTATATTTAGTCGTTAAAATATTTCTTATAATTTCTTATAATTGCATCTTACTTATCAACTGCTGAAGTCACATTTGGAGTTGGGCATTTTAAAGAATGATTGTCCACTGTCAGAATTCGGGGGTGTATGATTTAGAATCGAAATTTTACTACCTTAATTGTTGTCGTATTATGCACACTGTTTTACCCAAAATTTGTAAATAATTTTTTACCGGCGTATTATATTTTGAAACACATAATTCAACCGATTTTTTGACTGCTGAAAAATGTGAAGTAAGGAAATTGGACTAGGTCTACCGGTAAGTGCCCTGTACATCGGCATAAACAGTAACAAGTGTAAGTGGCAATGTACTAAATAATATTAAGTTTGTGCTTTTGAAATAGATTATTTTTTAATTCTTGCATTTACATGTTTTTGGTATGTTAAATAAAATATTTTTAGTATTATATTGTTTGGATAATGATGTCTGTTTTGTTTCAAAGATGTAATTATTCCCTACAACATAGTTTATCACAATGCCAGGCAATTAGTATTACATCAGGTACAGCTGTGTAATTATACACTTGGGTCACACACACTGTTTGTTTATCTTAGTGTTAATTACTGTAAAATAAATAGAAAGTCATGATATAACCGACAGCAAAATTTAATTCTTTAGTAATAGATCTAGTACTACAGCAGAGACAAACGTGAAATGTAAATAGCACTTAGTCATTATTCATACCTTTCCAACTGATAATCACAGATTTTCAATTTACGAAGTTGAAATTAAATTAGAGAGTTTTGTAATTATTCCTAAATCAAATAAATTATTTTACATACATCGGTAATGCATAAAAATACAACAACATACACATATTTAAATCACGCATTGAGAGGAAGACATTTTATCAGCGATGTTTAGGCCTATAGCTTCAACACAAACTTGTAACTGTACTAATGGAATACATTATGGTCACATGTATACTATCTTAATAACGAATCAACACAATTTACTGAGATAATGTCACTTTGAAAGAAAACAAAACACAGGTAGTCAAACATACTGGTACCTTTTATCCATAGCAATAGCTACATTCACATTTACATTTTCCTTAATGGCATTTCAGTCTGATGAGGAGCACAAGTTATGCTGTTAATTAGCTGACCCTTTGACACTAATTACTAATGTGTTTCCGTGTTAAGACTTTAAATAAACATTACCTGAACACAACATTAAAGTAAACTGTTAAATGATTAAGACCAGTTTTTTTTCCATCTGAATGTAATTGGTAAACTGTTAATCTTTTTGCAATCAATTAATGTTAGGTAGGTAATCATAATTTGAATTTTTCAATTACTGTTTCATTGTTATTGTAAATAAATAATTCATCTCATAATATTTCATGAACAAATTGATGACATTTTTTTTTGTGATTTTTAGCAAAAAGTGCATTTATCGTTATGAAATTTTGTATTTGCCAAGAATTTTAATGTTGTAAAATGAATGTGTTGTCAAGAAATGGCTCTTGGAAATTTCTGCTATGAGTTTGCCCCCAATTTAGATGCACATTATACATGCTATGCAACACTTTTTCAACATTTTGGTGCACAAAAATCAGGTGTGCATTATATGCCCAAAATTATGGTATTTATTGATTTGGTTGAGCCTAAAAAGGTGTTTATTTACAGAACTGTTCCATCATAAAAGATATTCCTATTGACTGAAAAATATTATTTGTTTCATTGTTCTAGATATTGCATCTACAATTAAGATGTACAGAAGTGAAAACAAATTATAGCATCAAATCTCATAAAGTAAAATACCAAATTAGTTACAGTGAAACTTGTATATAAAGACCCCCTTAGGGACACACCGAAATCTGTCTTTAAAGGGAGGTGGTCTTTATATAGAGGTATATTTGTACAGAAATGGTACTATTGGGGACAGTCTTTATGACCAGGTGGTCTTTATACACAGGTGGTCGCTAAAGTAGGTTTTACTGTATTATTGTTTAAGCAGATGTATTGTCTGATTAACATAACATAACAGTGTGGAGAACCTTTTGATTACATTGTATTATACAGTCAATTCTACCCCCTTTTTGGTTATGACAAGATAACTAGGTATATGATGACAAGTAAAAATGATTTCTCTTGCCAGTGTAACTTTAATTTGTTACCTACTTGGTAAATTCTAGACTCGTCCAGATGAAGAAAAGATTTGCAAGACTCCAACCCACCAGGTGATATAGATTTTACAATATTCATGTTTAACTTGTTAAGTCTTTACCACAAACATAATAAAATGAGATTCTGACCTTCTTATAGGAGTTAGTGAAATAGCACAATGAGACAGATTTTTAGGTCCAATTGCAATTTGTCACACCAGTGACTGCCCCCTAAATTCTTGATCCAGGGTCTGAAAATTCGGCAAAATATACATTTTAACTAAAATGGAAAAAAAAACTTTTTTTTGTACCTGCATAAATTTAGTGACAAAGTTTGCCATTTAATTTGTGGAAGGTTGGTAGTATGTACTGATCGGTTGTGTTAAAACTACACCAAAGGGGAGGTAAGTGATACTAACTTCCTATGACCATTATTCTACTTCTTTTTGCATCTCCTTTTCACTGTTACACAACTGACACATAAATTTCTCTTTTCAGACTTTGTGCCGAGGGTGTCAAAACCAGAAAACAACAATTTAACTTCGGGACCAAGTAGTCGGAGACAAATTCTTCCGAAATCACCCTCAGAAAAATTGTCTTCACCGAGGATGATTCTAAAAATTCATAGGGAACAGTTAGATGAAATAAGTGATAAGCCAAAAGATTTTACTTCATATAGTGTTCGTGTAGAGACAAGTGAAAACAAGGATTTTCAGTCTCCTACAGACAGTCCTGTTTCCAGTGTGGATAGTGAGTTGTATGATCCACAGTTAGATGGGTCAAAAAACAAGTGTAAATCTGGTCTTGAATTAGAAGGTAATACGGAAACTAACCAGGCCCCATCTTCATCTCATTTATCATTCAAAAATAGGAATATTTCATCATTTTCAAGCAGACTTGGTGATACCGATGATTTTGATATGGATGGCTTTAACAGGTTAAGTAACCTGGAGCCAGATAGTCACTCATCAGTAGACACTGTGTGTAGTTCAGGGCCAAAATATCACTTAAAATTGATGGAAACACAAAGGTTTTCTCCGCGAATAGAGGAATTCAGTGATAATGAATCAAAAGATTCCTTCAGGTTGAGGAGTCGAAGTACTGGAGATAGAACTCACATTCCTTCAGTAGACTCAAATCATTCAAGGTTAAAAGATGTTGTGGTGACGGACTCTGTTCACAATAGTGAGACGCTTAATATGACATCAAATTCTTCTGTGGTATCTTCATATGTAAAAACAGGATCAAACGATACTGTTGTCACGAATTCTTGTACTTTATTAGAACGTAATTTTCCTCAGATCAGCTCAACTTTTCCTAGAAAGAATAGTGCGAGTGGATTTAGTAGTGTCAGTTTACTTAACACAAACAGTGCTAGTGGTAACACTAATAATGGAAATGACACTGTAAGTGCTACTGTTGCTTCTTCTGGGATAAAATGGGAGCTAAGGTCAATGGCCTCTCCCAAAAGTGAAGATGGTAGTAATCACTCAGTAAAATCAGAGGGAACAAGATCATCATCACCAAACAGACATGAGAGTAAGGAACCAAAAAGTTCCCCTAAAATGGAAAGGGACAGGGAGAGTAGAGACAGTCGTCCATCCTCCCCTAAAGTTCCACCATTAAAAATTATTATACCTCCTAAAGCTCCTACTGCACAAGATCCAGACTCTGCTAAAATACATGTGTCCAAGTCACTACCCTATGTATTAAACCCTACACAAGAACAGGGAGGTGAAGTTTCCTCTTCTGCAGTAGCCACTTCTGTGTTTGTGGCAGGTTCAACGTTGCTAACGCAGGAAGTGATGAGAGCTACAAGTCCTTCATTGTCGCGTCCATCCTCAAGAGGAAGTAATGCCTCTTCAAGAGAAGGTGATAAAACTTCGAAAGAAATGAAGGAGAAAGAAAACCAAGAGGACAAAGATAAAAATTCATGTGAACCTCAGTATGAGGATAACTCTAATACATGTGAACAAAATATTGAAAAAGAGAAAGATGTGAAAGAAAAAGAAAATAGCTCAAAAACAAAAGAACAAGAAAAAGACTCTGGAAAAGAGAAAGGTCAGGAAGACGAAAAAGAGAAAGAGGTATCACAGAGACCTACTCGGACACTAAGATCTCATACTCAGGCATTACAGCAACAAGAAAAACAAAAACAACAATCTCAGCAGCAACAATCATCATCAAAAGAAAAGGAGAAAGAAAAAGTCAATGGTATGTAATGTAAGACTGGACCAATCCAGAGATTTCTGTAGTCCATATTCTGGTGTGTCCTTGTTAATGTTGTATAATGTCAGATTGGACCAATCCAGAGATTTCTCTAGTGCATATTCTGGAGTGTCCTAGTTAATTTTGTATAATAGGCACAATTCCAGAGATATCTTTAGTCCATATTCAGAAGAATCCTGGTTAATTGTGTATAATATTAGCCTGGACCAGCACTATTCCAGTGATCTCTTTAGTCCATATTCAGAAGAATCCTAGTTAATTTTGTATAATGTTAGACTGCGCCAATCCAAAGATATCTCAAGTTCATATTTAGAAGTGTCCTTGCTAATGTTATGTAATATTAGACTAAACCATTCTAGAGATTTTCCCCTCCCATAGTCAAATAAATCCTCCTTGTTAATGTTATATACCGATAATGTAAGATCGGACCATTATACATGTAGATATTTTCTCTTGCCAACAGTCATATGCATCTTTGTTATTAGTATGTAATGTCAAACCGGACCATTCAGGGTTCGAATTTAGCACTAATCTACCAGTCCAAACCTAGTAACTCTTGCAGTAGACTAGTCAAGGTTGTGCTTCAGCTAGTCCGGTTGACTAGAAGAAGATTTTTATAAACATTAGCAATAATTAATGATAGTTTAAATGTACATTGAATGCCAGAATTATTTTAAATTTTTTATCAACTCAAAACTAAGACAATCATAGTTGTTTTGACTCAATAAGAAAATAAAAAACACAATAATAGATAACTTTCTAAAACCAAATCGGTAATTTTGGTACCGTTTTCAGGGAATAATATCTTTAGCATTTGGGTCCGGTAAAAGGACCCATTCCCAATGCAAAATCTGCTAATTTCCCCCCAAGTTTTAGCAAAACTTTCCAAGTTAAGTTCACCATGTTGTTCACATTGGGTATTAAATCATAAAAAGGAGAATTTAGTACATGTATGAACTGCACTTCAATGTCTGCAGATGAAAATCATGTTGTCAGTAAAATAAGAGGTCTAAGCAGTCAATTCGGCTTCTGGCCGCCTCTTATTGAAAACCCTGGCATGGTGACCTATTGCAATTGTCTTTTGTCTGTCGTCGTGTGCCGTAAACATTTACACATTTTCGACTTCTTCTCAAGAACCAGTTGGCCAATTTTAACCAGACTTGGCATCAGGGATCTCCATGATCTGTTTTATGATGGCGCTGCACCATCGTTGAAGTTCCTTGCGCCATTGTTAAATTGTCTATGCCATTGTTAAATCACTAATCACCATCCTAATATACAATGTACTGTAGTGTAGTCTAAACAAATTTGCTATCGTTTTTCGGTGTTATTCACTTTCATATACAAGCTTATTTATCAATATTTTGGAAAAATGATATACAGATGAATTAACATCTTGTGATATACATACACAGTCCTGTCAATAGAAGCCAACAACTGACAAAACCACAAAATCTGTCAGCAATTTTCATGAAAATGTCAATGTTTATATACAGTGCCAAGGACAGCAACGATGTCTAACACAAGCAAAGTATCACCAAACATGAATTTTGGTATTAGTGCCATAATAGACCGAAGAAAAACAAACAATATTAACAGTATATTAATTAACCACTGAAAATGATTAACCACAACCGAACTGCAATGTGCGTTCGGCCATATTTCATTTCCAAGAATTTAAATGAACAGACCAACACCAAACCCGATCGATGAAAGATGTAAAAATTGGCTAAAATTATTCATTTGTACACATATTCTTTGCATTTTATTTTGCATTTTAATTCTATGATTTAATTTATTTACCGGTAAAAGCTTTTAAATTGAAATTATTTCTTTGAAAGATAAATATGCTTAAGATTGACTTATTTATAAATTAATGTCAGTGTGCATGGTGTAAAGGTCTGTGTCATCAACAGTACAAAAATGCTCTTTTACCCTCAGCTAATCTACATACATTGTACATATAGTGATTTATTGAAGTGTAATGATTTTATCAATAAAATTATAAATTTTTTATACTTTATATATAATTGATATTTTACATTCATTATATCAACTGTAATATTTTCACTGAAGGAATAGATCAAATTCACTTTTTTAAGAGATGTCAGATCATAAATAATTAAATAATTTCAAATGCAATTGTAAAAGTCACGACTCATATTTTTTCGGCTGGGGTGCAGGTGGAATTTTTGGGGTGGGTGGAGGGGGTGTTTGAGTCAAGTCAAAGATTGTTCCATCGTTAAATTTTCATCCATGGAGATCCCTGCTTGGCATATAGCGTCCCCATGTAAAGCCACATAAAGTTTGTGAATGAAAAGGGGCTAGGATCCATAGATATCCCAAAAAGGACCAAAACTCGGTATATCTTGAAAAATCGTCTCATGAACCAATAATCAGACGACTTTCAAATTTTGTATGCATGATTATTAGTCAATATCTACAAAGTTTGAGAACAAAAATGAAATTTGTCCATAAACAAGCCACTAGGGACACTTCAGTAATGCAGGTATAATTGTATAACAAATTGTTTAATAACTTGAAACTGATCAATATTTTGTTCACAAAATATATGAGGAAGTTGTTAGGAATTATATAAGGATCATTTTTGATAAAATTTCAAGGTCATGGGGTCAAAGGTCACAGGCACCTAAATAAACAGAAAGTATGGGGGTCTTTTTGTGTAAAATGTTCAACATTTTTGAATAATTTCCAGAACAATTTGGTCAATTTGAACCAAACTTGACAGAAAATATAACCATGTAAAATTGCATTAAGATTGCGGATGAAAGGGGATAGTACCAAACATGGCTGTCATGGCTAAAAATAGAATGAATGCGTCAGCAGTTTTTTTTAATTTAATACAGTCTAACATTGATTATCCGGATGCAGATTTTTCGCTGTTACGGACAAATGCCATGTCCCCCAATATTTTTTTCCCAAGGCAAAAATCTGAATGTACATTTTGTAAATTCACTGTTAAAAGTTTCACAAACTGTCTTGTAAGTATTGAAATAGCATCAGTCATTCTGTTTATTGATTTAAATAATTGCGTTGTTTTAGCTTGTTATGCAAGTGTCATAACAAGCGTCCATAAAGAAGATTCAATCATTAAAACCACAACTTCAAAAATATTTCAAATAAATATATATTATGTTCTTATTCGTAAACTCAACCGAACATAAAATATTTACAATAAAACTCAAACACTAGTGTGAATTTAGGAATAGCCTGCCATACGAGTACGTATGTAGTCGTTTATTAATTTCCACGATTGTACATAGTATTTTCCGAATACGAGATAAGCCTTTCCATATTAACCGCAATCTAAAAAGGAAAAAACATGAAGTTAGAGAACATGTGTTATTTGAGGATCGCCATGAATGTATATGTTTATGAGAAACCTGAAAACTTATTGCCGGGATATACATAATGTACATCATTTATCCTCTAAAAAGTTAGTGGGAGGGTGGGAGGGAAAACTTACACACCCTGCTGAATACTCGTATGAGGCTCGAATGAACTTCAAGACTCATAAAATTCCGTGCAATAAAAGAAAGACCGATAAACCTGTAGAACAGGTATGACATCAATGAAAAAGATTGTTTTTAGTAAAACAATAACACGTGATTCCCAAAATAGAAACACACGTGTTTTGAGTAAACATTATAAATACATTTTCTTACAAATATGCAATATCAGTCTCAATCTTTATTTTGTTTTCAAATTGATTAGTCCTTTAGGTAAACGCAAGTCAATCACATGTTACTGACTGTCCACAAGTTGACAAACATCGAGGGGTGAGATGTGGGAGGACAAGTGTAAAAATTATTTCACAATAATGACACTACCAAGTCATGTAAAATTAAATTTTCTCACCTGTGTAACTTGTTTAAAATTGATATATATCACTTAAAAAATTAAGACATTGATGGCTAGAAACAATAATAGTTTTAATAAGCAATTAATTATGATTGAAGCAATGTGCTAGAGGCACCCCATATCGGCCCCATGCCATGGAAATCTAGGTCAAGACGCGAAGGAGTTTGCAGCAAGTCAAAGTATCGGATTTCTTCAAATCACAGTAACTTTTAGGACTAAAGATAATGTCAGTGTAAGCTAGCGCTTACATGATTTTTTTTCATTCCCATTAAGGGGAGAACAAATGTAAGTGTAAAATTAATGACATGAAGTAGGCTACATGAGGATCTAGAGCTACATAATGTACACGTGATTTCAGTCATGTAGTTTAATATGAAGTGAAATCATGTTTTTTCATACATACATACATACATACATGTATTATATTTTACCAGCACAGGCTTTATAATTTGCTTCTTTTACTTTTACTCATCAACATGTCTGTGAAAACATTGATATTTTCATAGTAACATATATAATTATATTCTGCGGTATATATGTCCCTGATACCTAGTTACATGTTGAATGTGTGAACATGACATTACATCTGCATACTGTGAATCTAAATTTTCGTGGGACTTTATTTTTGTGATACATAAGCTTTTGATACACATTGATATTTTCGTGATTTTGAATCCCAATCTAGTTACACAACAATCATGCTTTATTACGCGATAATTTTAATTTTGCGAGTGAAAACTCTTGCAAATTTCTGGCAAATAAAACCAGATTTACAGTATGTAACCACTTCTCATGGTCACTGGCTACTTTTTCAAGCAAAAATCTACATTGCTCAAATTTGCACCAGAATATTTTCAAGACAATTTGATATTGATGTTGAAAAATGTTTTGTTCATTGGTGAAATAATGATATTTTAGCATGTGGTGAGTTTTCCTACCCTACTCCCAAGTTCTTTATCTTATTAAACGATTATCATGAATTGATACCTATTGATTCAGGTTGGATCAGGGTATCCAAAAAGACAGTATAAGCTACAGGTATGCTTAATCAGGTGTTTATGGCAGTTTTGAGTTTTCCCATTGTATTGCCGAAAAAGTAAAGAAATTACTGAGTGTTGTCATGACCTCTGTGGTGTCACTTCAGTACCGTACTCTTTAAAACTGGAAGTTCATCAGCTACAGGTGCATGTCCACCTAACTTTACCAGATTGTTCGATGTTTCTTGTCTTTATGGAAATTAACATGTGCCGTGCTTTCATACAAGTACAAACACACATACATACTTTTCTTAATTGTATAGGCCAACAGGCTTTGTTACTTTCCAAGTGCTCTCTTAAGATTAAATAAGAAACATTTCTTGAAAGTTTTGGGGACAAAATATAGGGTAAAATATCAGTGAACAGTAATGGTAATATGAGAGGATAAATATTGTTATCGTACATAATTTTCCTTTTACAGCAAACAAAGAGAAAGAGTCATCAGAAAAGGATGACACCAGTAGTGTTGTGTCAAAGAGCAAAGGTGATGATGAAGACAATAACATGCATCCACGGAAACGGAAGTTACGACCAAAGCCAGACTCGTCACAACCTGCAGCAGAACCTCCTGTTCCAGTATCACAAGTGTCATATGAAAAACCACCCAACCCATTTGACATGTTCCTGTCAATCAGACGACAGGTTGTATTATTTTAAATGATCTTTGACACCCTACAGTTGAAACCACGGGATGTGGAGACTTGAGGGATTTTCCACCCTATCCTAGGGGGTCGAAATACGGGCCCATTCCCAGTGCAAGAATAAAAATTCTTTTTTCTAAATTTGCTGCGAAAATTTCCCAATTGAAGTCAAATGACAATTACTCTGAAAAGATTATTGTATTTTCAAACAGTTTGTGTATTTTTAGATTTTCCAATTTCAATCACATTCCCAATTCCAAAGGCTCAGACCCCATTCAAAAGAGTGGAGAATCCCTGGACTGTGAATTTCGTCTCTGTCTGTCCATCCATTTTGGTTTAAAGTTTTACAATGTTCACCTTTTACTTTATAATGGTTTCAGAAGTAGGGACATGCATTAATTCATCAGTATACACAGAATAATTGTTTATAAAAATCTAATTCACAATATATTAGCATGGATGTTTGGTTTTATGAAGACTAGGCACTTTTATTATTTTTCTGATTTTGACTTTATCCACTACAGATTTATGGGACTTTATTTATTAAAATTTGTTAAAAATTGGTTGTTTCTGTCAATAAATCAAGTTTGTCTTTATGAATCCTTACAAAATAATTACATAATACTGGTTCTATCAAGGCTTGGCACGTTTCAATTCTAACAATTTTGACTTTTGCTGTTACTGAGTTTTGGCACTTAAATATAAAAATTAGATAAAAAAATATGATATGTCTGACATTTAGCCAACGTTGCTTTGATAAATCCTCAGGAAATTTTTGCACAATGTTAACCTTCATAAAAAAATGTTTCCTTTCGGTCTTTGAATTATGAATTTGACATTTGCCAATTTTGTGTTTATATAGGACGTCATTCATCAAAATTCCTTAAAAATTAGACATGTTTTGCAGCTTATTTTGCTTTCAAAAACCTTTCAAAATTTTAAACCAGGTTTGGTTCCATGAAGATTAGATACCTTTTTTATTCTTATGATTTTAATAATAAATTTTAACATATCATATCTTTTTATTTCAGATCAACACAAAACAGAGTAATTTGACAGTGGTTCGACCGAAGGCTCCTCAGGGATTCAAGGATTATTTAATGGTCAGCTCCAGTTATGTCTTACAAGGAAATTCTGCGAGTACTCTTTCTGTGCCAATGGTAAGATGTGATGAATATGACTTTTGAACTAATGTACATGTGAATAAGTTTATTACAGTATTTAACCCACACCCAGGGTGATACAAAAATTTGGGAAAAGGGGTGGGCACTTATAGAGACCAATTAAAAATCAAATTGACATTAAACAGTAAATTTTGTTATCAGGCACTGTGGTGAAGTCATTGTAGTTATTACTGAGGACACCTATGGATATTCTACTGTTCATGGGGCTTGACATAAACTGTTACCTATTGTTTTTGTTCCACATCCTCTTGTCAACTGGCTAGAAAAAAAATCTCAAATGTGTGTAAAAAAAGTTTAATAAATCTTATTTAAAGGGGAGCGGGTGCCTATTGGGTAGGATACAAGAGGTGATTCAGGTGACTTTTTGTTACCTGTTGTTGTGCAAGTATGTACACCATCAGTGTCTTATAAACGCAAAGTCAGTTCTCTGTAGCAACTGCATCTCTAGGTTAGGGAGAACAAAAATGATGAATTCCTTGATCATTTGGTCAGTGGCTTTGTAGAGGGGACAAGGCTGGGCAGGGTTTGCCTTAGAGAAAAAACTTCTTAGTAACCAAAATGTAGCCAAAAGTATTGTTTTTGTAAGTGGCCAAGTATTGTGTATTTAGACATCTATATTACACATAAGGATGAGGCCTGGCTCAGTCAGTTGTGCACTTGACTCTTGATAGTGAGTTCGAGTCCAGTTGGATGCAGGTCGTTTTCCTGCCCTTCGGATGAGACATTACAAATCGAGGTGTCCTGCACATTAATGAACCCTCAGTGCTCAATGGCCGTAAGTGTCGAGCATAGGCCAAAATTTGAAGCCCTTTACTTTCATTTGGGGACGTCTCCATATGAGTGAAAGATTCTTGAGTGGGATGTTAAGCAACAATAAACAAACAAAAACAGATAAGGCTGAGCACATTTTAAGAAATCATGAGTACATGTACTATACAGCAGTATATACCAGCTGTATGTACAGTCGTATTTCTTTTTGTATTATTTACCAAAGTTGTCAAAATTTAAACTTAGGTATAATATGTCAAATAAAAAAAATTATTGCATTTTATTAAAAAAAAAATTTTTTGATAACAGTACAACACAAATTACCTGATCATTCTTTTACATGCTCATGACTGACCTGGAAGAGCATATTTTGAAAATAATTGCTGCATGCAATTTTGATATTCTGTAATACACAAAACTTTATTTCTTGTGATGTTGATGTAACTTGATACAAACTTAGCATCCAATTCTGTAGGCAAATGGTAAAGATCTAAGCTTTGGGTATTTTCACTATTGATAGTGGCAGTCCTTAGCAAGATTATGTGTGTTGTTTCTCTTTAAAAACAATATAAGAGTCCATGATCGAGCAGTTAGAGCATTGCACTTTAGACCATGAAATATCTCACCTGTCAGCGCCGCTAGCCCTGCTAGAATCTTAGCTGAATTTGTTAAAAGGTTTGGCATAAAACACCATTCAAAACAAAACAAAACCAAAAAAAAAAGAATGAAAAGGGAATTTTTAACAACAGTATGTATGCTGTGTCACTTTAAGGAAAATCTAAAGGAAATGTTTAACAGTATATAGAAATTATCAATAAGCTAATAATGAATGTATATTAATGCTATACGTTTTGTTTCAGTTATCGCCACCTAACTCTGTTTCTGGGAAAATGAGGGAATTATTTATAGACCAAGAAAAGATTCGCTACAAGCTTCGACTTCAACATCTTACGGAAAGGGTAAGTTGGCTATTTCATCACAAATGTGAAATCTAAAGTAAATTTTAATTTCAAAGCACTCTATCACGTGGATATCAAAGCCAACAAGATATATTTATTCATTTGTTAATTTTGTTTGTTAGTTATTGTAAAATAACAAAAGAAAATTATTTTTCATTGCTAAATTCCTACCATAGTCATAAATTCCTACCCTAGTCATAAGAAAAAAAGTATCTTAATACCATCTTGCTTATTTAGAAAGATTTAGTTCGATGCACAAAAGTTGGGTAGCAAAGTAACCTTTTGACTATCGTATGGAAGATTCTTCTCACTTTTCCTTTATGACATGCTTTCCCGGAAAAGTGTTTCATTCTTTACTGGATCCAGATAGCAGGGGAGATTACTCTTGCCAGTATAATTTTAAGGTTGTTAGGCTGCATTACCTCAATAGTAAACTCTTCCCAGTCAAGTAAAGATTCATAAGATGCCACACCACCAGGTTATATGGATTTTACTAGAAAGCCACAAATGTGTTTTGGCAGTTGAAAATTTCTAATTACAATAATTACCATAGGAATGAATATCACACTAATATTTTGTTACACTGATTTTCATCCTTTTGGTTTATTTTTAGGAGAAATTGATCATATCACTTGAGCAAGAGACAGTTCGAGAGCATGGTCGTGCTGCTCGAGCTTTAGCCAATCAGAGTTTACCATTAAGTGTGTGTACAGTGCTAAGAAATGAAGAAATCTACAACACTATAGACCCAGAACAGGTATTTTCAGTTTTAAACCTGAGATGTGTTTATCTTGAGTTTTATCATGTGTCCAAGTTTTCACTTCCCTGATCTGTGAATAAAAAAAAAAATGATATTTTTCAAAATTAAAGAGAATAAAATAATTTCTGATATTTATTCAAAGTTCTAGTTTATAAAATAATCTTGACATATGCTTTAAAATAGATAAGAATCTAAAGAAAAATAAAATGTGTGATTGGCTCAGATAAAGCATTAATCTGCTTCTCCTGCTCGTATTAAAAAAGTGATATCTTGGATCTTGGATTTTGACAATGGAAGTATGTATTTTTTGGAATTTATTGAAGGAATCTTTTCGAAATTGATTATGGAGGTTCCCCCTGAGGTCTAGATGTGCATATTACATTTTCAGAGAGATCAAAATCCAAGATGGACACCTGCCGGTTATGTTGAATTCCGTTTGCTCTGAAAATGTAATATCTTCAGTTAAAGTTCATTTTCGCGATAATCTTGTGAAAAATGTATTTCACAAAAGTAAAGATTTAAGTTCAAATTCAATGTTGAGACACAAAGTAAGAGAAAAGAACAGTCTGTCATAGATCAGACATAGAACATGCCACATCCCTCTGGGATCTCTTGTTGAAGAAATATAGTCACCAAAATACCACAAAAAATTTGATGTGCTTCCACTTTTGAGGTGTGAATGTACCTCCTTTTGGTCATCAGAGGTTAGTCCAGATCATGAGGTTGTGATTTTGAGTCCAGCAAGCTGGATTCCTGTCCTTCGGATGAGACAGTGAAAACTGTGGTCCTGTGTCACAGTAAGTATTGGCACGCTAAAAAACCCTCACTGCTGAATGACCGTAAATGCCAAGCATAGGCCAAACTTTGAAGCCCTTCACCGGCATTGGTTACATCTCCATATGAGTGAAAGATTTTTGAGTGGGACTTTAAACAACAATACAACATACAACCAAATAAATATGTTACTTGGAAATTTTTGTTCCAGTTTCATTTTTGTTCTCAGATGAGAAAGTGATTTTGAAATGGAAGCAGAGAGATACATGCAATCCATGATGTTATGGTAATATAGGGTAAATTTAACTAATCAACCCCTGAACAGTGGCCTCTTCTATACATTAATTACTTAGACCAGTCCAAATATGTCTTAAGGGATGAATGAGTTAAGATGAGGTGAATATTTTTTGTCGTAAAAGGGTGAAAATAACCAGGGTAGAAAATTTTCCAGGTATACAATAATAACCGAAAGCTTACATTTAGATTATTTGTAAATCTACATATTACTCATTAAAAACACAAACCTAGTCAAAATATCAATTGAAGATAAATTGATTGAATGATTTTTTTAACCAATTATTCATTATTTTGTCATTAAGGAAGAGAAAGAGAAAAATGTTCGGACCAGGTATAATGGTCGTCAGTTTCTCTCATGGTTGAAGGATTTAGATGATAAATATGAGAAAATAAAGGTATGTCATTCTTGTTCTCTCTCGGTCTATATTTGCTTGTTTTATTTTTAGTGTATGTTTATTTGTTGTTGTTTTTTTTATAAAGTCTTTTGTTTGTTTGTATGTATGGTATTATGTCTAATACATAGTTTGGATGACATTTTTCACATGTGAAACAAACATCCATCGACAACTTACAAGTTGACAAAATGGATCTGATAAATTATTTGAACTGATTTCATTCAAATATAGAATTAGCTCTTATAAATGCCGCAGATGATTTTAAACTGAATTGTTTCTGATGTAGAATTTTAGCCATATCTTTTTGCATTTGTGAGGTTTTGTCCAAATAAAAAAAAAAAAAAAAAAATCAAACTCAAAATATAATTGCACGTGAAATTAAATATTGATCATACACACAACAATCTATAAAAGTAAAGGGACCTCTATAGGCGAGTGGTGATCGCATCAAGCTCATCAAATAAAGGGACCTCTATGGGCGAGTGATGAGAGCATCAAGCTCATCAAGTAAAGGGACCTCTATGGGCGAGTGATGAGAGCATCAAGCTCATCAAGTAAAGGGTCCTCTATGGGCGAGTGGTGAGAGCATCAAGCTCATCAAATAAAGGGACCTCTATGGGCGAGTGATGAGGGCATCAAGCGTTGAACCATAAAGTCTTTCATTTATGGTCAGCATAGTTTCGAGCCCTGCTGGAACTTAAGCTATTTTTTATGAGAAAGTTTGCCAGTTTAATTGTGGAAAACCAGTGGTCTCATCCAAGGTACATTGGATCAGGTTCTCTCCTCCTACATTAAAAACTTGCCGTATAACTGAAAAATTGTTGAGTGTGGGGTTAACACTATTCAAAATCAAATAAAAGAGCACATTAAATACCTGGCTTCTCTTGGATTTTTATTAATTGTCAACCCCTGAAAAACAATGGACTCTTCTGTAAATCAATGACTTAGACTTGTCCAAATGTGTCTTTAGGGGTGAGTAAGTTAATAGGTAGAATGAGTCACATTAATTTGTCTTTTCAGGAGAAACTTTTGCTAAGACACCATCATGAAGCAGAGACATTGTATGCTGTACAAAAACTGGACTGGGAGTGGAAAATGAAAGAACTTGGACTTTGTGATCACAATGCCACCCCAGTCATTGAAGAACTTCAAGTACCCATGGTTCAAGTGAATGATGAATTTGAGCTGCTTCCTTCCTAGCCAAATGCTTCATACAATATTCAGCTTAAAATAATGTAAAATTATTAGTGCTTTTATCACGGAGTACTGTAAGAGAATATACAAAAGATTGCTTATCAGGAAGAGGGAGAAAGCTAAGGGTTATAAGATACAGAGTCAGTGCCAGTATCCTTCAGATACACTTATTTGATAGGATATCTATGGAAGTTTTGTGAAGGATTGGCCTATGAAAGATACGTACTCCTGTTGGATCTTCTGGTCATTGTAGTTATTGTGATATTTGTTCAGGTTCTTGGTAATGAAGTAGTCATTAAAGACTATGAAAGGGACACCAGAATGCTGTTACTTTGACACAGAACATTATATGTCCAGTGAAGCAGTGGACAATACAATTGCTGAATAGCATTTCATGAGGATTTCTATTTCCTTGGAACGCACACCATCCATTTTTTCCATTGCATATTCATCTGTAGTAGTTTCAAGTGTAATTGAACATTTAATGTTTAATATCAGTTGATTGTTATTATTGTTTTTTTTTTCTGTTTTTTTTTGTTTTTTTTTTGACTTTTTATTTTCTTTGGTCATTTGGGAAAGCACCTGCTAAAGGACTATTTACACAGTAAAGGCTAACAAGATTTTTTTTCAATGTTCATTCCTCATTATCTGAAGCAACTGACATGTATTATAAACCCACCTTCAAGTAGTAGATATAAAGTGGTATATTGACATTTGTAGATAGTGACAATCTATTTCAACTTTAAAGGCAGTACAGTAATATTTACGTGTAAATATTTTATTGGAACAAAAGGATTTATGACTTGTACAGATTCATGTAATATAAACGTTTATGATTTTAACCCTTCAATTCATATATAATATTTGAAAGTTAATGTCTCACCAAGTAGGACATCTTTCACCTTTCTCCCCATGTCAATTTCATTGTCGTCCTGAATATCGTCAGTTGTAGATGAATGTACATATATGGTACTTTTGTGGTGCAGTTTTTGATGTTTAATGTTTAAAAAAAAAAATGAAAAAAAATCATGCTGTTTATTTTAGGGTTATACAGAAATATTGATGCTAACGATGATTTGCATATTTCCATTGCATTGCTATTACTTGACTTTTTGGCAATTACTGTACATCTGAGGTAAACAGAAAAATGATTTTCTTTTCACATTTGATATCCATGATATTATGGCTTCTAGGTCAAAATGTCAAGAATTTGAATGAATAAACCATAAGTCTCATGAAAACTGCAGAGCGTAGGTATTTAACAAGCATATTGCTTTCTCTGGTAATTCAGTTATCTAGCGGATGTTTGTTAACCTTTATATGATGCGTAGCTTATGTTTATCATAAAAACAATAAAATATAACAATGGACTCCAATAATACTATATGTATGTCTCATGGACGCTGTCTACTTTCACTTTCACTTTCACTCACTAAGTAGTTGGTTATTGTAAGGTACATCCCCACTGAGATACCTAGTGGCTTTCATTGGGTAGTGATAGTTATGTAACAATTTTACAAAGATTACATTACACCTGTATGATGTAATCTTGCAGATTAAACTAATATGTAATATCTCAATCTTATTTTCTTTACTTGAACTTATCAATCCTTGTATCCACATTTGGACATGCTCATTTTGATAATGGTAAAGTACTTTATTAGAATTCAGGAGTGCATGATTCAGAATCCAAATTTGACAGTAAATTCATATGCAATATTAACTTGTTCACTCTCAAATTATGACAATAGATCATTCTACTTATTGATTTTGGATGAGTCTAAATGTGATGACAGGAGTAGATGTGTTAATTTAAAAATGCTCTTTCATAGGGCATATGAACATATGTCAGGTCAAAATCTTATTTTCTTGTTAACATATGACATTGGCCATTACTTGATGAGTTGAGTATAACTTCATCAACTTGAAACAATATGAATAATAATAAAAAACCTTTAATTCAATACTTTTCTGCATGGTTTCTATAAAGTGTTGGCCCTCACAAAGCCATTGTGGCCAAGTGATTAGATTGTCATGCTTTAAACCATGAAGTCTCACTTCTGGTAAGTGTTGGTTTAAGCTTCCCTAGAATCTCAGCTAATTTTGTAGAAAAGTTTGCAGTTTACTTGCGGAAGCCCTGTGGTCTCTTCACATTTTAACTGTTTTCTCCTCCACCATATTACTTGTGGCATAAAACACCAGTAAAACAATCAGTCTCAGAAACAAACAATCAATTTACAGTAAATAAACAGCTTAGTTGTACTATTAGTTTATGTGTGAACAATCATATTCCGGTATGAGCTGTTGATCTGGAGCTGTTTAATAGACCCATTTTGCTTTACTACGGGAATGTATTTTTGGACAACAAAATGATACATTAGCGTAAAACTGTAAATGTTGTTACAATGACTGTTCGCAGACTACATTTTATGGGAATCTATTATTTTGTCGTCCACTGGACCTATGCCAACTCTGTTTTCAGTACTTTCAAGGTCACCATGAGTGACAGGGTTGACCTGTAGAAATTGGTTGCAATCTGTTGTGCATAAACATTTGAATATTTTAAAACATCAGTTCATTTCTGTAAAAATCAAGTCTGTCTGAGCTCTGACCAGGTCATGTTTTTGGACAAATAATATTAGTTCTAACACTTGGTGACATGAAACATGTTGTATCTAATTCTAAATAGCAGAAAAAAATACTTGTAGTTATTACATGGCTTGGGAAAGAATTTTAGGTTTCCCCGAGTTCATGTCATAACCATGGCAAGATGATGATTTTGGACAATCACAACAACCAATTGTTAATAGTAAGGATACCTATTAGAAAATACATAGATATATTTACCATATGTTTGATTAGGTCGTCATATGGACCCAAGCTTTTAGCTAGACAACCTGTAGTTTCAGATATGATTTGGGATATATAATACAAATTACATATATATTTTGTACGAAAGATATTGAAGCTGGTTCCAGAGGTCCGTGTCTGTCCA
This sequence comes from Atrina japonica, assembly GCA_030159075.1. Taxonomy (NCBI): domain Eukaryota; kingdom Metazoa; phylum Mollusca; class Bivalvia; order Pterioida; family Pinnidae; genus Atrina; species Atrina japonica. Next base: position 47,510 of record BROG01000838.1, read on the forward strand.
ATATTCACCAGATTTGTATATCATATGCATCCTGAAGATTTGTACGTTGGTGTCTTGAGATTTTTATGTTGTAATATTCTATTGCCTTTACTATCAAGAAACTTGGTAGGCTTTTGATAAATTGTATGAGGATAAGTCCTGTAAATTTCAATGCACTTCATTTTGCAAGAGAATAACTTTCATTTAGTAATTCAGAATTGACCTGTTAGTGAATTCAAATACATAGCCACTATTTGTCTCAGGGTTATAAGACAAATGCGACGATTTCGGCTTTCCCATCGTAAATTTTCCACATTTAAGTAGTAATATCCCTCAGTCACCCGCATATGGAGTTTATATTTCACAAATGATCTGATAAGAAGATTTCATATACAGAGGTAAACTACTCACCGACAAATTATTGACACAAGGATATCGAAAACCGCGTTTAATGTCAACGTTCCGCAAATTTTACGGTCGGTATAATAGTCTTGTTTGCGATTACTCTTGTTTCACTAAGTGAAATGTTGAGTTGCCTTTTCGTTGGCAGTTGTTGAGCTATCTGTACCAATTGTGACAAGGATTCACTCCTCACGTATTTCATTGGACTGACTGCGGGTGTGACCGGTCGACAGGGGATGATTACTCCTCCATGACACCTGATCCCACCTCTTGGTTTCCAGAGGTCCGTGTTTATCCATTTTGACCGGATTTGTATCTATGTCCTGGACATTCTATTGATTTATACTTTGGTATCCGAGAATTTTTATATTTCATACTTAATTTAACATACGGCTAAGGTTGGGAGATCATAATATGTTTATTTATTCTGAAATTAATCTTCTATTTCATCCTTGACGTTTACCCACACTCGACTGATTAGCCACGTGCCATTTCATTATTAGTAACAGGATTTACCAGCATCAGTTAAGGGGATTAAAAGATGTAGGTACCGACATCACGACTTCTGAAAGTCGCGTTTACGGGGTATTGTACACAACAGCGGATTAGACCTAGCTGGGGACATAGGATGTTGGCATCTCCATATATCGGTGATAGAAAAAGAAATACGCACTTATTCATTCAAACAAGTAATGATACATACTACTCTGATGAATTAATTTATTTGTTGTCAGTGACAAAAATAAAAAAATAAGAATTACAGAGTGCATTTTCCTGGATTGTTGGCTATTCAGAAACGGTGTAACCTACGTCACGAAAACAGCGCCCTCTGTCACGAAGCGGGATTTCCCCATAACAGCTTAATTTTGAACTTTAGAAGTTGATTTCTAAAAGGATTGAAAATATTTTTTCGGTTTTGGAATCGGGAAGATAATCTCTTTTAAATAAACCCAACTTGTGTTTAGGGTGAACCATTCCTTTAATAGTTTTTTTTATAAAGTTGTTTCCATCAAAAATTAATGTTAGGGGGTCAACAGTAATGAAAATCTCCACTTGTCTTCCAGGACAAGTAGCATTGAAATATACTTGCTGAATACAAAAATAACTTGTACGAAAATCAAGTCTAACATTCAAAGATATTATTTTATGTTCAAACAAGAATACTCTATTGAATTAATTCTGTCTTAAACAATTTAAGTAACATTTACTCGTCCAAATTCAAAATAGACTTGTCCAGGACAAACTTATTGTGGAGCCCTGAATGTTATCAAAGTGTTCTTAAAAATAATGCATGCACAGTATTGCAGCCTTTATTCAAAAGGCATTAATTGTGTTTACAAAAAATTATTTTGATTTTTTTTTACTTTTGCTACTTATACTTGATTATCAATAACAAATAAGAGCTATACACAGGCATAGAAATCTAATATTCCTATTATTTATATATTTTGTGAAAATAAGATCAGGTCCAATGTGGTATGCATATAGAATTAATCAACTGCCAAACTGGGTTTCTCAAGCAATTTTCACAAAAAGCCCTTCATCGGCATTTGGTGACGTCTCCGTATGAGTCAAAGATTCTCAAGTGAGACATTAAACAACAATAAACAAACAAATAAACAAAAATTTATTTTTAACACAAGTTGAAAATTGGTGTATTTGTCAAATAAATATGCATAGTAGTTATTGGCCCTACTTCGTACAGACATCTCGGCACTGGCTCAAAAAACATCTGAAAAGAAAATGAAAAAGTTATAATATTTCTACATGTGATTAATAAAAAATAATGCTAATGACCTAACTAATTTTACACAAATGAATTCTGTGGTGCTTATATATATACAGTGAATTTCTCTTAATTGGCCAAAATGTCAGAGAAAATTATGCTAACATTAGGAAGGGTGTATTATTTGAAGTGAACAATGATGATTCATGTTCATATACTGTAGTCCTTTGATTTGTATAGTACTGATCATGTCCAATGGCCCTAAAAGTAAAGTTTCAATCTTCTGGAGTTACAGACCCTGATATATATATATACACACACACACACACACACACACACACACTAGCATTGGTACCAATTATCGCAGAGTACCTATTTTCGCCACATTATGGTTTAACGGAAAAAGCGTTTGGCACAACATCAATACATGCATGGCTGTCTGAAGAAGAAATACGTTTGTGTAAATTTTTGGTAATATACAAGCCACAAAACCAAAATAACACCCAATTTCCAGTTAGCACCCCCAGATTTGTAAGCATGACTTTGAAGGAGGTGGATGGCTGTCACATGATCGGCGATTCAATCGATTAATTTAGCCATTTCTGAGTAGCGAGAGTGAATGCATTGTAGATGACAATGCTTGACAATTTTCTTTTCCAATTAAGAGCAAATGATAGTTATTGCACCAAAAAAATTATTTTGTGTGTTTATTGAAGAAGGGGGTAGAATTTTCCGTTCTCTAAACTATCTATATCTTCCGACTATCCATTTTCACACATCAGTAATCGTGCAGTCTGGTATTTTTGCGTTCTCCAGGTGATTATTTAACTAGCCAAATTTAACAATTTATAATGGATAATCACGAGTTTTGTTTTTCTGTTTTTAGAAAACCTGTAAACAGGTAAGCTGGACAGTACTTTAATGTACATGATCATGATGATATTGACACCTGACCATCTTAACATCAAATTATCACGTATTGGTATATGAATATACATGTGTTGCTATACACTGCATAATGGACACCATTTTCCTTGAACCAAAGGCCACCTGTCTTATGTAGCCATATATATATATATATATATATATATATATATATATATATATATATATATATATATATATATGCAACAACTTAGTTTACTATTATATATATATATATATATATATATATATATATATATATATATATATATATACATGTACATGTATATATATATGCAACAACTTAGTTTACTATTACTCAAACTGTCTTCTATATATATCTAAAAAAAGTTAAAATACATTTCTGCATATCGTACACTTTCCAGCAAGTGTACAAAAGTTAAAAGATTATACAAATTCACAAGAACTAAGCTGTAGAACTAACCTTAAATGAAGATTTCGGTGGATGTTCAAAACGTCGATTTGGTATGTTTGCAATAAAGTTCCACCCAAATGCGTTCAGTTTCCCACGATTGTACAACAAAAACGCTGGGAAAATATGACTACAGATTGTGTCTGCGTCCACGTTGTAGAAATAGTGTACACCTGTGTAACGATAAAAGGTGAACATTAAAGCATTTTATGAGAGATGTATATGCAGTTTTCAAGTTTCTTGCACCTGGGATACCCTGATCCCGGAGTTTTACCAATACTGGAAAATTCTATCAGGAATCGCTGCATTGGATCACTTTGTATTTATACACGCAATGCCTACATTCGTTGTAATAATTGTAGAACACAATGTAAACATACAGCATTGAACCCATATTAGAGTGGAAATACCCATAGACTAGAGGTTTTATCAAAGCTTAGATTAAAGAAGTGTGTGTGTGCTAGGGGCTTATATTTATATGCGGCGGATAAAGAAACTTCTGAGTGTTGTAGCTAATGAATTAGGTGACAGTGATTTATACGTAAACAAACGGAATTTTAAGCTTTTTCGAGAAAAAGAATCCAGCACCACGAGTGCCAGAAGGAAAAATATCAGTATAGACTACGTATCGGGTGGATTGGATCAACATCCCAATTTGGGGCTTGTTGATCCTTCATGGCTTCGATTGACCCTTAGCTGTCTAGAACTCTAAAACTATAGTCTATTAATCTCATGCGAAAACGTAAGTGATAAATTGAGGACTAAAAAGATATGCCTTACACGGCGGCCACTCGAGTAACAAACTCTATTATATATGTATTTTGTTATAGACTGGATAGGTTTATATACTAAGTAATACAACAAATAAGACTAACTTATTTACTTGCCAGTTTTACAGTTCAAATGATGTTCGGTCCAGTATGGACATATCAATCTCTACAAGTCAAACTTTGATAATATCACAGAAAGTACATACCCATTCCGTAAAAACATTTACCACGTGACCATTTGGTTTCTTCAATATCTGACTGTAGTTTAGGGATCAACACAGAATCCGAGATGGGATCACTTCCATTTTGAATGTACAAATTATCTCCCGTTTCTCGAACTGCCCCAAATGCACCTCCGCAAACGTTTGCTAAAATTTGGGGGGAAAAGGTAATGTATACTAGTACATATATCTCATCACGTGTCTTCTATATATAAACAAAGATTTTAAAGGGGCATTAACTGTCCCAGTTTTTTCTTTTTTAGCTACTTAGGTTGATGTATAACAACAAAAATCGGTTAATGTACAATAACGGAAAAGAAATATACACAGACATAAATTCCTGTATATTTTGTGAAAATTGCTCGAGAAACCAAGTTTGGCAATTATTTGCAAACGATTAATTCGACCTTACTATTTGTATATGTCATATATGTATAAGTCACCTAATTTAAACAAAATATATAGGGATATAATAATGATTATGCCCGTGTTTATTTTAATTTTTTGTTTTTAGCTCACCTGAGCCGAAGGCTCAAGTGAGCTATTGTGATCACCCCCGTCCGGCGTCCGTCTGTAAACTTTTCATATTTTCGACTTCTTCTCTGAAACCACTAAAGGGATTTTGACGAAACTTGACAGGAAGCAAGTACACAAGGTCCTTTACCAAGTTTGTAGTTTTCAGCCAGATTGGCCCAGGGATGGATCCAGGACAGGGCAGAATAGGTCCCAAAAGGTGCCCCTCTTTAAAAATCTTCTCCAGAACCGCTGCATGAATTGAAAAACGGATTGTTTTTGAGTGAATGTATAATGTTTGAATGTATGATGTATACATGGATGTATGATTCAATTTTTGTATTTTTCATAAAAATCGGAATATTAATTTTTTACGCGTTTTTGTGGTCTTTTCTGCTTTTGTCATTTTCATTAATTTTTGCATGATTTCCTCAATTATCTCCCTTTGCATTCACTTTGATGCATTCATTTAATGTGTTTTACTTGTAAATGGGTGAAGAAATGTTTTTGTGCAAGAATTTTGCAGAAATATAATTTTTAGAAATTTTTATGAATTTTTTAAGACTGCAAAAAAAAAGAAGGGGGTGGGGGTGCAATTTTCACACTTTCATCTTTTGTTTCAAAACTACTGAAGGAATTTTGACGTAACTTTGCATGATTCAAATGCTCAAGGTTCTTCCCAAGAACCACTACATGAATTGAAAAACAGATTGTTTCTGAGTGATCTATATGGATGTATGATTTGTTTGTACTTTTCATAGAAATCGGAATATTAAATTTTGACGCGTTTTTTGAGGTCTTTTTTAGCCTTTGTCATTTTCATTAATTTTTGCATGATTTCCTCTATTATCTCCCCTTGCATTCACAATGATGCATTAAAGTGTTTTACTTGTTTGTATTTGAAAAAAATGTTTTTGTGCAAGAATTTTGCCAAAATTCGATTTCTAGAAATTTTTATGAATTTCTTGAACCAGCAATATTTATATTTCTTGGCCAGATCACCCTACATGTACATATTCTTCTTGGTCTTCTTTACACATTTGTAGATGGTTCTCAGATGAGCGATTGAGGCCCTCTTGGGCCTCTTGTTTTTGTGTATCAATCTATTTAGTAGTACAAAAAACAAAATATTTTTAAGCACAGTTAATGTCCATTTAAAGATGTTCTTTCATGGATTTTCATGAAATTTTATATATATGATTTTATTTTCTACCAAAATTCAAAAGAACTGAAGATTTATAGTGTCTAAGAAATTTTATTTGATTATACCGCATGGTAGTAGAGCGTGCGACTCTCAAACGGACGGTTCCGGCACTAGGTCACATCGAAGATTTCAAAAAATGGTAGTGACTGTTCCTTTGTCAAACGCTCGAATTCAATGTCACGGGTCTTTCAAGGAAACTTAAAATTGAGGTCACTTGTCACAAAGGCATGACTCGTAAAAGAACCCTAGCTGCATTAACATCAGTCCATAGCACAGGCCAAACTTTCTAGCACTTTACCTAAAGATGGCCACATCTCCATAAAACCAGTTCTTGACAGGATGTAAAACAACAGTCAAACAATATTTTAAGTCGATTTTGTAATGTTCCACTATTCAATATAAAAATCATATACCAAAGTATGAATAGTATGGAGGCCCAGGAGACAAATATGGTAAATATTGAACAAACACTGGAAATCCAGAGGTGGGATCATGTGTCATGGTCTTTGGACCGATCACATCGTCGATATTCCACAGTCTAAGTCAAGTGAAATTAGAGAAATAAAGCCTCGGTCGGGTATAGGCGATGCAACAACCGCCACCGAATCGGTAATTCAACATTTCATTTTAACACTATTCACCAAAATTACAAGTTCACGGGGGAAATAAAGTGTCGTCTCTAGACACGACATTTGTAAAAGATAATCTTTTATGCATATCATTTATGTTACATTAAAGTTTAACAATTGTTATAGATAGGTTTCCATTCTCTGAATTATAAAACTTTAATCTAACACTAATGTAGATTATGTCTAATGGTGCAAAATACTATGTTGTTCTTGGCGGTGGCATTTCATCATATCAAATTATATATGCACTTTTGTTTACGATTATTTCTAGAGCTAATTTCTATTAATATTCTTAATAATACTTGGTTAAACACATTCTATGTTCATTTCCTACTGTTATTATGCCTCAGACTTTAACAGAAATACAGGTCTACCAAGGTAAATCTGCACATGTTTACAAACACAACGAGTCTAAATCAAAATATAACAGGGGTGACAAGCTACTTGTATTGACAAAAGTATTAGAGATTCAGTAATGCATGGATTTCATGCAAGGCAATATGTTTTACCTGTACAACCTATTTTTGGAAAGTAAACCGTATTGTTTCGGTTTATGGCTGAACCAGGATGTGCCACTTTACCTTGGTAGACCTATACTTGGTCCTAAGTTGATAATTTTATTGGATTCTTACAAAATGTATAAAATGCAATTTATCGTTTTTAATCTAACTAAGTCGTTAGAGTAAAATAACTTGGAAAACTATTCTAAGAACTTCAGTTTTACCTGGATCCATAAAATATGCCGTTAGATAATACTTATCGCCGTCAGCTATGTATGGATTTGGTCTGAGAAATTCAGATGGATATCCGTTTCCTAAGTTGTTTGGGATCTGGAAAGATAAAAATTTACTAATTTAAATGTTGTTATACTGCTTACCTTAGAGTTTAATTGACTCGTCCAGGTCACAAAAATGTTCATGAAACTCGATTCGCAAGGTTATGTGGATTTTACTATATCCGAGTTCTTATTGGATTATTAGAACTTAATTGAGTCGGTATAAAACAATATAAATGATCTATAACGCCCTTTTCATATCTCTGCGTATGATTTATAAAATTTACATAAGATAGAATGGCTAAGTCCTTTTTCGGCGGTAGAGACAGGAGTCTCCGTGGTCGAGTGGTAAGATCATCGCGCTTTGAACCATGAAGTCTCTCACTTCTTGTCAGTGCTGGTTCAAGCCCCTCGGGAACCTAAGCTGATTTTTGTGAGAAAATTTGTTTGTTTACGCGTAGAAGGCCGGTGGTCTCTTCCCGCCTACATTGTTACTTTCTCCTCCACTGTCATAAACTTGCCGCCACCATATAACTAAGCAATATTTTAGCATGGCGTAATCACCATTGAAACGGGAAAAATATATCTCTTTTCTGCACCATGCATCTAAATTGTGATGTAATTTTAAAACAATGCAATATATATTTTCATTTCATAGAAATATTTTATCACAGAAAAATAAGAAGATTTTATGAATATCAATGAACGACCCTAATTAATCGGCATAATGTCAGCGAAATTGGCCCGCGTTAACTTATCGTGTACATACCCTATAACTAGTAAAACTTACTTATAGCTAAGTGGACTGAAAGTGTGCAAGTCAGTTCGTTAAAAAAATCAATCTAAATTTAGGCAAAGGTAATTCATGACCCAAACAGGAACTTTTCGGGAAAGCAAAAAGAAGACAGAAACTTGTATTTTTGTTCCTTTTTTTACACAACTTATATAATCAGACAATAGGCCAACTTATGTTTGACAAAAAGTCAAGAATCGACTTTTGTTTTATGATTGCACATTTGATTAAAATACTATAAAATAAGGTTGATATTGGCATTAAGGGACATTGATTAGATTGTTATGGGCAAAACAATTTGTTAGATAATTGATTTTAAAAATATATAGATGTATTCACGGTTTATTTATTGATTGTTTATGTGCACAAATTTGTACAAAATTGTTCGATATATTCAAGTTATACTTTTCACGTAATATAATAATTTCGGACTTCAAAATTAAAAAAAAAAAATTCAGGATTCATTGTTTCCAAAATATTTATGCACCCCACCTTCACAAGTATAAATTTTCTCTATTTGATGAATCTTGATAGCGAGCTACTTAAAGTAATTAATTGTATAACATTTATACATGACAGATAATAAAGAAACTACTAACCCCTGTTTGAATTCCTGCGATGTATCCATTGTTGTCAAAAATTAAAATGATTGTAGCGTCACTGTCCTTCCAATAACGTTTCCCAACAAATTTTGTGGACGCTTGAAATTATATATATATATATACATATAATCCAGAAGCGATGTAAATCAAATGTAGATACTTAGATTTCTAATCAGCATTTAGAAAATTTGAAGGCACACTATTTTTTCAAATTCACAGTATCAAAACATACGACTTCTCTAATCTTTACACAACAAATCCACATAAAGATTAAAAGAGAGATTGTTAGCATCATCGACAGCTGTTTTTTTCACTAAAGGTAGTACCAGAAATTTTAAATATCTAATGATTGGTTATCTTATACTTATTTTGTCCATCACCACTGATTCTACACATAAATACACTGAAGTTGATATATAGCAGATGCTGGAATTTCTAATAGACAATAGATTTGTAATTTTCAGAGACGTGGTCTTTCAACAAACTGTTTGCATTCCTATGGGAACCAATTGTGCCCCTTTCCTGGCTGACCTGTTCTTTCATTCATACAAAGCAGACTTCATTCAGAAACTGCTGAATCAAAAGAAAAAAAGCTAGCGATGTCCTTTAATTTGACATTTAGATATAATGACAATTTTCATACATTTGTCAATACTATACACCCCAGCGAACTAGATTCTCGAGGACTTCAAAGTAAAAAAGATCTAAAAAGACATATATATCAATATCATCATCATCATCATCATCATCATGACTCTCTACTCACTCTGGCAATCAGATAGTTTTGTAAATCCATTTCTTATAGCTTCTTCTTCACGTCTTGGCATTTTTTCAAATATTCTAGAATCTAATATGTTTAATCCATACGTCACTGAAAATATAAAGAAAGTCGAATAAAAAGTTTGCATAAGCTTAGTTGAAACTAATTTGCGGCTATAACTACATGCAAATACATTGGTATCATATACATATCACTACACACAAAAATTGTCAGGTGGATTTGACGAGGTATTTAACGTGACAATCCTGTGAATTCCCAGTGATACTACCATTGAATCTGAATGGTGTTTTACGCCACACTCAACAATATGGTGGCGGTCAGTTTTTATTGGTAGAGGAGAGAATCCGGTTACAATGTACACGGAAAGATACCACCGGTCTTCCGAAACTAAACTGGCAAACTTTCTTACAAAAATCAGCTTAGGTTCCAGAAGGACTCAAACTTGCGCTGACCAGAAGTGAAGGCTTCATGGTTGATAGCGTGATGCTCCAACCACTCTGCCATGGAGGCCCCTGCTAACATTGACATTAATCCCCACCTATATCTGGTATAAAAGAAATACTAATTCGACATATTTTGTGGTTACTGTTAAAGTGTTTAGGCAAATGGGATGATACAAACATTAGTTTAAACGTTAACATCTACAAAATAAACACGTTTCGATATTCACATGTACTGGCATACTAGAATGTTGAGTTATATATGTATATAGTTTATTTCATCATCAAAGCACAGACCTAGAGATAGACCAAATGATGACATACATATACAGTGAAACTTAGGGATACAACAAAACCGGTATTTATAGGGAGATGGTTTTTATATAGATTTGTACACTTTTGTTGTTGTTTTTGTTGTTTTTGTTGTATTGTTGTTTAACGTCCAACTCAAGAATCTTTCACTCATATGGAGACGTCACCGAATTCCGATGAAGGGCATCAAATTTTGGTCTATGTTCGGCACTTACGGCCATTGAGCAGTGAGGGTTCTTTAACCTGCTGACATTTACTGTGACAAGAGACCTTGGTTTTCACTCTCTCATCTGAAGGACTGGAATCCGACCTGCCGCCGGCTGGACTCGAACTACGACCTCCCGATCAAGAGTCGAGCGCGCTACAATATGAGCCAGGCCGGCTTGATTTGTACACAAATTGGGGACAAATGTGGGGTACTATTGGGGACAGCAAAAACAGTATTGATGACCAGGTGGTCTTTACACACAGGTGGTCGCTAATTCAGGTATTACTTCACAATGTACATATATTATATGGGTAAAGTTAAAATGTGTGAGTTATAAATATAGTAAAACAAAGTCTACAGCGCAATTGGCATCAAGTTACAATAATAAAATTTAAAGATATGTGCTTCGCCTTTTAAATTTGTTTAAATTACGAAGATTGGTATCTTTATATGATTGATAAAATCGGTTATTAACTTTCGATATATTTTGACATTTAAGTATTGCAAACATTGGGCGTGACGTACGAACAGATAAAAATGTAAAAACAAAGACAAGACAAATGACTTCACTGTTGGATTAATACAATTAACTAGAAATTTAAATATTGATATCAGATGTAGTTACTAGGGCATTTTTCTGATATTTAGATTGTATCTGATTGGGTTAAAACGTATGACGTCACGTTAATACCGTCATTGCAATCAAAGTAAAATAAATACAGAACAAAAAAAAACAAAAAACAAACAAACATAAAACAAAACATATGCTTGTTTGATGTCCTATAGTGTCATTGTAGTTAAAGTATTACATGTATATGAAACAAGGTGTTCAGGTGTTTGATGTGATAAAAACATAAGGTTTCACGTAAACATCAGTAAAAGTAAAACGAAATAAAACACATAGAAAATATCGTATTTGTTTATGGTTTATTTCTGTTGATGTTATTGCCAGCAATATGTCTTTATTGTATAACTATGACTTTTGTATTGTAAATAATATTGATATTTGTAAGAGAGAGAGAGAGAGAGAGAGAGAGAGAGAGAGAGAGAGAGAGAGAGAGAGAAAGAGAGAGAGAGAGAGAGAGAGAGAGAGAGAGAGAGAGAGAGAGAGAGAGAGAGAGAGAGAGAGAGAGAGAGAGAGAGAGAGCACTTACTGATCACCACACTATAACTCATCAAGTTAACCTGATGTGTAAACTCTTACCTCGAAGTCCATTCCAACCTCTTGTGCCGAAATCTAAAACGAAAAATATTTATCGATTAACATACTGGTAATGTAATGAAAAGTGCAAAGGAAATGATAATGTACGGTATACATTCATTAGTACAGTGAAAAAAAAAAAATAAACGACATTCAGTTTACATATCGGGAAGGAACTGTATGTATAACACACACACACACACACACACACACACACACACACACACACACACACACACACACACACACACATACACACATATATATATACACACACACACATATATATATATATATATATATATATATATATATATATATATATATATATATATATATATGTATATGTGTACTTCGACATACGCCTTACACTGTTTGAAGTGCAAGTGCCCTTTCATGAGCTACTGATAGGTTGTTAGTGTGATGAGAGCTGACACACTGATATTTAGAAGTACTGTTGAAATTACGAAATTGTTTTTACTACTCTTTCCCTAAGCTAATAAATTATACATATCTAATTTGAAAATGGATAAAAAAACTGTATAGTTAATACATCACTTATAGTCCGTTTGCTATTCATTGAAAGTGAGGTTTAGTAATTTTTTGCAAAAAAATACATAATTTCTGTAATTGAAATGCTCATCATTATTATTTTAAATGAACTTTAATTGCATCAAACAATTCAAGGGGAAAAGTTTCCCATTACTAATAATGTAAGATTTCTTTCAAATTTCAAGAAAATTACGTGAGTGTAAATACATTGAAATACATTGAACAGCCATAATACTGTAAATATAAATAGTTTTTCAGACTACATGATTACCTAAAAATAGTCAATGTGCCTCCTACTTATATGCAATACACCTTATTTATGTAAATATATCAATCCCTTGAATCATTATCATTTTGCCCTAATACCCAAAGGATGCATTTAGATTTATAAATAGGATAAACAAATAACATAAAATTCCACAGGAAAAATACATGTGTGAATAGGCCTAACTTTTCACAAACTTAATTCGTGCAGATTGGTCAATAAGGGATCATCTCACAATTGCAAGTCAACATAGGTTTCAAGATAACATTTTTGTTTGTTTTACGTTATTTTACATCCAGCATGCCGATAATATTACTAATAAGATGAAACAATTTCAGTAAGAGGTTAGTTAAAAATTATGCAGACTTGTCAATTTCTATTTTTTAGTTACTAAGAAATATCATGCCAGTCTTACTGTCAAATAGCCGAGAGTTTCTGATTTGCATACGATCTACTTATGCATAAATCAGAAAGAATTATTTTTCAATTGTACATTTGTCCACACAAACTGTTTCAAACTTTTGTATTGCAGTAAATGGGTAAAAGTTTTGTTAGCAAATTTTAAATTTGCATATTCACAATTCAGTTATGTATGACAAATTTAAAAACATTGAGGTAAAATTCAGATTTAGTGATTAAGTGAAATTTAACAAAACCCCACTTTTAATGGAGATCAAACGGACTATTCAAGTATGTTAAATACTCTACAAATGGTGAATTCAATAGTTAATACATAATGTACAGCAGGAATCTTAGTTGATATTTTTTTTCAACGAGCCGTACATAACAAATCCAACAATTGTTAAAACAATGTATAGAAAATGTTCTCCACATCATAACTTTACCTGATAGAAGAGAAGCATCGCAAAACCCGGCCACCAGAAGGGTTACCAAAACACAAAAGGTCCACATCCTACTATAATGTCAAAGGTCTCACTTTTCCTATAATGAACAAGTATCTGTTTTGATATACACGTGCATATATTTTAAAACAGACAAGTTTATACGTATTTACATCTAAGCTACAAAATCAAAGGAAAACGGATGAAGTACGATATCGCTTACCGAGACAGCAATTTAAAAGCTACCGTATATATCAGAACATCTTAAGTAAAAATATTTACTTATACTGATAGATAATTTGAACTATACATACACTTCCTAGGAACAATGAATAAGATACGGGTTATGCATTATATATATATATATATATATATATATATATATATATATATATATATATATATATATATATATATATATATATATATATATATATATATATATATATATATATATATATATATATATAGTGTCACCTTCTACGCAGCTGGTATGCGATCAAGTATCATATTTATCAACAAGAGGATATTTTGATAAAAATTAGATGCCAAATCCAAATTATTAATTGTTAAACATTTATTATATAAATTATTATATCAATAATATATATACGCATGCACAAAGACCTCCAGGAAATTCAGAGTTAAGATCAGTAAGATGGAGGAATAAATAAACTCAATCAATCGCTCACACCCACCATAGCTGCGCGCTAAATGCAGATGGAGAAAGGATGTAAACCCTGGAAACTATCGATTTGATTCAATTTATCAATATATCTTTTCAGAGTTTGAGGCATGGTTATTGCAAACGCGTTCATTTAATAAGCTGTGAAATATACAAAAATATTTATTTGCAATGATTTTCTTTATAAACTTGCACCAGTTTATTAGTACGAAGTTTGCCCTACGAAATAATAGAACAATTGACCACAATATAGCGCATTGAATTTTATGATCATTGTGATAATTAATGTTCATGAGAATATCACAGTAGCTTGACATTGATAAAATTTTAAGGAAATATTTTTAAAACCTAATTTGTCAAAGAAAAGTGGGATTCAAAATATTCATAATCATCAAATAAATTGCAACTAAGGTATAAGTCACTCTTAAACGGATTGAACAATACATTTAGGTTTATATTTTGCCTTGTATGATACCACTCTCTGTTTCGAAACACAACATCTATTTCCAATTCGAGCTCAATTGATAAAATTTGATTGAAATTATCGTCTTGATAATTTTACCATAAATTTATTTTTGCAACACTATATATATATAAACAATATAGCAAATGTTAAAATAGTATAATATGCTTCTACACAGCTGCTGTCACATGAAAAGTTCTTCAATGTTACGGTAAGGACATTGAAAATTCAAGTAAATGTTTTAAACATTTAACGGTCTTTGAATAATTGTTTGTCAACACTCTCTCCCCCCCTCTCTCTCTCTCTCTCTCTCTCTCTCTCTCTCTCTCTCTCTCTCTCTCTCTCTCTCTCTCTCTCTCTCTCTCTCCAATGACTTGTTTGTTACAAAATCTCAGATACCGAAGATAAAGGTTATTTACTTGTCACAACCATTCGTGCTAAGAAAGTGTATCTCGTGTTCTTATCTGGACTACGGACTTAAGACGGATATGACTGGTTTGCTGGTTATCCCAGATGTTCATGGTTACGAAGGGAAACTACATATATTCAGATATTTCTACATATTGATCAACGTGTTGTCTTATATTGCGGCCCCCCAGAATGTACAATTAGTTGACTTGTAATGTTCCATTATGCGAATATAAAATTCATGTATCATCGTGATTGACATTATCTAAAAGCACTTAACGGTCCTCTGGTATATATTTAACGTAACATCATTTAATTGAATATATTTACAGTTCTTTGTAATTGTTTTGTAATTCATTTGCAATTCCAATAAAGTACCAACGGGTGAGCTTTTGTAATGTCTGTTTAGAGCATTTTCATTAAAAGTTGTGATACTCACAATTTACAAAATAGACAATGATATACGCTTAAACGTTCTATAGGGTCCCTGAGTCCTTATATGCGCACATTCGGTAGTTCTATCATACTCTTTACTTGAAACTATCTACAAAACTCTGATTTTTAACTCTGTTATGAATGTCTTTGATAACTACATTTACCATATGTATGAGACACTTATATCTGACACTAGATACATACTTTATACATTAGCGAAGGATGTGTAATGCTGGCAAGGGGTGCTAACTCTTTCAGGACACCTGGTCCCATCCCGTTTTGGATTCGCAAATTGTTCTTCATGTTGGGACCATTTGTATATCTAATTTATCGTATTCTAATGACCTTGAAGTTTCGATTATCCATTGGTATTTCTTCATTTATACTTATTTATAGTATTTTAGCATTGAGATTTCACGCTTGTAATGATGGCAGTGATCTGCCTGTTATGAGATAATAAAAGAAAAATCGATATCTATCATAAATGATTCAATTATTGAATAAAGCATGGGAATATTATTATTAAATTTAAAACTCTCAAAATTGTCATTTTTAATGGGAGGTGGTCAATAAAATAGAAAAATTAAACTGATTTCTCAATTTATTTTACTGATCCGATCTGATGTAAAAACAAACTTTAAAATATACTTCATCAGATAAATACTGACTTATATTGACCGTGTCAAACATACTTAAGCAAACTTAAAACAAAATTCAGGTAAACGTTACAGGTAAGGTTTTGCTGGAAATGAATCATTCGTCATCAAAACGCAATTATCACTAAATACCAACTTCTGTATTTAAATTGTTGGGATTCCCGGAACATTTTTATAAATGTGGGCCTAGTTGGAAAATACTGTTAATTTGCAGCACTTGGAAGACAAAATGTAATTATGACTAGTCACCTGCTGATGCAATCATAACTTTACAAAAGTCAATTATAACTCAAAAGGTGTGAGCAATGCATTACAGACTATCAGTGATTTGGCATCTTCTTCCAACAAACGTATATATCTATATTCTAATTTTTCAATTATGTATTAGTACTGTTCATTTTAAATTCACCATCCATCATTCAAAATAGACTTTCATGGTTTCTGCCATATTAACTCTCCATGATTTTGTCTTATATTGCGGCATCAAATATTACAATCAATTAATTAGTTATGTTTTTATGAGGTTATAAACGTGGTATATTATCTTGCTTGACACAACCGAAGGGAACTTACTGAACATTACTCTGTTATACATCTAAATTATTTTATCACCAATTAAAGGGACATTAACCGTTTTTACCAAAAATGTTATTTTGATTTTTCTACTTTTGCTTCTTGTACTTGATGTACGATATCAAATAAGAGCTTTACACAGATATACACAATCTTATATTCCTATATATTTACATACCGACTGTAATTTCCTTCATTACAGTTATACAGAACGTCTGTATTGTTGTATCAATAAAACCAGTGAGTCATAATGTGATCTAAGTGTTAACCGCTAGCTGGCGTAGGAATACGTGAATATCTAAGAGACCCTTTCCATGACCATGTCACGGCAGCGATTTGTCAGACAAGTATTCTCTGAACATATGAATGAATCAATAAAGAATAAAATAAAACACATTCAATCCATATTTTTATTTAAAGCCATTAATTACCACAAAACAAACAAAAATCACCGAAAGAAATTGAAAACACAAGACTAAGCCTGCATCTGTAGCACACTACAGATGCCCATATCATAGGCCTATTGCGATTGATCTAGGTCATGTTATGAAAAGAAACACAGGTCACAGAAATGAAAAAATTGCTTCGTAGTCACATTGCTTGTAAGTAAGTTGAAAAGGGAGTCAGGTCTAGTGCAATTTTGTCTTGTATCTCTGATAAACAGCTTGCTTTTCCGTCACCATATAGGCTATCTGTCAGAGACATTCGTCACTTGCATCGCGTGAAATCGACTCTCAGTTCACCTCAAATCCTATTAATTGCTAGGCTTATTACAAGGCCCATCTTGTTTTTCACAACCTGTAATGTTAATGCCGAGCATAAGTAGTGTTCATAGGTTTCTCGGTAAATTGACGCTATATATATGATCAGCTGGTAAAAACTGAAGTCTGAATTGACATATGGATCTATTATAATTTATAGGCCTACATGGATTTTCCGTAACGAACGTGTCGATAATTATCTTTTAAACATAACAATAAAAGTTTGTTATTTCACAACATAATCTGCATTTGTCTTTTAGTTGATTTGAAGGATTTGCTAGTGGGCTAGCCTATATACTGAAATAGGTCTACTTACGAAATCGTCACCCCTTCACAGTTCACGGCATTTCCCAGCTGATTCAGCGATTGAAAAAATATCAAATAGAATGGCTACTACCAGTTGTCATCAACGAATATTAACAGTCACACTCAAACTTTCTGTGATATATTCCACTGATAAAATATCAGAATTCAAACGAAAATTTGTTGTAAACAACGATCATCTGTTGCTATCCAAATCGCACATGGTAGCCCTATCAGCCATTTGCACACGGCCCATTCGGGCAATTCTCTTCCGACACATTTAACCCGCCACTACTAAATGGTCGAATATTAAAAATCGCGAACTAAATATGAGAATAAGTATTCAAAATTGTCCATATCACTAGTTTCTTTCAAAATGATATAACTTCATTAGTATTTGCGATCAGAAAAGAAAACTACTTCTCATGTCAAAACAGCTGTTGAGCCATTACGTCATATGAAAACACCCCACCGCAAAGTCAGTGTTCTGGAATGAATTTAGTATCCAGTGGACTACAGTTTCTGAGAAATGGTAATGTACATAAATATAAGGATTGCTTTTCGTGCTGCACAGAATTTTTTCCATGAGCAATTGCTTTTATACCCCGATGATGTTCAAAAAATGAAAAACAATCCTTAAATACATGTATTTTGTGAAAATAAGTCCAGTGTGGTATTCATATACAGACAATATGTGTTAATCGCTATTGAAAAAAGTGCCAAATCTGGATTTTTCAAGTAATTTCACAAAAATATATAGGAATTTAAGAATTTGAATGCCTATATATCTCGTTTTGTGGTTGTTTATCAATTTTAGTGGTAAAATGGAAAATAAAAATAAAAAACACAGCCAATGCCCCAGTAACTGAATACATTTACAGTTCCTTGTATGCTATTTTTTTTACAATTCCAACTGAGTCATCGCCTTCTGTCTTATATTCACATAAACATGTGGACGATATAATACGCAGTTTATGATAAATTTGTGCAGATATTTTAAAAATCAAAATATTTTTTCTGAGTCAGGATATAAAACAAAAGATCTGTTGTGTAAAATACCATCTTCTTTGTTAAACGTGTAAGCATTCTCGGAACTACTATAAATGTTGGCGTAGCTGAAAGATGCCGTAAACTTGCAGCAAGCGGAAGAAATATTCAATAATGACATGCACCCACTAATGCAATCATAACTTCACAAAACTCAGGATAACTCAAAAGGCGTTACAACTACACGTGATTTGAATACTTATTCAAACATGGACCTCTAGATTAAACTGCAAACCAGTCATATCCGCCGTAATCAATAGTCCAGTAATGATAATTCATGGCACCTGATCCCACCTCTGGATTTCCAGAGGTACTTGTTTGCCCACTAGATTTATGTATTAGGTACATCCTTTGGTATTTGTGATTTTATGTAATTAAAATTGTTTTTCTCATTACTATAATGAACAATTGAAAAACTAGGTTAAACTTTTTACTAATTAATTTTTTGTGCCAAACATTTTACTACGGTAAACTACCTACTAGAATTTTTATGAATTTGCTTTTTTTCAGATGGCCTTTTAAATGAACTTTTGTGTGGACTGCATGATGAAATAAACAAGTATTACGTTATATGATTCGTCTGAACTACGGCCTGGGTTGAAAAAACAAAAATCATTCTATCGCAATTGAAACTGACGACTGGTCCAGACGGATGCGTAATTGACCTATAATGTCCTATTGTTATCTAGGCTTTTTATCATGTACCAGCTGTTGCCTTCTTTAAAATATCAAATGTGTCTATTCAGTCACATACTGATATTGCACTTTGCAATTTTCGATATTGACTTCAATCCCCAGAAATGTCAGTATAACGCATTTATCAATTATAATCAATGTATGAAATGTTTTCCATTTGCATGATCAACCCTCGGGAAATCAAACATACAACACATTGCGTATTTATATATCAAATTCAACATGTAACAACATATCTGTGGTATATATATGTATGCGTTACATTTTCCAGCCTGGCAAAATAATGTCTGTAAATTATAGGTATAATTTTTATATAGTTTTTGCTACTTGTTACGGATTGTTCAAACAATATGATATGTCGTCGACGGACATTTTACATGCAGATTAAATGCATTATCTTATCACATATATATAAAAATACATTAAAGCCTACGGATGATTAAAATAACTAATACAAGCGTATCATTATAAAAAAACTTGCCAAATTTTACCCTTTGCAAATTTAATTTCGGCATTTTTTACTAACACAGCCGAGTGTCAAGGAAGCAAGCGCGTTGTGATTGCATTTATTTCATATTCACGCACAAAAAGAATCATTACATATGAAAAGACAATGTAGCTTTGGACCGCAATTTTCCGAAATTGCTTCAGCTTCAAAACAAATTATTTGTACACTTCCTGTTGGTGTCCTGTGATGTAAAAGATCATTTTCGAGTTGTCCTTTTCCATTCAGTTTCGTCACAGTAGTTTGTACTGAGACTATGTGACGTCGTCTGAAAGTTGGGCAAGGTCGATTTAGGTTATGTAATATTTTTATTGACGATATTCGGCGATATCTTATTTCACTTCATCTGGGAGGAATTAATTTTTTCGAGTTGTCCGTTTCCGTTCAATTTCGTCACAATAGTTTGTACTTAGACTATGTGACTCAGCTGAGAGTTGGGCAAAGCCGATTTAGGTTATGTAATATTTTCAATGACGATATTCGGCGATATCTTATTTCACTTCATCTGCGAGGAATTAATTCTAGTTAAATTATTCCTTTTGTAAATATGCAAAGTGTCATCACTTTCCTGTAATCCAATTTTCAAATCTGGCACCTATTATTTCATGATATTAACATCCCTGGTCATAGAGGCAATAAACCGCTTATCCGGAATATAGTGATGCCCTGCTTTGCTCTATGAAATCGCACTCTATTATGACGAATCGTGACGTAACACGACAACTCGAAAATGGTCTATTGAAACGATGCCATTTTATGGGATTGTGGTGCATTCATGTATGTACTGGTCACAGCAAACAAGGCCTCTAACAATATGTATTTTTTTATTTGTAAGGCTCATTACTATAATTGTTTATTGGGAGATCTAGGGTTCAATACGAATTCTCGTAATCCTAGATACGTAGCCCACTTTCAAACGGCGAGATCCTTCGAAATCACGTGTCCGTACTACGTTCTTTTTATGAACCTACAACCGATGCTGACTTTGAGCTACCATATTTATATTGGATACCTAAATTTCCCATATAAGCAGAGGTACACAGCAGGATCTAGCAAATGTTCCACCAGCCGTTTTGGAGAAACCCCAGCAAAAACTGTACATTTGCTTATTCCAGAAGCGGTGTATGTAATCAAATTAAGATGTTCATACTTAAAAATTCTAAACAACTTTAAGAAAATTTGAAGGCACACAATTTTTCTCAGATTCACAGTATCAAAACATTAGACTTCACTACTCTTTACACAACAGTTCCACATAAAAATTGAAAGAGAGACTTTTCAGCATCATAGTCAACTGTTTTCGCTAGAGGTGGTATCCGAAATTTTAAATATCTAGTGACTGGTTATCATGATACATATTTTGTCCAACACCACTATGATCCTACATATAAATACACTGAAGTTGATGAAAAAGATGCTGGAATTTCTAGTAGACAACATATATATACTTGTAATGTTCGGAGACGTGGTCTTTCAACAAACTGTGGGCATTCCTATGGGAACCAATTGTGCTCCTTTGTTGGCTGACCTGTTCCTTTATTTATACGAAGCAGATTTCATCCAGAAGCTGCTGAATCAAAAAAAAAAAAAAAAGAAAAAAGAAAAAGCTATCGGCCTCCTTTAATTTGACATTTAGATATATCGACGAAGTTTTGTCAATTAATAATGACAATTTTCATACATATGTCAATGCGATAGCGAACTAGAAATTAAAGATACAACAGAATCAAGCACACACGCTTCATGCTTAGACATTTTTTTATAGACACAGATGGGAAATTAACAACTAAGCTATACGACAAATGCGATGATTTTGGCTTTCCATCGTAAATTTTCCACATTTAAGTCGTAATATCCCACAATCACCCACATATGGAGTTTATAATTCACAAATGATCCGATATGCCAGGCGTGTTCAACTTATAAACATTTCATATACTGAGGTAAACTACTCACTGACAAATGATTGATACAGGGATATCGAAAACCGTGTTTGATGTCAACGTTCCTAAAATTTTACGGTCGGTATAATAGTCTTGTTCGCGATTAATCTGTTTCAGTAAGTGAAATGTTGAGTTGCCTGTTCGATGGCGGTTGTTGAGACGTCTGTACCAATTGTGACAAGGATTCGTTCCTCATGTATTTCATTGGATTCACGACGGGTGTGTCCGATCGACAGGGGATGCTTACTCCTCCATCGCACCTGATCCCACCTGTTGATTTCCAGATGTCCGTCTTTGTCCATTTTTACCAGATTTGTACCTATATCCTGGACATCCTAAAGATTTATACTTTGGTATCTGAAATTTTTTATATTTGACTTATTAGCGTGCAAAATGTTTATTTGTTTTCTCTATGCGCTCTTTTGCTTTTTTAGTTGTTTTTGTCTCACTTTTTCCTTGACGAAACTACATTCGGATCTCCTCTATTACCATAAGTGGGTTATGATGGCGTCAAATCTCTTGTTGCCAATACAAAGGTTGGGTACCAATAATATTTCGTTGATGCCAAAATTGATATACAGTTGCCGGTATGAAACAGGAAAGAGCGATGTTTTGTGGGTAAACACGGAAGAATGCGATAAACTATTTATTTATTAAAGGGGCATTAGCTGTGTTTACCAAAGACAATCATTCCGATTTTTTCTACTTCTACTGCTATACCTGATGTATAATAACAAATAAGAGCTATACACGGGCATAAAAATCTTATATCCCTATATATTTTGTGAAAATAAGGTCAGCTCCAGTGTGATTTTCATATACAAATAGTAGGGATGAGTTACTAGTAATCAATTGCAATTTGAAAAAGTGCCAAACTTGGGTTTCTCAAGCATTTTTCACAAAAATATCTATGACTGGTGTATATCTCTGTTTTGTAATTGTATATCAATCTAAGTAGTAAAAAAGAATAAAAATGTAAAAACACAGCTGATGCCCCTTTAGGAAAAACATAAAAACTAAATATCAATACTTATCAGATCGCATTCATACTATGGTAATAATGGCGTGAAATTTTATTTTTAGCAATATCTCAGTACAGTATACAGTATACAGTATTAACGTTTATGAACGCATATCCGTTATTTAACATCAATACTGTCTATACGCCAAGCTAATAACAAAAAGTTTTTTTTCACTTCTATGGAGGTGTCACCAGCTTGAGGTGAAGTGTCACAAATTTTGACCCGTGCGATGGACTGATACTAATGCAGTTAGTATTATTTTTACATGCCACATCTGTCGTGACACGGAACCTCCGTTTTTTAAAGTCTCATCCGGAAGACCCTCTAAGTCAAGTTAAAGATTTGCTTTGGTTTCTTAGATTTTTATTACGTTTAGAATCGTCGGTGAGACGCCAAAATAACATTAATCAGTTGAATGTGATTTTTTCTTAGTTAAACATTGTTCTCATTAACTTATTTTAACTGAAAAATAGGTTAAGACAAGAAAAACTGGCTTTAACTGCATCAAAGTCACAAATCCTCGATTTACTCGCGAAAACATTGGTTTAACTGGGATAAACTAGGTATAACTGCGTCAAAAACACATCAATGATTACATGTGTTTATGTGATTTAGGTTTTTTGCCATTTGTATGCTATTATGTACCTTATTGTAAGGCTTTAATTACATAAGTGTAATCTGATCTGAATTACTTATTCACATAAAAATGGAAACATAATAGGAAAATTCTACGAAATATTACCTTAATTAGTATTTGACATACATACATACATACATACATACATACATACATACATACATACATACATACATACATACATACATACATACATAGAATATACATATACATGTATATGGTGAAGTAAGAACGGGTGATATAGAGAAAGTGAGAGTGGAAATGTAGGTGATAGAAGAGAGAAAGACTCTGGTTGCAATGGTTGTTCTTAGATGGATTTGAACCGTTTGTATTGCTTTTATAAATGATTGATAGTCCATCACAATTTGGATATTGGTTTCATATGGAAGATTGGGATATCCCCATAGAAGAGAACTGACATAATTTCCTAGGTGAATACCCGTAGTCGATAAATATTTGGGTAGAATAGGTGATATAGGTGATATTTTCATATTGAATTCAGAGGTTGATGTTATATTTTTACAGAGTTATCACGTCCGTTCCATAGGCTTATAGAGGAGGGGTTAAATGACATTTTAAATATATCTAATTTACACCTTGGCATTGGTAGTTGTGTGGGTTAAGTAAATCATTGTTAAGGTCACCTCTACTTGGAGGAAATATACTATGAAAATATTCAGGAACGAACCTATTATGAATTTTGTAGGGAGTAGAGAGTTTGAAACTTTCGCGCCTGGACTTAACGGGTACCCAGCCAGTTTTGAGGTATAATGATTCACTAGGCGCTATAGATGTTAGGAAGCAAGTCTTGCGGCTTCTAACTGGACCTTCTCCAAGGCATTTGACAATTCAATAGAGCAACCGTCCCAAACACAGGAGGCATATTAGAGCGTAGGTCTGATGAAAGCAATATGGTGTTCAATGTGTTCTTGCTGACTCTGTATTTTAGTTGTTTTAATGCAGTTATTCTGGAAGGTGCTGTTTTAATAAGATGGTGAATGTGATCATACCAGTTGCCGTTACTGTTGAGAAAAACCCCTAGGTGGCAATGAGAGTCAGAGAAAGGAAGGGGTTCATTGTAACATTTTATATTTGGTCTGATCTGGAAGAGAACAAAACAAATTTCGTATTAGCAGGATTAAACTGCATAAGCCATTGATTTGACCAATCTTGTAATCGTTGAGTGTCGTGGTTTAGGTTTTTTTTCAATTATGTTTATATCTGCTGAGGATTCGTGAAGGGTTATATCATCTGCAAATAGTCTAATCACGGTCTTCATAGGATCAAAAAGATTGTAAATGTAAAATAGAAATAGAAGAGGACCAAGAACAGCAATCCATTTGAATGGAACAATTATGAACCAAAATTCAATGCAATATAATTTGTAAAATTCATATTATTCTTATCTGCCCTAATTACAGTAGAGTTCTTTATTGAATTAGATTAGTGATGATGTCTTGAAATATGAAAAAATCACAGATACATAGTTATAATCCTCAGGATGTCCAGGGGGCAAACTTTAATATACAAATCTGGAGAAAGATTTACAAACATACTTTGTACATTATTTTTACCTTTCTTCAGAGACAACATCAGTTAAAATTTCATGATTTCGATCCTTCAGTTTCAATTCTTGATAACAAGATGTCCCATGTTTACCACGACTACAGTATTGCATTTGTATACTTATAATATTATACACAGGTTTATGATGAGTCCCAAGATACAAAGCCAATGGGTGAAATACACGATCGACTAACTGAGCGCACTGCAAATGCCGTTTTGACACATCACTACTTCATGCATATATAAATCAATTACCAAATAAAAATACATTCGCAGTTTGTAACAAGCTGAAAACAACTTGTTATTGCTACTGAAGGGGTTGGTATAAAACATTTAAGGTAAGCTATCTTGAATTATGATTATTTTGCTTCTTTTGCTAGTGCAATAATAATAATATTATTGATAATAATACATTTGTTATAATACACTTGTTATAATAATAATAATAATAATAATAATAATAATAATAATAATAATAATCATCATCATCATCATCATCATCATCATTATCATCATCATCATCATCATCGCTATCGTCTTTTTCATCATTATTATCGTGAACAGTGAAACAGCAACAATGTCATTTTGAAATTTATACACTAGCAACAAATTTTACTATACTGTTACTGCGTAAACTTATAAATATTTGAGAGAGAGAGAGAGAGAGAGAGAGAGAGAGAGAGAGAGAGAGAGAGAGAGAGAGAGAGATCTATATTAATCTCAAATCAGACGAGACTAAAACTGAAAATTGTCTAGTTTACGCTTTGCATTGCTTTATCATTTACGACAACTACTGTGTGTACAGATGTACCAAGGTAAAATGACACATCTGGGTTCTGTCAAAAACCAAAACAATACGGCCTATTTTCAAATAATAGGAATGCAAAGTAAAATGTGACTTCAGTCAGTTACCGGGCATGTCATCACTGGTGACGTTTCTATTGTTGAAAATCTTACTTTAAGAGGTTCAAAATGAAAAACCCCTTGCTTTAATTGGTGACATAATTTCAGTTAAGTTATTATTTCTGTCAAGGATTATGCAAGACGATGGGCCAAACATGAATGCGTGGAACCAGACACTTTGTTAGAATGGTTAAAAGCTATACGGTGGTTGATAAAATCGTGTATTCAAAAACATGAAGGAACTATGAAAACACATTTTCCTTCTTTGTTCAGTGACACAGAAGTGATAACCAAACTGGATAGATTACATGAACAATATGTTCTGGTCCCAGCAAACAAAGCCTTGTTACAACTTGAATTGTAATAAGAACCTGAATTGTAATAAATTTATTACAATTCTATTATCGTTGCCAAATAGCTATTACAATTGGGTAGGCAACCTGAATTGTAATATAAACCTGAATTGTAATAAAATAAGTCAAGAGGAGAAGGACTATATTTCATCTTCAAACATGGAATCTGGATCGTTTTACGTCATATAATCGTCAATAAAGTAAACTAGAACATACAGATTCAATCGTATTACGGTGTATATCTCGTCATATATACTTTAAATGTTAATAATTTAAACCCTTTGAAAGGTCTCTCTATAGGTACAGTTTGTGAATTATCTATGTAACAAGTAATTTCGTGGTGTAGGAAGCAACACAAAAGTGGAGGCAATATTTGTTTAAGAAAACGTTTTTGCCGGTAAAAATTGTTTTCATGTGTCTTTTGATTAATTAATTAATTGCAATTAATATATACATTAGTGGCGGATCAAGAACAATTTTAAAAGGTGTGTGCTTTTTAGCCTGGTGACGTAAAATTATACTTATTTTGATGCAATATATACATACAAGCTGAGAAAAAGACAAGTGAAATTTCTTTACCGAAATGATGGGCAACAGGGAAGGAAGAGTATATATATATATATATCAGTATCAAAAATGCCCCCGCAGTTTTAGAACTGGTTTATGCAATACCACTAAAAATATAATACTGAGGATATGATGACGTTAAATGAAGACGTATCTGTCATACCCCTTCTCCTCATTTCCATTCATTTATATTTACAAATAAATGCATTTAGAGATAGTTTTCAAAACAATACAGAATTTGTCCATAATACGTATATATAAACGGACTTTGCTAATTGATATATATATATATATATATATATATATATATATATATATATATATATATATATATATATATATATATATATATATATATATATATATTATATATGGACCTCCGTGGCCGCGTGGTTATCGCGCTTTATTCTATAAAGTCCCACTTTGGTATTATGTTTATACTATTCCTATCAGCGAAGGCTCGAGCCCCGCTGGAATCTAACCTGATTTTGCCAGTGGTTTCTTCCCGGGTGCATTATAACTGAGTTTTCTCCTCCATAATTAAAAACTGGCCGCCATTGAGATTTGCTGGGTGTGGCGTAAAACAGCTCATATAAAAGATATCTAGATATATATATATATATATATATATATATATATATATATATATATATATATATATATATATATATATATATATATACAATAGGGGTAGAAGGTAATCCCAAATAATGAAAAAGTAAAAATGATATGTCATTTTCTTTATAAGACCTTATAAATTCTGGGAGGGGGTTCCCTTTAATACAGCACATTTTTATTGTGCATACTTATAAAAAATGTCAAAAGCCCATAGTTTTGGAACCGCTCAACATTTTTGCAGAAGCAGTTGTGTAATTTCAATAACTTTCTATTGAAATCATGTTTGTCAACCCTACTTTTTATCAAAATCAGAAATCCCTGTGGTAATTAGTCATCATGTAAACATTTGATATCGTGTCTAATGGGAATTTAGGTCTTTTACACCATAAAATATAAATTAGAATATTATAGGACACTGAAAACTGCAAGTTATTGCCTTGGTAACCACGCAAACAATAGGGGCCGCCATAACGTTGTATCTTTTCTGTCTCATTCCCCGGAAGAACTTACTCAAGGGTAATAATTCTAGCAATTTGCTTCACAAATATATCATTCAATTATGGAAGGTAATGAAATATTTCTAATACAAATAAATACTACGATTTTCCTAATTTGGTTCCAAATTTGGCTTAACAGAAGAAAATGAAATGAAAGAGATGACTTTTTAGGGATAGATTTGATAGGAATGTACAACGTGGAACCCATACACAATATTTTATGTGCTGCATCTCAATCCGTATATCATATGCAATTACCACATTTTAAGTGATCGGGAAAACAAATTTGTCTGATTAAGTTTTTAATTAGTTTACAAAGCACTTGTTTAGTATGGCCTGGTACCCTGTAGTATTATCAACATACTTATAGTATTTTATTTCACTTTTGTTTTAATCTGTTGATACCAAATTCAAGCTACAAAAATGTCTAAAACACGAAAATATATAAAGGATAATTTTTCAAGTATTGCCTCTCTCTTTAAACGTATTTTCTCCTAAAGGGGCAAAAATGTTGTTTTTCCTTATTACTACTTAGATTGATATAAAAAGAAAACAAAAAGAGATAGGCACAGGTATAACAAATTTCAGATTCCTATAAGTTTTGTAAAATTGCTTTGAGAAAATCATGTTTGACACTTTTTCACTTGCAATGGAATATCTCGACCTTACTCTTTTGTATATGAATACCAAACTAGACTTGACCTGATTATCATAATACATATATTTGAATACAGTAAAGACCTCCTTAGGAACACAACAAAACCGCTTTTTATATGGAGGTGGTCTTTACATAGAGGTAGATTTGTACACAAATGGTACTTTTGGGGACAGCAAAAATGGTCTTTGTGACCAGGTGGTCTTTATACACAGGTGGTCTTTATACACAGGTTTTAGTTTTTAGGTTTATTTGTTATTATACATCAAGTACAAGTAATAAAAGTAGAAAAAATCGAAAAACGAAAAAAAAATGTTTTGGTAAACACAGCTAATAGCCTTTTATATGATAGCACAAATATATTTTGCAGGTGAACAATCATGCCTGGCGATCACCTTACATGTATCTGGCAGGCTGTACATGCAAAGACAGAGGATGATTCCATCTCAGATTTCCAAGACTCAGTTAAATCGCTTATTTCCTCCGAGTTTTCTCCCCTGGAATCTGCAAAATTCTCAGAAACTAAATATGATGAGTATTTCAGCAGAGAGAAATTCACATTTGAAAGCATGAAAAAATACATTAATGAAGAATTGCGCGAACAAAATGTTCCGGAAATACAGCTGTATAATGATATAGAACTGTCATGTTGGAATATCTGCAGTAATGCATATAAAAGTCAACTTGTCGATTACGAACTCATGAAGTTATGGCAAATCGCTAATCGACTAATGCTGGAAGATACCTATCCTCCGGTTATCAGCAAAGACGATGGCTTTTGGTTCTTCGACAAATTCTTGACGACCCTAGGATCCAAACTGAAAGTGCACGATTTGTATTTTTCAGAATCTGAAAACACGTTCCAACAATTTATAGAAGATATCGAAAAGTATATTGTTGTCAACAGTGACAGAGAAGAATTTTCAAAATGCATTGATAAAATTTATTCTTGGTTTGTTGAAGAAGTTGTAACAACTGGATGGATGTATAAACGTACACGAAAACAAGCGAACTGGACCAACTGGAGTCGCCAATGGTTCGAATTGACACCAGGAAAGCTCCAGTACTACACATCAGCTACCGGGGATGTATCGAAAGACAAAAAATACAAGGGAGAAATCATTATCAACGGGCAATGTGATGTAGGTCAATTACCTGATGGTGCTGGAATTGCACAATGTTACCCAAATAGATTCAAAATTTCAAATTTCCCAGTCTTTGAATGTGAACTATCTGCAGAGACTGGAGACATCAAGAAAACCTGGAGTACATCCTTAACAGAAATGATAGAGTGCTGCAGAGACGGAACAACACCTATGCAAAGAATGCTAAAATCCAGACATGATATTGAAGAGAAACTCATGACGTCATTTCTGAAAATAAGTCCAATAGGTATAAATGTTGACAGTAGGGCTACGAAAGAAAAACATTACTCACAAACTAAGAAAGATTTAAAAAGTAAAAATTCCAATGACAGTCTAGCCGTATCGCAAAATCTCATGAAACAAGAGAAAGAGAAAATTAAAGGTGTTTTCATGAAGATTGATACGGATGGTAATGGTGTCCTTAATAACGAAGAGTTTTCCAAATTCTTACATGATCTTGGACTAGACATGACAGAAAAAGAAGCGAACCTTGTTTTTAACAACGTTGACACGGACGGCAATGGAACGATCAATTTCGATGAATTTGCTGCGTATTTTTCTAAACATATCCTCGATGAAAGTGGTGGATCAGATCAAAGTGGTTCATCTGCTCTTAGAAAAGCGTTTCTGCAAGCTGATCGTGATGGAACAGGTACTCTGGACTTCAAAGAATTTACAGAATATGTATGGGCAAAAAACAGATCCAGCAGAATGTCGGAACTCTTGACTGCATTTCAGCAGATAGGAACCTCAGAAAATGAACTTAATTTTGACATGTTTAAGGACATATGCGAAAAGTCAGAAATCGATTTCCAGTCATTGATGACAGAAGATGGAAATGACAGCGACGATCCGTTTGATGCTTTTGATAAACAATTAAAACAATCTTTTGACAACACTGATACCGAGGATCTGGCATTGTACATCCGAGATAGATGGAAATCGTTTGACACTTTTCGACGGGTAGGGGCCTCTGGAGAGGTGGTAATGAAGGGAAGCGAAGGAATGGTTGATGATTTTATGCCTGGAGAGTATAATCTTATTGACCTTGTATGCTTTAGTGATCTACCGCCGCTGGAACCAAACCATACAGTTATTCCAAATGTTATATGGCAGTCAAGCAATGTATCCGGGAAGTCAGGAAAGCTCATTCTTCCGGCAGACTTTAATGGTAAGATAGCAACGGATTTTGCCACAGGAGAGCTACTTCGATACTACAGTTGTAGCTTTGCTGATGCGAAACAAGAAAAGGTATCGCTCTTATACAGACATGGAATCCAGGATTTCACATACGAAAATCAGTACCTTTCAGAGTACGTAAAGAAAACAAATGGAGGCGGGGGCATTGAGAAACACGACTTTTCACACTTGGACTGTCCACTGGACAACGAGTCTGGATATTTTATACTTGGAAAATTAAACGGAAATGATCTTCATGTCACTGCTTTTCATGTACCTACACGCCATACATTATATGTTCCGGGTGGCACCATACACAGTAACGACTATTTAAAAGGAACATGGAGAACCATGTTGTCAGACGAGGCAGAAATAGACCATGTGCACCTTACAAAGACAGTTAAAAACAACGGGAACGAAACGTTGGAGCATATTACTTTTGACTTTTCTTAGTTGTATCAATAAACTCAGTAAGTTAACAGTCAGTTAATACAAGCCGAATAGTCCAAATACCCCTTCAGAAAAAATCCTACTTCTGAAATCAAATACTTGTATCAATTAGATAAAACATCTTGATCATCGGATATGAGATTATTCTGATGTAACATGTATAACATATGCGCATCGTATATTAACTCTGCTTTTGGTCCTACCATTCTTATAAGTTGGTATATCTAAATGTTCTAGATATTTGACCTAATTATCTTGACAAAAAAAAACCCCGTAAATATATAGTTAATAATTATAATAATATATTCATATAATCTGAAATATTTAAATGTTGACAGAATATTTATAATCAATATTTTGTATCTTTTTGCAGAGAGAGAGAGAGAGAGAGAGAGAGAGAGAGAGAGAGAGAGAGAGAGAGAGAGAGAGAGAGAGAGAGACTATGGAATAACTTTTTAACCCTATTGGCCAACGTCTCTTTTCCAATCTGTGGAATTGATGTTGCTTATTACTATTTACTTACACGTTTATATTGATAAATATGATTATATATTAATCCATTATATATGATTACATATATTTTGATTAATCAGCACTAAATGCTTATATGTATTCAAACTTAATCAATCACCTTTTTTCTTTAGAGTTTTATAACGGTGACTAGTCCGAAATGTGATCAGCACATCATTTGGCTAGTGGATATCGTTTCTTTCAATATAGATTTGGGTAATCCCTCATCGCGCAAGAGACAGACTGATTCCGGTCCTTTTTAAACTAGTACTACAAAATTCTATTCGGAACTGCAGATCCAGATCACGTTTTATCCCTTATACACATCACCTGCATTGTTTATAAACATGAAAATTCTCGTGTTAATAGTTAACATCATAGAAATGATGTTTGATTTCCTTGTCAGTTACAATTGAATCTTACCAGATTTGTTTGAAAAGAAATGAAAACGTGTACATGTATAACATCCCATTATCTAGTTCCTGATTGGCTTACTTTATAATATCTGTTTTTGCTCAATCATTATAGACCCTTTCACGATAACTGTGGTCCGGTAACTTTGAGGGAATAAATGATACAGATACCCGCAAAAATATAGACGTTGTTATAGTAACTGATTGTTTCTTGACGTCATTTTACGGGAATCTGTATCATTTATTCCCTCAAAGTTACAGGACCGCAGTTATCGTGAGAGGGTCTATATCAACCTCAAAATCACAAATGTTGTTTGATATAACAATCCAATAAATGGTACTTGCTATGATAACGTCACAGTAGTATTAATGACGTCATGGTTTTTGTCATTTTAATTATGTAGGGTCATATAACATCCTTTTTCATCAACACAAATCCATTAATGATATAATGTTCAACAGTGATAGTTACCGTTTTGCATGGTCAGGCCGACATATGTATCTCACAAGCTTTGATTGTTGGCAATAATTATATTTCAAGGTAAACTTAAAGATAATGTATACGTTACTTATATCATATCAGCAGGTGTGACCGGTGAACTGGGGGTGCTTTT
Organism: Atrina japonica; assembly: GCA_030159075.1. Taxonomy (NCBI): domain Eukaryota; kingdom Metazoa; phylum Mollusca; class Bivalvia; order Pterioida; family Pinnidae; genus Atrina; species Atrina japonica. Next base: position 80,686 of record BROG01000838.1, read on the forward strand.
CCTCCATGGCACCCGATCCCACCTCTGAATTTCCAGAGGTCCGAGTTTGTTCAATATTCATCAGATTTGTATATGTATCCTGGACATTCTGAAGATTTATACTTTGGTATGTTAGATTTTTATATGATATTGTTTCGAAAGATAATAGTGTGCCTAAAATGACAATTTTTATTCTTCCTATAATCGTTCATCGTACTATATTATGGTTCTAATGTAATAAAAGATCATAAATCATTTTTAGCTGTTCGATTGTTTTATCTGCATGATTTATACTTTATTATGCAACTTTTGGTACCTTAAAGCGATATAAGCTGTCACAGTGATTATCTTTGTCCCCTAACATATAGAATGGATATTTTTAATTTGCATATAACTGTTACTTAAAGGGCCATTAGCTGCGTTTTATTTTTCAAAACTTTTATTTTCCATTTTTACTACTTAGATTGTTATACAATAACAAAAAAGAGAAATACACAGACATAAAATTCTTGAAATCTTATATATTTTGTGAAAATTGCTTCAGAAACCCGGGTTTAGCACTTTTTCACTTGCAACTGATTAACTCGACCTTACTTCTTCTAGATTAATACAACACTGGACCTGACGGTATGTTCTCAAATATAGGAACAGGAATATAAGATTATTTATGCTTGTGTATAGCTCTTATCTTTTATTGTACATCAAGTACAAGTTGTAAAAGTTGAAAAAAATTGAAATATTGTTTTTAGTAAATACAGCTTATGCCCCTTTTATACTAAGAGTGTTTACTACTATTCTCATATGACCCCTCCCTTTCAATTTTCATCCGTCAACCCTATAATTTCCAAAGTACTACCAATATTCATGTATCTTTTTTATCACCTTAATTTCACTTATTAATGGCAAAACTAATTTTTTGATTTAATGACCAATCAGATCTCTGGGCTCATTTTACCCTCCGCACAACTTTGGGTGTCCAAAATGTCTGCGCCCATGTTGTAAACAAAGCAGGTGTTTTTCCTTATGCCCCTTTAATACTAAGAGTGTTTACTACGTGCATTTCAGAGTTCCTGTGTCATACACTCTAATACTTGAAACCTCTTAAAAGTATGTTACTTGATGCTTCAGTAAGCATATACAAAGTGAAAGTCACATTTTCGTTTGAAACTATAAACTGGGATAAAGTGTCACAGTTAATGCGATACATTGACACGTTACATAGCAATAGTAAAAATTTGTGATATGTCTTCATGATGGTGACCTTTCCATGTACTTTCGTATGAGGCTATAAACTGGGAGTTCAAGTGACATATAAACAAAATTGGCGACCTTTTCATGTACGTGAAAGTTCTCAGATAGACAAATAAATAAAAACAAAACAAATGACTAACGACAATTATACCAAACAAACAAAGAAACAATAAAAGATAAACAAAAAACAAAAAAACAAAAAAAACAACAACAAAGAAACAAATTTATATTATCCTTATCCTGTAATATTTTTTTTAATCATTAGCTGGGTCTGGACTGACATTTTGTTTAAAACATATTTCTGCAATTTATTATGTTTTATGAATTAGCATAAGAATTAATTTTGGTTAAGTAGACAACAGATTATACATGACACTTGCATGTCTCGCTTCCCACCAACTGAAATAAAACTGACATTATTTATAATCATGTTTCGAGCGAAAACTGTAATATTTCTATCTGGACATAATGAGTTCCACGGCAGTATTAACGTAAAACGTAATTGTTTCATTATAGATTATAGTATCATTTGAAAATACCAGATAAATTTGACATACAGCTGTTTCAAGCTTCATGCAAGGCTTGAATGACGTTTAATAATACTAATGTCTGTCCTGAGTCACGAAAGGCTGAGATATCAATTAAAACTACTGTCCGAATGGCTCACTTCAGAAATGAGAAAATCTTTTGAATTCAACGAAAGTATAGGGAATAATAAAGGCTTCAATTGCTGGAATAAGTCTAATTAATAAAATGTTTTTAATCACCATTATCTTTTCAAATAAACGAGCGAAAATATTGAAATACAATTGGTCAATGTTAACATTATGTCGTTCGCTGTGAAGGCTATTGTTCTGAAAATAATGTTACTTGAATGAAAACTTAATATAACGATTTTTAAATTGAATTTTACCTAACGCATGTATGAAAATACTGTCGGCTTATTTTAAACACAAAATTTAAGAGGTGAAAAAATAGTATTTAAAAACTGTCATCCAATCTCCTCTTAACTTCTTGAAATTTAATGTACACAACAGATTCTACAACTATTAATAGCATATATGTCTAGAAATAAGTTGTAGGTTACTGGGGACAACAGTTTTCATATTTTGATATATTTTAATTGTACAGAAAAATATTTGAGTTATCTGTAAATACAGGTATTCACAAATTAATTTTACACGGCTAAAAGTCTATCAGATCATATCAGATCGGTTTTCTGACACTTTCCTGATCGGTAGAATGTTTTCATTGTACTGTACTGTAAAGTGACCTTTCACCACAAGTTCCGTTATGATGTCAAAACTAAATGTCCGTTTAACATTTGTGATTCTGGCGTCCCAATAGAGTTTATCACGAGTTATCACCCCAAGGTTGCCAAGGTATCAGTCAGGTAAATTGATGTAACAAAGCGCAGGTAAGGCTGATGACCCGGTGACTGTGATCGCTGTGTAGGGTGACAGGTGTACGTTCTGATACAAAAGAATGTTATCGACAAAGTAGACCTAATACTAATCAATCTTGAAATCAGCCGGACTTGAGTAAAGGAATGCTATTATATTAGAGAGCAAAATAATTATGAACACAATGTTGATGAAAATAGTAAATTTACAGATGTTTATAAAATAAAGAATTAAATAAATTGTTACATATACAGTTCACTCCCGATATACCGCCACGTTTTATTTTCCTGAATTTTGGTGGTATAACGGGTTTGACAATATATAGAGGTTTACTATTTTCGAGTTGTGGTCGTTTTCATCTTAACATGTCTTTAATTCCTGTTGTATATCATATCCTATTTACAATTCACTATCGTAAAGTCGGATAAAATGGCCAAAATTAAACCGTCCAAAATATGTAGCAGTACATATTCGACGGCCGGAAAATCTAGATCTAAAACTTTCATTTGCCCGGAAACATTTTAATGTCAACTTCTATTGCTTTTGTTTAAAATAACTCTTTGACAGGCCGGTAATACAAAGGGATTAAAGCCCCATGAAGGGCGGTGTACGCTCAGCAACGTTGTTAAACTTGATTTAAATGATAATGTGCTTTACAAAATTCTTATATAAAGTTATTATCTTCCCTTTAATTACGCTTCAAAGTGATTCACTGTTTTCTAGCAATTTGACTTTGAAGATCAAAAAATGATTTTTACTAGTAACGACAATAAATACAAACGGAGTTGCGTAATATTCAAGGCAACCTCAGACGAATAAGTTCAACATATGGGTTATTGTCATCTCGTATCCATCACAACTTGTACCTAAGTGAATTAGTTGACTCGTACCCATGTTTTAGCTGACTCGTGCCCATCGATTAACTTATTCGTGCCTATCGCCTGTTTGATTGTAGAATTATTTATGAAGGTGTATATGTATTTACCAACAAAGTAATTACCATAGAATATGCCGTTTGGTATTGAAATGACATACAACTATCTGTGGAAAGGAATTGGATTCAGAAGTACTTCGCTGACAGAGATATAATCCAATTCATAAAACTTGACAGGCGGATTAATCTCTTGATTATCTTACGGATGATTCTACTCAATTTTCGGTTATGACAATATTTATAGGAAAAAACTTTTTATTCCCCACTGAATAGGTAAGATAACAAGAAAGAACGACACTATTCTTGTCAGTGTAAATTTAATGTGCTTATTCTTTTTAACCTAACATTTGAACGTGACCAGGTCAGTCAAGAAAGGGTTCACAAGACTACAACCCGTCAGGTTATATGGATATAAGTAAAATTGAAGAAGAACCAATCAATAATCAAACCAAAGTCCATTATAACACGACGAATTAGATGTGCAAATGGTCTCAACATGAAAACAATTACGAATCCCACACGAGATAAGACCAGGTGTCCGGAAGGAGTCAGCGTCTTCTGCTAGCATGCCACACCCGTCGCAAGTGTTCCATAGTTCGATGAGCGGGTCAAATTCGGTAAAAAGGTCAAGTTTGGTGATGAGGTCAAGTTCGGTGAAAAGCATGATTGGTGAAACGGAGTCACTGTCTGTGGCCGTGATCCAGAATACTATCTAATATAGAGAGGGGGGCTTCATAATGTTTAACAAGATCCCCGTATCGACCATAAAACTTCTTAAACAACGTAATCTTGTGTAAGTAGTTTATTGGCTAGTCGTTTAGCTCTCAGAATAAAACATCCATAATAAGAGCATGCCCTGGCATAACGTATAAGTTGTGAAATGAAAACGCCAAGGCAGGAGAAGATGGAATATTACTACTTAGAAACGGGATGTTTGTGATAATCTCTGTCGTCTCATTGATCTCTAGCTCAACAGGATACATCTGGCCGAGGTAATCTGAAATTCTGAATTATTTATGGACAGAACATCGTCGATATACCTGTAAGTGAAATTGAACGCAAATGCTAACTGTTTGTTTCCTTTGGAGAGCAGAGACTTATAAATTCCGCTTCATATAAATACAAAGATATGTCAGCCAAGAGAGGTGCACAATTGGTACCCATTGGAATGCCGACAATCTGTTGGAAAACTTTTCCTCCGAAAACAACGAAGATGTTGTCTACTAGAAACCCTAGCATCTTAATATCGTCTTCAGTGTACTTGTTACTCGAATCAGAGTGTTCCTCGACAAAATAAGGTTCTTCATGACCTAACACCAAATATTTATATCTGCGATTTCTATTTTTGTATACACAAGAGTTTTGTAAAATAGATGTAAATCTGTTTTTGAGTTTTTGATGAGGGATTGTTGTGTAAAAGGTCGAAAAATCAAAAGACTTGATGCTTGTAATATGTTTGAAATTTGGAGATTTTGGAGATTGGAAACACTTAGATGACCCCGCAATGAAGTGGTATTTACAGGGATTTTTGTGCATCTTCCAATAATCCAATAAATAGATGGCAATTCAAGCTCAGTGTCACTTGTGGGTATTGCAAACGAAGCGAGAACGGATTTATGATTATCTAATATTTCAGATGTGGAGAAATAGGTTAGAGAGTATGTAGGATATCCAAGAAGTGTGTTTAGTCAAAGTTCCTCTTGTAGGATGCTGAAGTAGTATCGCCTGCAGACAAATGTGAAGTTGTTAGATGCTTTGTCAGCAGGAACGATGATAAAATTTTCAAGGACACGTGTAAAGCTTTTGGTGATTTGATTTGAATAATGAATATTTATAAAGAAGTGAGTGTGTTCAATTTATCCAGTCACAGTAGTTGTGATCGGCAACGGAAGTTATCGCGAAGTCCAATGATCTAATACAATTTTTAAATCGTTGAATAGCCTCAATCTGATTAGCTGACGAATGCACGAGCACCGTTTTCTCACATTGTCTGAGGCTTCATGAATAATAAAAACAAAATATGCACAAGTGATTTCGGGTACACGAATCCACGGGTAGGAAAGAGCATAGCGATTCCGGACCGTGGTTTTCCGACGATGGGGCTCGCTATACTGTTTGTTTACACTTTATGGCAAATTTAGGAATCACTATGTCAGATTGTTCAGTTCAGGCAGGACAGAAAATTGTCGTGTCATTTAGAAGTTGCTTTAAAGGAACCTTTAAGCAACATACTATTAGTAGGATCGTCATTGCGCATGGTAAACCGTCTTATAGGGATATTGGAAGTAGTCTTTGAATTATAGTTCCTTAAATAATTACACAGCTATGCCATATTACTGACATAAAACCCTGTCTATGTTGACATATTTGCATACATTTCGTATGTCAAAAACTGACTGAAACATGTTGAGCCATCGAAAACGTCGTACTTTTCAAACGAAATTGCACTGCTTGCAAACACCACACAATTGCCATGTATATAATTTCAACCTTCTAAAACACGTGTAACTTTGTACGACATGGACATTATTAATTGTTGAATATTATTTTTACTATTGTGAAAATATACTTGGGTTATTTTTCTATAGCTGTTACCGTTTGTCAAGATAGTATGCAACTTCAGAGAACTTCCAGTTAAACATTTTATCTTATATATATATATATAAAATATAGATACCATGCATCTAGCATATATAAGACTTCTGTTCTATCATGGAGACTCAAACTTGTCGGAGAATACCAATACTTTCTTTTGTTTTTATCTATTTAACTTAAAAGTGATAAAAATATATGTATAGAAATACAATACTTTTAGTTAGAAAAATGAATAATTGCAGTTTTTGGTGAAATACTTTCCACAATTTGACGTATGTTTGACATGCTTTCCGTATCGATGTAACAGCAGTGATCGCTAATTAGGGGTGTTTGTATCATGTTGTTTTTATCGTTTTCTAACTAATTGAAGTGTATGTGTGCACAAGTTTTGATTAGTATGTCTTTAAATTGTATAATATAAGAATTGGAAAACTTTTTACGATATTTCACGCATTTCCAGCATTATCATTCTGGACGCATATGATCATGAACTGCCAATTCCACCGATAACGGCGTCACGATTGTAAATCATGAGGTACGCATACTTTTCACAGTTATATATTGTTTTGATTTTGTCAACGTCAGCATTCAAGGTAACATTAAATATCAGAAAAATTTCTTTTAGTGACCTGATATATCTTTTCATATATTCATCCGATTTACTTACGTACGCGAAAACTTTAATTCTTATAAAACAAATTACTTCGAAAAGAGGATCTTTTACAACGTTTTAAGTGTTTGATAATGAATTTGAACACACATTTTATCATATTCTCGACAATATGTCAGGGGACAAAAATAATCATTGTGACAGCTTGTATCGCTTTAAGGTGCATTTTATTTACAATTCATATATTATGTAGCTTTGCTCACATTTATGTCTAGGTGGTTACCCATACCTCTCTCCCTCTCTCTTTCGAAACTGAAATGATGGGAAGATAGATACATAGTGAGAAAAACAAGCAAATTAAGATGATTTAGCACCCCATTGCAGCTTCTAGGTTTTTATGACAATATACTTCCGGACTCGGACAAAGGGGATTAGCCTATGGCGTGTGACCATGTTACCCGCACTGATAAGAAACTAAGGGAATGTGACTTTGTCTGAATAAGTTCTCGATCTATTCCAAAAGCCAGGACACATGTATATTTAAGTACATGTAGTAGCTTTTTACGTAATAACTCATATAATATGCCTTAAAAATTGCACCATGATTTTTAACACATATTCATTCATGTTAAAGTAAACAAATAAATTATAATAAGTAAACAAATCTAAGCATAAATAATAAATATGGTTACAACAAATTAAATTACTTCAATCAAACATAATTATGTCTTTGATATATGTTTTTGGCTTCTCTATACCATTAATTTGGTTTATTTGAGAATAAATAAAAGCTTGAATCTTGATAGATTTAACAAAATTTTCATTTTTATTTTGTAAATTCATTTAAATCATTATGAAAACAAAATAATGTTAAAATTTAAATCATGCAATTATTGTCTGAAACTGTAAAATAAATCCACGCAATTTCCCACATCTTTGTCACATGAGGACGTGGATGGTGATCTGCGTGAGAAATCATATAGCATATTTTCATCAAAATTCTGAAGCAAGAAGATAAACCCGTATTATATTATTATTAATACCAAAACAAAGGTTATTAAATGAATTTTTCTAATGTGATGTTATACATGTACGCGTCTAAGTGATTTCACGAAATCACAAATCAAATTTTCAATAAAATTCAGAAGCAAGAAGATAAAATCGTAAAATATCAAAATTTATACCAAAATAAAGGACATTAAATTATTTTTTTTTATTAAGGGAAGCTCATATAAGCTATACTTTTTTTTTTTTTATAAAATCCAATGTCCTCTAAAGGGAAGTATAATTATACGAAAAAAAAACAGTATTGAGTGTTTTACTGTTTTTTCGTATACTGTTTTAAATAAATGAATTATAAAACTTTAAATAATGTCGATTTGATCTCATTATGCTTAGGCATGTACATGTACGTGTGAGTTGTCTTGAAATCACATATAAATTTTTCAATAGAATTTTGAAGCAAAAAGATAAAATCGTATCATTTAATATTTTATACCAATATAAAGGTAATTAAATGACTTTTCTGAAGTGATGCACACCTAATCTGTACTGTTTTAAAAACAGAATTGATTAATCTTTAATTACTGCTTATATGCATACAAAGAGATGGTATTTCCGTTCATAAACCTTAATGCATGTTTCGAAGCAAGAAGATGTTATCATAGCATATCATATTTTATACCAAAATAAATAAGATTAAATGAACTTTTTAAAACGATTCTCACCTAAGCTGTATTGTTTTAAATAAAGAAATTATTAATTTTGAAATATAGATATACACGAATCTACTATGTCATTCTTAATAACAGAACTACGCAGGTACTTATCACAGGCGAAAATCAGCGTACGTTAGCCAGGTGAGGAGTAATACAATCTAACACCCCTTTGAGGGAGGGATGGCGAAATCTCAATCATCATGCACAAAATTTTGCTTTTTGCTAGTCCATGAGTTTACTTCTGATTTAGATAAGTACCGTACTTTGAAACATAAAATACAAAAAATAAAAACAAAAAACAAGGACAAACCACGTACAGACATTAAGAACTACAAACATATTGATGAACAGCATTTATCCCCCCTAAAATAGTAATAAAATGCATATGTTTGTGAACTGACAAAAACAAGACTATAATAGAGAAATGTATTTGGTTCAATATCACTATACTTCTAACAGAATTTTGGTGTCAGTGAGTTTTACCATTGAGTACATCATTGTATGACTTCGAAAAAATGTCTGGTATAGTTAAATCAGATACTTTACACAATACAAACCACCTCTTGATTTCAATAGGTCCGTGTTTGTCCATTTTTTACGAGATTTGTTCCTATATCCTGGACATCCTTATGATTTATACCTTGGTATCCGAGACTTTTTATATGCAATGGTTTGAAGACAAATGACTAAGAATACACAATTCTCTCTTTCATGAATAACATTGCCATTTTTATTGTCCACAATGTTTTAATAATGGTGGCAATAAATATACTGCTATAGATCTAGTTCAGATGGTTAAACACTTTTTATAGTGACAATCCTGATAAAGCAATTTTCTATGACAGATGAATTATTTAGAACGTCCGAAGTTCCATTTGTCTCTGTTAAATGATCTGTAACATTTAATTCATTTAATCATGGTCTTGAAAATTGTCCCATTGAAACTCCTGTTTGAACCTCTCTCCGTTGTTTGTGGCATAGCTATGTTTTATCTACAAAACACAATATATGGCATACTATTTTACTCATATACATTGTTATACCTGGAACCAATCAGGTATTTAGCCTTCAGCCATCAAATTAATTGATCATGGCTGTATTACTTATTATTTACTCAATTATTTGGTCAGGATAACAAGCTATGAAATTTATACTATACTTACATAAAATCTCAGATACCAAAGTTTAAATCTTCAGGATGTCCAGGATACATATACAAATCTGGTGATATTGGATAAACACATATCTCTGGAAATCCAGATGCAGGATCAGGTGACATAAAGGAGTAAGCATCCCATATTGACCGGTCACACCCACTGCAAGTCCAGTCAAATTCAAATAAAATATTTAAGGAAGAAATCCTCGCCACAATTGCTACAGACGACTACACAACCACTATCAAACATGTAACTCAACATTTCATTTTATGAAACAGTGTAACTTTTCAGACTAGAATAAGAATATAAAGTTATCCTGATAGCGTACATTTATTCTACTAACTCCATTTGCTCTTATGAATCATGTACATACATATTATAGCCGAGTCTGCCTTTAGCCAAATGCATGTGTATGTCTTACTGTTTTTACGTAGTACAGATTATGATTTAATGTTAAACTGTTTTTTTAAATAATTTATGCTATTTGTTTGCGTAAAATGAATTTACAAAGATTTCCCTTTTCATGATGATTTCATCTTAACACTAAAAAAACATTTTAGGACATGGTAGGTGTGGTGAGTACATAATTTTGTTGACATTTCATTCAAAAATAATATGCGATGTTCCACCAAGCATATCTACCTCCATATTTATTCTTTGTCTTCCACCTGCCTTTTTCATTCTTTTGTAAACCGAAAGTCTCTTGTTCTAAAAAAAATGACACTACGCACACTTTCACAAAGTTGATAAGTTTCTCTATTTTCAATGGTGTTTTATGCCACATAATAGTGGAGGTCAGTTTCTAATAATAGAAGAGGCACAGAACAAAAAATAAATAAAAATTAAAATTCAAAAATTACACACATTGTAAATATTTTCATTTTAATTTAGATATGGAAAAGTTATTTTCACATAAAAAGGATGTTCATTAATACATTAATTACGAAAATGAACCTTTGGAAGGCTTTTCATATCAAGCAGCATATGGAAGAATTAATTGTCATATAATTCAAACAAAATCTACAAAATCTCTCCCACTTGATCACATGCATAATGAAAATACTGGAATGAATAACAAGGATACTAACATGTAATTTAAGCTGAAAGCTAGCACGATATTTAATAGATAAGTAGACATGTTATTACGATATTAAATATCATTATTATTACCATCTCATTCTACTTCGTTTAACTCATACTATGTTAACTGATTGGTCATGTAATTTGTAGCTGTTAATCGTCACATTTTACTGCAAGCAACATCCATTCAGATCCATTTTTTATTGCACATTTTGCCTCGTAAAACACAAAAATTAAAATCATATAATGAACTAAGAAAATGTCAGCTGGCAGTCTTCAATGTTTGATTTTCATTTGTCAATGTTAGAATTCTACGGCAAAGCTGTGAATTGTGTTCTTTTAAATAACGAATCATGTCTGCTTGCTTCTCTAGAATTTGATCCTTGTAATTCTCACTCCTGCCAAAAAAAAATGTAAAAATAATGAACTGATGATATTTTTGTAAAGCCATCTTAAGTGGTTCTCATACAACTGATTTTGGAAAATGTGGCAAGTAGATAGGATTTCTAAGGTTTTATTTCTTATCCAATATGGGTATTGTTTCAGGATTAAACTTTTAAGTATTGTATACCTGAACAGTTTTACTCCTGTTTAATTTTCGTCATTTTCACCCTTAGATGAGAGAGTGAATTTAAAATGGAAGCGAAATTTTCCAAGCTAAACAAATGAAGCATGGATATACATGCCATCTGTGAAACTATGTCAATTAATGGCAAATTTAAGATGGCAAAAATTAACAGAAGCTAAAATTTCAAGGTATGTAGAATTTTTTCCTACATAACACAAGGATTCTCTTTGAATATATATATAGATGTAATGTTTTCAGTGAGTCAAAAGTAAAATTGTTTGTTTGTTTATTGTTGTTTAACGTCCCACTCAAGAATCTGCATTCATATGGAGACGTCATCAAATGCCGGTGAAAGGCTTCAAATTTTGGCCTATGCTAGTGTACTACCGACTGAGCCAGGCCGGCTCTCAAAATTAAAAGAATTTCACCCAATGGGATTGCATTATGGCCTTTTATCAACATAAGTACTAGTATTGACAATAGATGTGTACCGTATTTTACGGCCTATAGGTCGATATTTTTTTTCTCCAATGTTGTGACCTCGACCTATTCGCCGCATCGACTTATCTTTATAAAAAATAGTGAAATATTTAACTTGTATCTGCAATTCCTCATTTTAACATCGTAATTCAAAATTTTCCATGGGATAATCTAGGGGCCTACTCCAAACACCCATTTGTATTTACACTTAATAGGACTATTAAATGTGACCTCGTGTGTGCGTAATGCACTGTGTTCATAATCAAGTGACAAAAGTTACAATATCATTGAGATTCAAGACTGTGTCAGAAACTGCGTGATAAAAATACATCTTTTTACATTATACCGGACAGTTTATACTTTTGACATGATTCCCTTATCTCGGCACCCCACTGTGAAGCCTTTATTCAGACTAGCTGTGTTCACTGGAACGTGACCTTCAACTGTCTCGCGCGGCAGTCTTTGAAGCTGGGAAAGTTTTGGACAGGTGTTACATAAATTAATTGACACTAAACCTCGAGTATTTAATTGTTTGACAATTGCAGTACTTCAATGTAAGGATAAGACAAGGATTGAGGTCGCTTGTGTAAACAGCATAAAGTTTAATGATGATTTGACAGGTAACTAATGGCGATGCTTGTATACATAATCAGACACACAGGTAATATAAGTGATCTCAAATATATAATGATGCAACTTATATGCTTTTTAATCACTCCTATTTAAAACTGTGCCGTAAAATAGGCCGATCACTCTGATTATTTTAATAGGCTACCATCGTGTTGTTATTAAACATAAACGATGCATTTCTGTGTTCTCCCATTCATGTTTCCATCTTTGCCGACATCGACCTATCCTCTGTTTCGACCTATCTAATACTTAAGCCTGGATTTTTGCCAAAAATCGGCCATTCGACCTATCCCCCATATCGACTTATAGGCCATAAAATACGGTACTCAGCTAAAACATACTTGAATCATAATGTGGGAATTTACATTTGTCTCTAAAATATTTGAGTGATTTTTCATCAAACAAAACACAGACCGAAATTTGAAAAAGCAAAGGATTGTCTAAGAACCAGACATATTTTATCTAGCTTCAGGTTTATTTGCAATTAAAACTTGCCTTTAATAATTACACTCTATGTCCATGCAGGGCAGTTATGACTAGTTTATGACATTTTAGTGAGGTTGTTTTGATGAACAATTGTGAGATTTCAAGCTCATTATGTGAGAAATTTTGCTGGTTCACTTTCAGAAAGCTGGTGGTCTTTTCCATGGGCACATTATAACCAGGACTGCAATCGTAAAGCTGAAGAAGGAGTTTGTTTTATTGGTGTTTTATGCCACACTCAACATTTTTTTCGGTTATATATTGCTGCAGCCAGTTTTTAATGGTGGATGAGAAAATCTTATTACAATTCACATGGGATTCACCAGCCTTCTGGAAGTAAACTGGCAAACTTTCTCACAAAATTAACTTAGGTTCCAGCTGGGCTTGAACCTAAGAAGACAAAAAGTGACAGTCTTCATGGTTTAAAGCGCAAAGGTCTAATCAACCTGGTTATGAACATATTTTATCGATTATCATACCTAAATCCCACTTCTGACGATACACTTGATTGCATACTGGCCATCATCTCGTCTTGCGCCACATCGGGTGAAGAGTGACTTTTATTAAATCGTAACGTCATTGCTGTAAATATATAAAAAATATTAAAGATTTAAATACAAGTTTATTTACATTTAATTTTTCTGAAAACAATAGAATGTTTACTGCTATAAAGTCGTTGTTAAGAATAGGCGAAAATCCTTTTAGCACTTGATTTCAATTAAAATTCTATTTTTCATTGAAAGTAAAAACAAAATTTGCTTAATCAGTTTAACCTAACAATAGGTATGTTTCTCTTGAATCAGTGAAAATGAGATGTTGACAGTGTTGATTTACGAACACAATTTTAAAGTTTGGCAGGAGGAAGTCAACACCATTCAAACAAAGACAATAATATACAGATTGTAACATACCAAGATACCATCCTAGAAGAACAAGAATGCTAACAGCTTCTAGCGAGATGATAATTTGCAGGTATATATACTTCTTAACTCCTGCACACTTCTCAGCCGTGCTACAGTTACTGTCTAAGACTTGCAATATAACTAGTAAAATGGCATTTGCTGAAACAGTAGAAATGTAATGTTGTTCATATTCTTATTCATTGCTATCTGAAGTATTTAAAGTCAAATACATGATGTCAAACTTGTTTCCATTAAAGACAAAAAGTTCTGTACCTGTAGGGCAAATACTTTAGATATCATTGTACATATATTCAAATGCAAATGTTACTTATCCAACAAGAGGACCAAGAGGGCCTCAATCGCTCACCTGAGAACCATCTACAAATGTGGAAAGAAGACCAAGAAGAATTGATCTGGCCAAGAAATATAAATATAGCTGTTTTAAGAAATTCATCAAAAATTCTAGAAATCAAATTTTGGCAAAATTCTTGCACAAAAACATTTCTTCAACTATATACAAGTAAAACACTTTAATGCATCATTGTGAATGCAAGGGGAGATAATTGAGGAAATCATTAAAAAATTAATGAAAATGACAAAGGCTGAAAAGACCTCAAAAACACGTCAAAAATTAATATTCTGATTTCTATGAAAAATACAAACTTGAATCATACATCCATGTAGATAACTCAGAAACAATCCGTTCTCCAATTCATGCAGTAGTTCTGGAAAAGATTTTTAAAAAGGGGTACTTTTTGGGACCTATTCTACCCCACCCTGGATCCACCCCTGGGCCAATCTGGCTGAAAACTACAAACTTGGTAAAGGACCTTGAGCACTTGCTGTCCTGTCAAGTTTCATCAAAATCCCTTCAGTGGTTTCAGAGAAGAAGTCTAAAATATGAAAAGTTTACGGATGGACGACGGATGCCGGACGATGGACGGGGAGTGATCACAATAGCTCACTTGAGCCTTCGGCTCAGGTGAGCTAAAAACTGAATAAATAGAAAATGTAAATATATATATATATATATACTTATTATTTTATAACAGAATTGAAGTGTCTGAAAATCTTGGCTTCATTACATTTCATTTAACATTGAAATTTGAATAGTGCTTTACGCAACACTCAACAATTTTTCAGTTATATGGTGGCGACCAGTTTTTAATGGTGGAGGAGAGAGCCCTGAGCCCTGGAAAGAGCCCACCGTCCTTCCGCAAGTAAACTGGCAAACTTTCTCACAAAAATCACCTTAGGTTCCAGCCAGGTTCAAACCTTGCTGACCAGAAGTAAGAGACTTCATGGTTCAAAGTTCAATGCTTGAACCACTTGGCCACAGAGGCCCCTCAGCATGGAGATGGTGTGGTTGGAAAAGCTTTCAGAAATAAATTTTTCAAGAAGAAATCAATACATTTTGTCAAAAAGTGATAAGTTCTGAAAAAAAATGGTATCCAGAAGATGCACCATATTATATGTTAGGAAATTTATGACAACAAAAATTCCTGCAACATGGTAACAAAGGCCATCATTAAACAAGATGTGTTTGTGATTCACAAATGCCTCCGGTCCCAATAAATTTTGCAATGTCCTACATTTTTACCCCACCCCCAGGGGTATGTGATGTCAGTGAAGTGTGATAAACCCTTAGATGAACTTACAGTCTAAGTTTGGATACTGTATCACAATCCAAACTTGAAATATTGCACTTTATATTTAAGCGGGATGGAATTACGGACAGGCAAACAAACAGACAGGCAGACAGACAGACGATCCAAACACTAAATGCCCCCATTGAACCTTTCAGTCCAGGAGTATAAAATATATATATATATATTTATGATGTGCCTTGATGAGTATTTTTAAAACACAGTCAGACTGTAGGTCATTTTCTTTGAATCTTTTTTTTCATATAAGTAAATTGGACAAAACTGCAGTGTGCAAAACTGCTTAAAAAACTGGGGTACAGGGCTTTTAAGGTGGATCACATCTTTTTAACTTTTGGCCCTCAGGATAACAACAATTGGATACCTCCGGAATTGATGAGCAAAGGCAGTCGTCTCAGATTTTTTGTTCTTCTGTAAAACTCCAAATAGCCTGCCATTCTGCTGTTGTGATGTGCACTTCTATATATTCTGTCTAATATCAACATAACAAACCACAAAACACCATGCATGTAGACTATGATATTGTCCGGGTTTATATCACATCCACTCCCACAAACAATCGGCAGTATAACAGTTGATATTTCTACTCCAACCTGAAATAAAAAAGTGAAATACTGTACAAGATCATGAAATTTATAATTGTAATGCTAAAGTCCATCCCAGTGATTAATGAAGCCATTTTTCTTCCAATCATTCAAATGTAGTTCACACGACTCTTTAGATTCATATGACCATGCTGTATAAGAATACAAAGAAATTACCACTATTTTTCATTGTGCTACCGTTATTCAAGTGATAACATTTATTATATACCTATCAATATTCCGAGTTTTGATACTGTTAATTTCACAGAGTGTGATCTGACTTTCCAGATCACTACACTAGTTTTCTGAATCCATATCACCCCTCTCTGAAACTGATGACATAGTAAACAAAGCAGGACTACTTTTCCCATGGTAACAATACCGAAAGTTACCATAATCGATGAACAAACTCCATATATTTGCACAGTTTATATTTTCTTGCACAACCTACTTATCCCATAGCAACAGTGCCGGAAGTTACAAATTTGTATTTTGCCGTGAAGTGAAACACTACTGACACATCAGTATCGAATTGATTAGTTTATTATAGTTGGGTGTATAATAGAGTTATCATTATAACAGTTACTTGATCCTAAGAGCTGAATCTGTTTCGTGTCTCGTTTGATCTGATGATCTGCCCCTGTCAACTCGACATGATCCGGCTCTTAGGATCAATTTACTGTTATAATAATCTCTATTTCTAACATTTTAACCATTAACAAATATAGATCTATCATAAACCATGTGATTTGAATTACATGTTCATCCTGGGTGTTTTCTTCCAAATTTATAGCCAATATTGGGGCTATATAACCAATGGTAAATCATACCTTTTTTCCCAATATTTTGCCAAAAATTCCCAATCACGAACATAACATAACATCTTTTCATTATCTCTCTTTTTTATGCTGATATTTCAATTGTTTTTCTTGAAAGTTGAAATACACCAGCTTGACAATAAAAAAGAAATAGCAACACTCCTTCCCCCCCCCAAAAAAAATACATGTAATTTGGGCCAACCTTTCAGGCATATCATTATGCAAAAAATTTCAAATTATGCTGCAAAATACCCAATTCCAGTGCCATGGGCCATGTTCTCAAAAAGATAAGAAAAAGCCCTGACATCTGATGAGTGCCGTGCATGTACGGTAGGCTACATAATTTTTTTCCTGCAGGTTGTCATTATATTAGGTATGCTATAGAGAAAGATTTGAAAGGTCATGAGAATGCAGAACCTTATCTGTAGGGTACATGTGTCTTATTATTAGAAATAGAAACTAATATTGTAAGATGCACATATACATATACCATTGTGACAAAACAAAATTAAGGTATGACTTGTAGTACATGAGATATCCTATGAATGATTAAATATATATATATATATATGCATGCTTCTGCCAATCAGTTATGATGTGAACTTGTTTGACATCTCAGGCAGTTAATAAAAGCTAAAAACAACTTGTGCTAATTCTCAAGGTTTTGTCATACATTATAATATACAACTGTACAAATTTCTTATGCTCATTCATTAGGTCAGTACATGTACATGTATCATAATAATATTTTTATTACATATAATGGTGTGGCTACACATCAAGGATAATATAACTGACATGAATTTATACACATGTAAGTTCAATATTTGTTGAGCTTGAGCTATTTTGGGGCTGAGTGATTATATGTAAAAGTAGTACAGAAGTGTTTACATAATTTCAACTCACCACAACTATTATCTCAACAACAATAGCCCATGTTGTGCTGATTTTTCTGTAAGGTGGATCAACTCCATGGGACACAACTGGACTTTCAAATAATAATTCATCTGCATCCTGACCTTGGACAGATGGGTTGTCATGGAAAAAATAACCCTAAATGAAAAAAATAAAGAAATAACAATTTTAAGCAATGCACATGCATATTGTTATATGTGATATATGAGATCATCAGTAACGAAATATACATAATTATATCTAAATTTACATTACCTGCAGCAGTCTTCCATTACCTCAGTGTTAATACAGACTATGTAAAACTTAATCAGTTAGGCTATAATCGAGGTTCCTTATATGACGTCACACAAAGGTGAACAATGTATCCTCATACATAATATGATGTCACACCAAGATATAGCAATCCGACATACTCGTAATACTTTATATTTTACCCTTCAATCTTTAACTTCGCTCTTCCATCTAAATGAGATTCATCACATTTTATGTAGAATATTTGAATCTTATTATTTTGTCAATATGAAAACTACATATATGATATGTACAGGTAAATATAACAATTGAAGGCAAACGTTACATGTAACTTGTAAGACATTGAAATTACATTTAAAAAATGCAACCAATAAGATAATGTTCCAAAGGCCCATTATGCCAAAGGCCCGTCACTCCAAAAATGTACAAATGCTGATCCTTCTGCTAAATTTGTGGTTTGGGGGTATATGTACATGAAACACCCTTCTGCCCCTTCGAGGCAGTTGATGCTCTGGATCTACCACTCTAATAGCATCACAAGCGTCTAAGACATAATAACGGGATATCATGTTTGTAGATCTATGTGAATTATTTGCAGGCATGTAAATTTGGTTTTTTTTTTTTGGCGACTCAACAAAAAAAAATTTATGTGTGGTTGTACGGTAGAATGCTAGCTATAAAGAAGGTCTGTAAAATGCTGTTTCTAAATTTTTACTAGCGCATATGCAGTAGAACTTCCTAAAACTATATCTCACTGGGATCAAATATTTTGTTTGGTTTTTGGAGGATTCAATTATTGAAAGTTCACCATAAATCTATAATTGTGATCCATTCCAATAAATTTACAACAACATAGATTGGTCTGATTTTATATTTACTTCCCACATTTTATGTATATTTTTATTTCAAAATTCACACTTTGACACATGTGTTCCATTATTGACAACTTATAATATTTGAAAATGTATATTGAGTTTGATAATTTAAATGCCAGATGACCTGATTAGCTGCATAAAAAATATGATTTGTTTAAAGCACATTATTGTGTTTTATCACAATTATTGGTCAAGTGTTCAGAATACATTAGAAGGAATGGTATTCAGAAGTTATTTTGCACTTGAAAATAGATGAAAATATCCAGACATTTTTAACATAATTGACATCAGGAAGTCATTATTTTTTTTTTTTTTTTGGAAGTACATGTAGCACTGTATATCTGGCGCCCGCATGTTTCGACAGTGTTTTATAAAGGTTCCTTTGCACTGTCGAAAATGACCCACAACTGACAATGAGACAGTCACACTGACACACTATCACGCAAACAACATAACATGCTAACATGACAAAACACAATCACCCTATCACTTTTAGGCACATTTTTGGAGTAATGTTGGGATACATGTGTCAAAACAAATTGATAATAGAGAGCACAGCTCAAATGGGCGAAGGCCGTTCAGAGGGGGTGAACTCATAGATAACACGTGTACATAACATAGAAAAGTGACAGGACTGTGTCAGAAGCTGTACACTGTATAGCCTAAAAAAATTCTCCAGCCAAGATGGCCGAAGATGGACCACATCAACCTGACACTTCACCAGTTACTCCATTCAAACTAAATGTTATTAAGACCTTTTATGGTCATATTTTTGTGGAAGTGCTTATGTTTTAAATATTCGATGTCACAATTAAAGCTGTCACTGGCACAAAATTTTACATGCAGATTTTATGCAATATGTTACCTCATAGACATTCCAAACCTATCACCTGGTGGTTAAAAGAACAA
Organism: Atrina japonica; assembly: GCA_030159075.1. NCBI lineage: Eukaryota > Metazoa > Mollusca > Bivalvia > Pterioida > Pinnidae > Atrina > Atrina japonica. The sequence goes on from BROG01000838.1 coordinate 100,493, forward strand.
ATGGATGTGTATAATCACAATAATCTCATCAAAGCTAACCCACTGTACATGTATCTGTTCCTATGACTCCGCCATCATTTTGGTCATTGCTAATCAACTTTCGGAAAAGTTTTATGAAGATTATCGAATGTCAAAGAAGCGCATGGCAAGATGTGTGCATTTATCATTCCATGTAAGATAATTTGTCAAAATTCTCAGTAGCGAAAGAATATTAAAACACCCATATTATAATTGTTCTTATTTTACCAGCTAATATAAACTAGGCATTTATTCTACACAGCTCCACAGTGTAAAAACAGATGAGCTGTAAATGTAAACAAACCCAACAGGCAGCATTCTGGTTAAATAGATATTCCTTTCATTGAATATCCACATTATGCAATCCAATAGTCTTACTTGAATCCAATTACATTTTGTATCTATTAAGCTTGACGTCTGTGTTGTTTCCATGCCAAATTAGTCAATTTAAGATTCCAACCATGTGTTCCCAACATTGCTTCAGTGTCAACAAATATTATGGGCATGCAGGTTTAGGAAAATCTTGACACTCTCGGAGTCACACCATCAGCCTATAGTACTCAGTAATTGTTAAAATCAGTCTTTTTTTTATGTATCATATCAAAGATATGTCTCTGGTTGTACATTTACCTTAAAAATACAACACAGGATTGTTACTGGAAATAATTAGTGATATATATGATATATTGCCTAGAATGATTTTTCCAAAACTGCGTGGGGTAAGTTTGTAATGGCCCAAGATATCCAGTGGCGGTACATGCGCAATAAAGGTTCTCCCAATGTTTGACCCATAGTTCATCAGAAGAAATGCTGTCATACAAGAAAATGATTGTTTTATGTCTGAAAAACCAACTTTACAGGTTTAAATCTATATTTTTTAATATCATTTAGGTAGTTAAGTATTTATTAGCTCATATTGCTTTAAACTGTGATGTCATTTTGCAGGATTCGTGTAGCTCTTGTGAGAGCAAATAGATTCCAAATGAATGCTTTTTCCCGCATTATTAAAACAAGGAGGTGCATGCACTTGCTTTCAAGGCATTGCCTTAGTTCATATTAAGAAAATGCATACAATGCAGTACATGTATTATGTACTGCACTCTGCACTTTTGTTTATATAAACAAATTAGGCAGGATCTGATTGGGTCTTATCCCTTTGGCTAATCTGTCGTGAGTCTTTTTCATATGATGCGTTTTACTGTTGTCTGGGGGCAACTGACAGTATTCAGTATAGTTACAGCTGCAATGGAGAAGGTATTTTAAAAAGCGTAGCTCGAATGGCCACAGGCCATTCGTGAAACCAACTCATAGATAACACATGTACATAACATAGAAAAGTGACTGGACTGTGTCAGAAGCTGTACACTATAGAGCCTAAAAAAATCCTCCAGCCAAAATGGCCAACGATGGACTACATCAACCTGACACTTCACCACTTACACTACTGATTATGAGATTTTTTATGGTCATATTTTTGCGTAAGGTGAACTTCATTTTTATATCATTTCTAATCCTTCCTGTCATTCACTTCTACCAAATGAAATGACTATTTTGGACACTAGTGAGTAGTCCTGTGTTTTTTCGTGTATCTTGAGTATGTTTAATGTTTTTGTTAATTTATAGAGGGCGAAGCCCTCATATATGTAGAGAAGCTCACATTTTTTAATTCCCACTACAACCGGGGACCCGTACTACTAATGGAAAAAATTCTGCTCACATTGGGAATTTGCGCGTGACAGAAACAAAATGTTGGAAATGCGAAGTCATTACTTTTAAAGTGCATTACAAACAAAGTAATAAACTAACGTACTAGCAAACGTTTTGCAGACCGAGACTAGGACATAACGACCAGAGTTGTACATCGAACCCGATCACGAAGCGCCTCAATTATTCTGGTAATGTGAACTGCACGAAATTATGGATATGCTGGGATAGAGAAAAATATATAGCATAGAAACATGTGTGTGCATTTAATTCATGACTAATAAATACCACATAGATTGTTTGTGCATTTAATTCATGACTAATAAATACCACATAGATTCTATTTAAGTTTTAGCACAGAAGAAACAGTCAGTCAATCAATATTTTATTTAAAACAATGAGTGAATAACCGGGACATTTACGTGATAAAAACACTGAATATTAATCCCTATGCCTTTGGTGATTCTGTCGTGTTGCCCCCTGCCGGGGGCAACACGACGGAATCCCCAAAGGGATTAACTGAACATGTAAAACTGTTGATGAATGCCTTCGCCCTCTCCATAGGTTTACCTATGTATTATTTATATTATAATTTTATAAAGTGGTAATTTTTGTCGTTAGTCTGACACAGGGCACGAGACACCTGTGAAATAGTTTGGGTTAAGTAAAAATAATTATTATTCATTTTCGTACTTTAATTTTAGGAAGACTGAAATATGAATTAGTGTTATTAGTTTACTTTTGTATGTTCGTGGTTTTATTTGGCAATGTGTGGCAAGTAAAACGTATTCCGGTATGTGACCGGATTTCACGTGTTCAAGTGTCCCTAGGCTTAGACCTTCGGACAGGTAATTTTAGACCTGTTAATTGTTGTCACCACTTCTATTTTGTGTTGTCTTCGTATTATGGTTCTTATTTATTTTGTAATAAATGTTCTAGTGTCTATAGTCAATTTGATTGTCATTTTATTTTCTGAAAGAGTTAGTCGGTCGGCGGTTATAGAAATCTGCAACTGAAAGGGGCAGTCGAACCCGTGTTTGTTTATATTTGTAACTCACCCGTGTGTGCATGTGTAGTTCATGCTAGGTTGAAACTTTACAATAAGAAATTAAAACGGGTAATGCCAGAATCCCAAAACTAATTCAAATTATTTATTGACAAGAAATCATTTACATATTATGAATGTCATAATACAACAGTTCGTGTTACATGTACATACATGTACAACTTACCCACTTTATAAATACTATAATACTATAAATAACTATAGTAATAGTATAAGTGATCCCTTTGGGGATTCTGTCGCGGTCGTTTTATCATGTTGCCCCGGGCAACACTATAAAACGGTCGCGACAGAATCCGCAAAGGGATTATAGTATGAGCAGAGACATAAACTATGGACGAAAAAAGTAAAGGGATTATGATTGGGGCTGGACCACTCATTACTTTCGAATTCACCATTAAAACAAGTAGAAAAATAAATTATGAATATATATTGTAGATAACTACACCTCAGACGGACACGCATACTTACACCTGCATGTCTATTTTCGTTTGATAAGCTCACCATCTTCGCAACAACATAACACAAATTTATTCCTGGACCATTATTTGAGTCCGACCGAGCCCGAAAGGAAACTGCGACTTTATCATTAGGCGTTATCATTATCTCTATTCGAGTCAAATATATATTTTTTTAAATATATTTTCACTTTAATAATATATTATCAAATTAAATGATAAGAATTTTATTTGAAAACGTCTAATATTTGACTAATTCTTTATGTCTTCTTTTTAAATTGGGTTCGGTGTATATCTATTTTTGTCCGTTTGGGAGTTTCTCGTCTCCAGATACCAAAGATTTCCAAATCCTGTATGTTGAACATGCTTCAGTTGAAGATTTTTAGACATAACCTGTGTTTCCTAATGTCTGAGAATTTATAAACGCCTACACGTTAGTATATATTGTTTACAGAGATCAACAGAACATTGTAAATATACTACATCGCATAAATTCGAGCACTCAAAGTTACAACATTTATCTAACGGCCTTTACCTAAATCTATTGCATCTGTGCCTGTGGGTTTCATGTCGATCCGGCCCCAAGTCGATCCGGCCCAAGTCGATTCGGCCCAGGTCGATCCGTCCCCAAGTCGATCCGGCCCGTATTTAAAGTCGATTCGGCCCCTAAATAATAAATATAAAAGAATATTAAAAATGACTATTTATTTATTAAATTTTATTTATATTTTATTTTTTTTAATGATAATTTGTACAAAATGCTAATGACAGTATCAATATAATTAACGTTTGTTGTTTTAATATTAACAAGGACCTATAATATGGGTCCAGTTTTTGATTATGAAAACAAAAGCTAAAATTGTTAAAAGTTAACAACAATCAAAAAAATTGATGATTGTTAAAAGGTCTTTGATCTTCACTTGTCTAAATTTATATTAAATAAAAAACGGCTTCATTCCCAAGCTATCGTGCGCAACTTTTATTTATAAACAAATAAAAAAAACTACTCAGTTTGAGAAATATTGTTTGATATGCCGATTTTTTTGCAATAAAAGAGGAAACAGAATGGGTTGTTCTCAGAATCAAAAAAAAAAGAACTGCAACCAATTACGAAAATATATCACATTTTATTATATGGGGCCGGAATGACTTGGGGCCGGATCGACCTGGGCCGAATCGACTTGGGGCCGGATCGACTTAGGGCCGGACTGGTTTGGGGCCGGATCGACCTGATACGGTGCCTGTGACAGTGTAGACTATAGTCAGTAGTGTACTGGTTAGCGACCAGTTACCGCGATTTTTTCATCATTTTCCCTCGATATATTCTGTAACTGGATACGCAGATCACAGAAATTGTAAAATAACTCGTGTAATCCATCATAAACAAATTCTGATACAGAAAAGCTGAAAATAACAGTTTGATTAGTATTTATTGCCGATTACAAAAACGTTTTTTGTTTCTGCCTTTGCAAGAAGACGTAGGACCAGTTACCGTGACTTTTTAAAATCTGTTGTATATGCGATTAAAGGGTACCATACTTGTGAATCATTACTTGTTTATTATAGAGGGCGAAGCCCTCATATATGTAGAGAAGCTCACATTTTTTATTCCTACTACATCCGGGGACCCGTACTACTAATGGTAAAAAATTTGCTCACATCGGGAATTTGTGTGTGACATAAACAAAATGTCGGAAATGCAAAGTCATTACTTAAAAGCGCATTGCAAACGAAGTAATAAACTACCACACTAAGAAACGTTTTGTAGACCGAGACTAGGCCATAACGTCTAAGGTTGTACATCGAACCCGATCACGAAGCGCCTCAATTATTCTGGTAAAGTGAACTGCACGAAATGATGGATACACTGGGATAGAGAAAAATATATAGCATAGAAACATGTTTGTGCATTTAATTCATGACTAATAAATACCACATAGATTCAATTTAAGTTTTAACACCAAGGAAACAGTCAGCTACTCAATATTTTATTTAAAAGAATGAGTGAATGACCGGGACATTTACGTGATAAAAACACTGAATATTTATCCCTTTGGTGATTTCGTCGTGTTGTCCCCTGGGGGAAACACGACAGAATCCCCAAAGGGATTAACTGAACATGTAAAATTGTTGATTAATGCCTTCGCCCTCTCCATAGGTTTACCTATGTATTATTTATATTACTTTTATAAGGGGGGTTCCCTTTACTGGTTGCAAAGCTATATATAGCACAAAGTCGGAACGCTCTTAATACCTCTCACAACAGCAGAGACATCGGTTTAATTCCAGAACAATAAATGTGCAGTTATGTATCAAACTAATCATATTATTTCTGAAACTCACTTTAAACGCTGCTACAGTATGACAGAAAATGTTTTGAAAGTGAAATGAATAAAGATTATATATAACTTACTAATTTTACTCGTCATTGTACATTCAGGTCATTACGACCCCATTAGTGCCAGGTTAGAGTGATTTCCCCCTGACACGTGCTAATGCTTTCGTTTTGAAATTTTGACAAACGCTGGGTGTACACAAATATAACACCTTTTCAAAATTATCTATGTATAGGCCAACATTTCAATGATCGTCAATGTATTTTACGATTTTTTTAAGACGGGGACACAGAATGAAATGATGTTTTAGAAACAATAACTTGTTATTCAGACGTCTTAAACTGCACCATCGCCGGCACTGTATGTTGGGAAAACGTGCATGTGCTTGTGCAGTCATGAAAATCATGGTAACTGGTGCTTCATGGAATCTGGTCGCGAACCAGTAGGCTACCACAGCAGCCCACGACCAGAAATTGAAAATTTTATCTGTAACTGAAAAATCGGGAGTCAATCACCCATATAAAGATGATCGGATGTTTAACTCTCAATTTTAACTTACAGATAAAATATCAAGTTCCTGTGACTGTACACTATACTGCGGTACAGATGTCTATAGTAGTCTAAGTCACATTAATTGTGTCCACTGGTTTTGGCTGGTTGAAATAAAATGGTTGATGCCTACCTCTTAAATTGAAGGTAACAGTATTCTATGTATAGAGAGTTACCGTCTATGCTCAAGACAAATAAAAATTAATCAGTTTTGTTCTTGATATTCACACTCAAAATACCCCTAAGGGACTTTTGCACAGGTAATGGCAGCCGTCTGTTACTTTTTGAAGGCAGAAGTGAAAGAAAGGGACCATTTATTGCTAAAATTGAATGTAAAAGAAAATCATCCGAGAGTCATGTTTTCCAAGCATTCCGACTATTATGGTAATAATATGAATTAAGGCAATTATCAGAGTGATAGGCCTGATTTTGCAGCTCCTTGTTTTAAATAAATGATTAAAAAGCAAAGAAGCATTCATTGGGATATTTCACATGTATTTGCTCTTACAAGAATACAAACACCATTATGTCCAAAAATCATGATTTTGAATCTTTGATGATGATGATTACACAAGCGACAAACAATCCTGATGTTGAATTACAATGGCCTGATGATGATGGTGGTAAAAGCAAACAACTGTTGTTGAATCACAATGATGATGATGGTAAAAGCAAACAACTGTTGTTGAATTGCAATGGTGATGATGATGATGGTGGTAAAAGCAAACAACTGTTGTTGAATCACAATGCTGCTGCTGATGATGATGATCATTGAAGGTAAAAGCAAACAACTGTCCGGTTAAATCACAATGGTGATGATGATGATGGTGGTAAAAGCAAAGTTTCTGACACAGTTGAATCACAATGGTGATGATGTGACTGGTTATCATAAATTTTGTCAATTGATGTTGAATCACAATGGTGATGATGATGATGGTAAAAGCAAACAGCTGATGTTGAATCACAATGCTGATGGTGTTGACGATGATGTTGTAAAATATTCATTTGAACTGAAGTAGAAAATAATGCCAACTTAAACCATCATGTGCCTTTTAATATTAGATTCAAATGACTTTGATATACCTACATGTCACAATTTGTTACTAGTTATATATAATTAAACTAAAATGTACATTTATCTATGCTTAGACAAAAAAAATTAATGAAGTTTTGTTTTGATATTCACACTCAAACATACCCCTAAGGGGGCATTTTGTTTACCCAAAAGTATTTTGATTTTTTTCTACTTTTACGACTTGCACTTGATGTACAATAACAAATAAAAGCTATATACGGACATGGAAAATCATACATATGTATTTTGTGAAAAAAGGTTCAGGTTCAGTGGGATATTCATATACAAATACGTGTAGTAAGGTTGAGTTAATCTATTGGAATTGAAAAAGTCTTGAAGGCGAGTTTCTCAAGCTTGTTTTCACAAAATACAGGAATTTCAGAATTTTTATGCCTGTGTATATCTTTTTTGGTTAACTGTATATTAATCTAAATAGCAAAAAAGGGAGATTTCCAAAAAAAGCAACTAGTGCCCCTTTAATCGCTGTTGATCTAGTCCTTTGTGACAATCATTTTTTTTTCTTTAAGTTTAAGTAAATTTATAAATAATTAATATACATGTACTGTATATTTTTAGTGCTATCACATTGATATAAATGGCAGATTCCCAGGACTCTATGGCAGATCAGGCAGAAGCTTTGAGCCAAAAACATAAAAAAGAAAAAAAGGAACTCCAGGCTCAAATTCAAAAGTTAAAACACAGTGTTCCAAAGGGAGACAAGAAAAAGAAAAAAGAAATAACAGACCAGATTTCAAAACTAGAAGCCGATGATAAATCTAAAACATGCAGAAGAGTTAAAAAATGTGGAATTGCACATAAGTCAGGTAGAATATCTACTAAATAATACATTATACAGAAGTTAAAAATTCCCCAAGTCCGGGACTTGGTTAATTCAGGTTTGGACTTGGCATTTAGAAATAACCAAAGTCCAAGGGACTTATCTCATCTGCATTCATTATAATTTTACTGTATTATTGAATCAAAATTCAGCTCGGACTTTGAAATTTCTCAGTTGGACTTGCCAGAAATTTACTCTCCAAGTACCAGACTTAAGTATCTAAAAAAGAACTTTGAACACCTGATATAGCATATACTAGTATTGACTTTGAAATAGATTACTATTACCCGGTAAACAATTGTAGTAGGACCGACCTCCGCCATCAAATGTACAGTATTTTGTTTCTTCGCGTTGTGTTTAGTGATAAACTATACTGCATTCAGTTGAACATAGGAATGGGTTAAATAAAAATGTTCATAGTATATAATGTTCTGGTTTCAAGGGTGTCAATGTACCAAGGCATCTGTACACAACAGTATTTCTTATTTTACCAGTCACAAACTTGATGTACAACAACAAATCAATTTGTAAATTTTAATATTTGGACATGGGAATATCAAACATTTATTTTGATTTTGATGATGACATCTCTGGTATCAGTGAAAAATAACTCAAAGAAAAATAGTTTATTAGTGAAGGTTTTACTTATTACTGCAATTTTGTTGAAATAGTAGTGGAATGTGTTCCCATATTTAACCTGAAAAATATTTACAAATTTTCTACTATTTTTTTTAGACTATGTAGATTTTCAAGTTAATCTAAATTTCTCTAAATTGTTCTAGGCTTATGGTAAAAAACGCAATTAATACAACTTTTATCACTGTTGATGGTAAGTAAGTTGTAGACCGAAATTGACACCTTTAAGTTCAACGCACGTGGTTTCCTTTACATACGACGACGTACAATTCCTTACTTTGACTCTAAATCACAACCCGTCTTACCCATTTATCCTTAATTAATTATCCCAATACTACTGTACATATTTTTGACTACCCTATTTCATATTTACTTACGGCAGATTACAGCTAACATTCCGACTAACCTATCTAAAGTTTCCTAACAAATATAAAACAGAAACTCACTACATTACGGCTCTAAAAATCATCACTTACTAATGGCTTCTATTCATAGAGGGTGCAAGTGAAAATGCTAGTTGAGTCTGGTCACAGACACCTGTAATTAAACTGAATCGCGATCTCCTTATATACTCAACATAACAATAGCCCCGTGTTTGACCTGACCTTTATTGCACATAGAAATAGATTTGATTGGCGATAGCTTTCTAGGATTGAACCAATCAAATACTTTGTTACAGAATACTTCGTACACAATATTCAAAATGGCAGACAAACATCTTAGATAGTAACAAAGTCCGTAATTGAAACTCATTTGTAGATCATCTTCGCTCTACACGATATTTAAGACGTAAGTAAAGATCACTTAGAGAACCTCTCCATTAAAGCCAATTGTTTATCCCAACCAAAATTTAAACGTTAACAATTGTTATAACAAAATTCAAACATCAAAACATCATCATATGTACGTATTATTATAACACTAGCCTGCACATCGAGACCCGTAATACACCAGTAGTCTATGCCAGACTACTACACAATTATTGACTTTTGAGGAGGTAAACATCTTGATCTATCAATCCCAGAGAAGTGATATTTACTGAGGACAATGGACGAGGTGAGTATCATTTTTCCTGGGGTTAATAAATCTAGGTGTGAGTTGATATCAAAAGTCAACAATATTTTTATTACATGATTATCAGGCTAATTTTATTGAAGTAATATACAAAGGAACAATTATGTCAGTTACCTTGAATAGTTACACTCAAAGGTATGTATTAGAAAGTTGTTAGGAATTATCTAAAGATCATTGTGACAAAGTTTAAATGTCATGGTATATTGCATAATTGACTAAATTTACCAGGTGAATGTCCTATGACCTGTTTGGCCTCTTGTCTTTGTTAGCAAAGTTGGATAATTGAAAGTTTTGTCATAGATGTTTATGTACATAGAAATAATTTTTGAATGACCTAAATATTCAAGAAGGTCACTTATATACAGATGTTCAGTTACCGGTAGTCTCATTTTGGCTGTCATTGTGTCTGTTTGCTTCTCTGTATCAAAAAGAGTTGGTTATTTGGTTGTCATCTGTGGCCCTTCAGTGGGTGAAATTTGGTTGTCATCTGTGGCCATTCAGTGAGTGAATTGAGTCATTTGTTGTCATCTGTGGCCCTTCAGTGACTTACTCATTTCATTGTAATCTGTGGTCATTCAGTGACTTATTTGGTTGTCATCTGTGGCCCCTTCATTTAGTGACTCATCTGGTTGTCATCTGTGGCCCTTCAGTGACTCATTTAGTTGTCTTCTTTGCCCTTTAGTTAGTGAGTCATTTGGTTGTCATATGTGGCCTATCAGTTAGTGACACATGTGGTTGTCATCTGTGGTTGTTTTGTGAGTGACCCATTTGGTTATCATCTGTAGCCTTTCAGTGAGTGACTCAATTGGTTGTCATCTGTGATCCTTCAATGAGTGACTCATTTTGGTTGTGATCTGTGGCTCTTCAGAGAATGACTCATTTGATTGTTATCCATTGCCATTCGGTGATTGACTCATTGGATTGTCATCTATGGCCCTTTAGATAATGAGTAATTTGGTCATCATTTGAGGCCCTTCAGCTAGTGACTCACTTGGTTGTCATTTTTTGCTATTCATTGAATTACTTATTCGGTTGTCATTTGTTTCCCTTCAGTGAGTGACTCATTTTGGTTGTCATCTCTGGCCTTTCAGTGAGTGACTCATTTGATTGTCATCTGTTTCCATTCAGTTAGTGATTCATTTGGTTGTCATCTGTGGCCCTTCAGTAAGTTACTCATTTGGTTGTCATGAGTGACTCATTTGATTCTCTCTTGTGGTCTTTCAGTGAATGACAAACATGTATTTGGATGTAATATGTGGCCATTCAGTGTCATTTGGTTGTTTTCTTTGGCTGTTCATTGAGTAACTCTTTTGGTTGTCATATGTGGCAATTCAGTTAGAGACTCTTTTATTGTTATCTGTGATCCTTCAGTGATTGACACATTTGGTTGTCATATGAGGTCATTCAGTTAGTGACTCATTTGGTTGTCATCTCTGGTCATTCAATTAGTGACTCATTTGGTTGTCATCTCTGGCTGTGGTGATTTATTTGGTTGTCATCTTTTGTGATTGACACACTTAGTTGTGATATGTAGCTGTCTGTTGCTTTGTTGTGTTGTTTTTTGTATAAAGGACCTTAAGGGTGTATGATCAAAACTTAAAAAAAGATGCAATCTATCTTTAGAAACATTTCTAGTTACTCCAATACATATAGTACTTAGTTAGATATGTAATGAATGAGGATCAAGATCCTTGGACAAATTGTGAAACTTCTAACACAGGAGTTTAGGGTTTTGTTTTTATTGTTGATAGTGCTGGTACAAGGGAGACTTATAAAACCTGTTCTGACTTTTCCTTAAAGTGCCTAGTTGCATGTGAATTTATTTGGCAGTGCCTGTGGGGCCTGATGTTTAAAGTTAACATGTAAGTTGCTCAATGGTAAAAACCTCAGACAGAAGAAAGTGGCTACAGTTAATTAGATGTAAAAACCTTTATAACAAAGAAACAATTAATTGGGCCTTATATATATTTTTGAAGGTAGCAGACAGATTGGAAAATGTTTCTGTGGATGAAACTACAAAAGAAGAAGAAGAAACTGACCAAACCCTAGCATCTAGCAAAGACAAAAAGCCCTCAAAGGCAGGAAAGCGGAGAGAAAAGAAAGCTAAAAAAGAAAAGGAAAGACAGTACAGAATAAAAGAACAGGATATTGTGAACTTATCTGGTGTTAGAAACTTAGAATTTCAGCAGATAAAGACTGTTTTAAAGCAGCGTAATTTACAAGTGTTTGAAATACCTTCTGATGGTAATTGTCTCTATAACGCTGTGTGCCATCAGCTTCTGTCCCAAGGATTAACGGAAAATAATGACAGTCTTCGTGCAAAGGTTGCCAGATTTATGCGAGGTAATGAATTCTTTGCAGATAATAACTACAGACTTGCATGACTTGTTGTTACATTAATGTAAAGTTGCTAATTTCTGTATACATAAATTTTTCTTTGTTATTTTTCACCTGGTCAGAAACGGCTACAGTGGAACCTGTCTTGAAAGACCATTCCCTTAAAAGACCACCTGTCTTTTGAGACCACATTCTGCAAACCGCTTGGTTAAATAATCCTTTAAAACCTCTTATGAGACCAACTGTCTTGAGAGATCACATTTCATTGGCTGATGGAATGATCATTCAAGAAAGGTTCCACTGTATTATCATAAACTGACTGTGACCATCAGAGGTTGAAACCTTTTCAAAATGATTCTCCTCTGATGTCTCCGAGCAGGTTTGAGTCAAATGAGGCCATAACATAGTGAATGTTTTAAAGCGTCTCCCTCAATGAATTTCATCAAATTTTATTTATTTATTTTTATTGGGGGGGGGGGGGGGTGTGAAAAAATGCCTGTGTGAGGTGAGATTTGTTATCTTTGAATACATCTCTATCTAAAAATGTCTAATGTTATTGGAAAAATATCATTTGCTGCATTGATTTAACCCTTACATCCCTCAGTATCTGAGTGGTATGTACTCTTCTATCATTTAAGGCCAGTCCATTATGGTTTGTTGGGGTGAAAGGTTTAAGATTGCAGGCCTAATCAAGATCTACACAGGGGTGAAAAAAGAATAAAGTTCATACAAACTTCTGTATATAAAACTTGTAGAGAGAAATGTTGAGTTACAGTTTTTTGGTGATCTATTATTGATTTATGTGGATGTAATTATGTTCAGATGTTCAGCTACTCATTTTAATACCCATAAATATAAATTTATTCCAAAATATAATTTTGTCACTACACAAGACCAATCTGTGATAGAGCATCATTGTGCATGTACGTTGAAACCAGTCTAGAGAGACCACTGTCATGAAATACCACCTGTCTTTTGAGAACACATTTTGAAAACCATTCATTTAAATATCTTTGTACATGTACCGGTAACCCCTATTGGGACCACTTGTCTTAAGAGATCATATTTCAGGATCAGAAAGGATGCAGGTCTCTTAAGACAGATTTCACTTTACTGATTATTTTAATTACATAATGTCTACTTCTGTCTCTGTTTCAGATAATCCAGATGACTTTTTACCATTTCTATCTAAAGATAATGGAGATCTCTACAGTCTTGAAGACTTTGAACAGTATTGTACTGAATTAGCTACAACTTCAGCGTGGGGTGGACACTTAGAAATCAAGGCTTTGTCACATGTCCTACAACAACCAATTGAAATTCTTCAATCAGAAGGACCAGAAATCAAATTAGGAGAGGAATTTGAGAAGCAAGGACTTAAACCTATAACATTAACATATCATAGGCACGCTTATGGGTTAGGCGAACACTATAATTCTGTAGATACTTACAACGTGAATGATGAACTTTCTGATAAAGACCAGGAACATGATAATATCTGACACATACTCTTAACTCTCTTTGAAAAAGTTGTCTCTCAAAACATTCAAAATAAGTTGACACAATATATCATCTTTAAATCTACCAATGAGCATAAAAAGAGAAATCCTTTCTTGTCCTTTTTGATTGTCTAGTTATTGTACGACCTGTCAAGGATTCAATGTAGAATTGTATCTATTTTACATATGTACCGGCACATGCTCAGATGACCTATTTCCTACCATTGTTGTATGTCACTGTCCATGATACAGAGCACTATTTGCTTACAGATTAACATTTTCAACATATTTTCTTGTACCAGTACACATATATGTGGCTAATCAACTCCTCCTATTGGCTTTTTTTTTGTCAAAACTTACATTGAAACCTTCTAAAATTATATTTCTTTTAAATTTGGTATATATGATTGTTAAATCATTAACCCTTGTTGTCACATTTAGACTCACCCAAATCAGTAAATGTAAAGTCTGTTGTCAAAATTCAGGGTTTACAAGTTAATATTGAATGTAAAATCCTTTTGTAATTTGGATTCTGAATTATACACTCCTGAATTCTGACAGTGGACTTTACAATTCTTTGAAATGGATGAGTCCAAATGTGACTATAGGGGTCAATGAATTAAAGTAATATGAGCTGTCGTCACTGAAAATTTTACATACAGACTTTATGCAATATTATATCTTGTATACAGCTGTACGGAATCACCTGAATAACCAGTATGTTATAAAGTCGGCCTGGCTCATTCTATAGCGCGCTTGACTCTTGATCGTGAGTTCGAGTCCAGCCGGCGGCAGGTTGGTTTTCTGTCCTTCAGATGAGACAATAAAAACCAAGGTACTGTGTCACAGTAGGTGTCGGCACGTTAAAGAACCTCACTGCTCAATGGCCGTAAGTGCCGAGCATAGGCCAAAATTTGAAGTCCTTCATCGGCATTTGTGAAGTCTCCATATGAGTGAAATATTTTTGATAACAACAATAAACAAACAAAACTAACCAATATGTTATCAGAATAAAATAGCTAATCATAACATATTGAATTTTAGTTTTGATCCCCTATAGCAAATAAATGTTTGGTATTTTAAGCTCACTTGAGCCAAAGGCTCAGGCGAGCTATTCTGATCACTCCCCATCTGTCTGTCTATAAACTTTTAATATTTTCGATTTCTTCTCTGAGATCACCAAAGGGATTTGGACAAAACTTAAGAGGAAGCAGTTGTTCAAGGTCCTTTACCAAGTTTGCAGTTTTCAGCCAGGTTGGTCCAGGGATGGATCTAAGGTGGGGCAAAATAGATCCCAAGAGGTACCCCTCTTTAAAAATCTTCTTCTCCAGAACCCCTGCATGAATTGAAAAACAGATTGTCTCTGAGCAATCTACATGGATGTATGATTCAAGTTTGAATTTTTAATAGAAATCAGAATATTAATTTTTGGAATGTTTTTGAGGTCTTTTCAGACTTTATCTTTTTGATTAATTTTTGCATGATTTCCTGATTATCTCCCCTTGTATTCACTTTGATGCATTCATTTAATCTGTTTTACTTGTAATTAGGTGAAGAAATGTTTTTGTGTAAGAATTTTGCCGAAATTTAATTTTTAGAATTTTTTATGAATTTCTTAAGCCTGCAAAAAAGGGAGGGGGGTAATTATTTCACATGGGCAGCTTGTTCTTGGAAACCAATGACGGGAATTTGATGAAACTTTACAGGAAACAAGTACAAACAGTCCTCTACCATATGTGTATTTCTTATCCAGATCAACCGAAATATTCTTCTTGGACTTCTTTCCATATTTGTAGATTGTTCTCAGGTGAGCAAATTAGGCCCACATGTTGTTACAAAGAAAACACAGTGTCAAGGAAATATGTGTAATTGGGTGGTATGAACTACTTCATATCCATGCAAAACGAATTAATATATATAACAAAGACAAATACTGCCTCTGTGATTGGAATTGAACCTAGGACCCCTTGGTTTATGAGTCAGGTGGTCTACCGATCGAGCTTAAGGGGAAACCCCACTAGGTCAAGCTAGTAAGAACACCATATAACTAATACTGCCACATATATATGAATGGGTAATGTGGCGTTCGACCACTTTTTCCAAACATTGCTTCAGCTCCAACAAATACCTTATTCACCCCTAAAGACACATTTGGACTGGCCCAAATCATTGATTTACAAAACGGTCCATTGTTTTTCAGGGGTTGATGAGATACTAGATCAAGCATGGTCAAGTCAATAACTTATATAACATATATATATATACTACAACAATTATATCTTGCTTTAGTAATTGTATAGTGTTTCGGTAAATGTAGCGTGTTTCGGTAAATCGCCAAACCCTCTCCTACTCCATTAACTGATTATGGTCATTTTCAGGATTGTTATGTTGTTGTCAGTTTTATACTGATTATGTCAATGTAGTGCACTGCCAATCTCTCAAGAGTTTTTAAATTAACATTAACACTGATATTTCCCCAAAGTTTATCTTTTTAATTTATAATTTGGTCTATACATGTGATAACAAAATACATGTAGTCAAGTATCTATTATTGGAAAATATAAATCCATTATTGTTCTCAGTTATTTGTGTAATTCACCAATAAAATTGAATGTCTTGTAAGCCAATGATTTGCTCTTGCTATATGCATATAATATACCATCTTTGATTTTGATGGAGTTTGGAAAACATGAACACACGCTCAAGAGTCCATGTTTGCATTGATCGGTCTGCTAATGTTTTGGTAATCTCTGTCACAGTGAAAAATTAATCAAGTTACAACAAATTAAAATAACAAAGAAAATATAAACAGTGATCTAATGGAATTGTGTGTTGTCTTTCTGGCTGTGGTGCAACTTTCATTCTTTTAGATGCATGCTTGGCTGCGTTATCAATATCATGTAATAATCTGATATACAATGTACAGTAAAACCTGCTATAGCCGCCACCTCTATATAAGGATTACCTGTTTATAAAGGCCAGTTTTTTCAAGTCCCTTGACTGCATACTTCAACTAAATTGAACCTGTGTATAAGGGTCACCTGCACATAAAGGTAAATATTTTCTGGTCCCTTGGGTGGCCCCTATATACAGGTTTCACTGTATATTGAAAGACAAAATTACTGCACTTATGCGGCTTATCATTTTTAATGCTGCTTAAAATTTGTCATGGTGATTAAAATGGTATGTGATCTATCTCAGTTTCTTTCTGATTATTTATGTATATGTGTTTGAATATTTATAATATTACAACAAATTTGGTTCAATATTTGATTATATTTTATTATTTATGATACGTTCTCATGGACTCTTTCTTGACAAGAGAAGTAAACATGACGAAATGTAAGATAAAATATTATAATCAGTAAGATAGGTGTGTTTGTAGAAGGATACTCAGTGACACAGAGTATCTAAATTATATATTAATCACCCAAGAATTCATCTTAAAACTACCAAATACAAAAGTTAACAAATAAAGTGGAAACATCACCTAAAGACTTCTTCACATAGGAGACCACCTCACATTTTAAACCATAACTATTAAGTCTCGTGAACATTTCTCAATAAATATAAAATAAGTCCAGACTCTCAATTCAAACACCATATGAAAAACTAGACCAATTTGAATTGGTCAATAAGGTGGTCTTAATTGTCCTATCGCCAAGTGTCTGACACATGGCTGTTCAAGTACTATTTTGACTTCATGACTGGCCATTTAATTGTGACGTCATAATGGAAAAGTTTGCCAAAAGGTGATGTGTTGGGCATTTGGCGATAGGTCAATAGCGAGGTTCCACTGCTATATAAAAGCATCTCTCATTCATAGAAGTGTTTTGGTGTAGATCTGTGGGTGATTACCAAAGTTTCATGCATTTTGATTGGATATATAAATTAATATTGTTTTAAACAAACTGGCAATTGCTAGCACTTTATGTGTTGAACATTATTAATGAATGAAAGTACAGATACGAGTTGATGGCAATTGTAAGTTTTAATGAGGTATAATACACTCAGTATACTGAATACTTTTTAATTCGGTAAAATTAAGTTTTACAAAAAAAAAGTAACTAAAAATTGGGTCAGACATTTGGCCTAACGTGAGTACTGATGACTTATTTATTATGCAACAAACTACATAGATCAGTGATATGATTATAAAATCATGTGCTTATAAACATTGTTTCATTGATATTAAATTTCTATGCGACAGGGCAGTATTATACCCTTACGTTATACTTCCTATCAGTAGCCTTAAATCTCTAGGTCAATACATGTCAAAGACTGCCGCGAGTTTCTCATCAGTTAAGATCACGTGAATGAGGAATGACGCAACTTCTATGTCCAACTTCACAGACAGATCTTGCCAATACACAGTAAGGGAAACTTGACCAAAACTCATTTGCATATTAATTGTGCGCAAGAATTGTTAACAGTCCAGTCTATCGCTTTGAATGTCAATTCTATCACAAGAGTATAATGGTAAAAAATAATTGAAAAGTAACATTCCAATATCTTAAATTTCATAAAGGACGCGGAACTGACCTTTAATAGCATATATTTCAACAAGTCTTGTAGATCTATATTTTTCAGCGAATTGTTACTATATTGTCGTCATTTTAAAAAGCAAAAATATACGAATAAAAGTGTGATTTGGAAATTTCAATCTTGAAGTTGAGTTTATGTTGCTGAAATGCACATACATGTGTAATTTTGCATCAATATAATGAGTTATTAACCCCATACTGCAAAATGTGCTTTGACTTGTTCCCAATAAACAACTTAGCATAACATAAATGCGTTGATGTTCCATCAACTCGTAAAAATTAGTTAAAGAAGTGTATGGTAATTAAAAGGCCTATTACAAACAACATGATTTACATTGTAAAGTAAAACCTGTTTTAGTGACCACCTATGTATATAGACCACCTGATCACAAAGACCATTTTTTGCTGTCCCCAATAGTACCATTTGTGTACAAATCAACCTCTATATAGAGACCACCTCCCTATAAAGACTGGTTTTCTTGTGTCCCTTAGGGGTTCTTTATATAAAAGTTTCACTGTACATTTGTAGCTTGGTAAGTTTTTTGTTAAATGGTGTTTTGAACACATTCAACAATCCTTCACTTATATGGTGGTGGTCAGTTTTTAATGTTTGAGGAGAGAACCTGGTTATAATGTACCCGGGAAGAGACCACCCTCCTTATGCAAGTTAACTGACCAACTTTCTCACAAAGTCAGGTTAGGTTACAGCGGGGCTCAAACCTGTGCTGGCAAGAGGTCGCCAGTTACGATGTACCCGGTTACCCAGGAAGAGACCAGCGGCCTTTTACAAGTAAACTGGCAAACTATCTCACAAAATCAGCTTAGTTACAGTGGAGCTTTATCCTATGCTGACTAGAATGAGGGACTTTGTAGTAGTGCGATGTTATAACCACTCGGCCAAGAGACCCTGTATTCACATGAAGAAATATTTTAACAAGAAATTGATTATCATGGAATTGACTTTTCATACTACTTTTAATATAACAATCTTCCAACAGACATTAAATCTTGATCGATTAGTTGTAGATGAACTATCTTTTTTTTTTGTTTGCACAATTTTATGTTTTTCTTTATTACTTGTTAAGATGAACATTAACAAGAAACATTAACACTAAAGAGCATATAATTTTGCATTGTTCTGCATAGGTTTCTCTTCTGGTCAAGGACCAGTTGCCAGCTAGGATCAGTAGCCAACGTTTGCATTATTTTGGCAATATAGAACACGATTTTTTGAGGTAATAGTTAGATCATATCCACCGTGTATTACGTTATATATAGTAAACGAGACGGAGTCAAGTTTACTATGAAATGTAACACACAATGGATATGATCTAACCTGCTTAGCTCATTTAACCGTGTACTATGGAAAATATTAAATGGCGCAGCTTAAAATATGATTGGATAAAGACCATGAGGCATGAGCTAAATACTGGTATTTTTAGATCAATCATCAGATATAGGACATTTTTTCCAAACAGAAGAGGAGAAAACATTATTGCGTTATGTATAGTGTATTATAAAAAGAACTAATAAATCCTCTTGGATGCCATAGATTTTTGTTACCCAAAGTGTATTAATTGAGGATGCAATTTTCAAATCAATAAAATGGAAAACTTTTCAATTTACGAAATAAATTCTAACAAAAAGCACCTTTAAGTAAATCCTAGTGATAAATTATGATGTACATTATACCATTGTCTACAAAGGAAGATACCTCATAATTTCATCACATCTTTCTTGTTTATGCATAATTAGTTGTGAAGAGTTATGTTTGGTGCTACATTTCAATTTTCCAAAACAATGAAAATATATAGGAAAAATCCTTTTGTGTTGATGTGTATTTCAGTTCTCTCAATACATATGTTTTTAGCTATCTAAAAAATTTTTTCTACTCTGAATTTACAGTTTATCTAAACTCCAGACAATGCAGGTCTTGTTTGGAATATTGGTAGAAATGAAAAAAAAAATAAATAAAACCAAGTCAATTTTGACTACGGTAAGATCCATATAACCTGGCAGTGTGAAGTGTTGTGAACCATTTTTTGATCTGGACAAATTTAGATTTTAGGTAATAAAGCTTAACAACATTAAATTTACCCTGGCAAGAGTAATTATTCCTACTTGTCACCAATTATCTAGTGGGAATAAAACATTTTTCCTGTGAAGCTTGTCATAAATGAAACTTTAGTAGAACCACCCATATGATAATCAATAGATTACTTAGTTGTGTGATTCCACAATAGATATTCAAAAGATTATTCGTGGATAATGTAAACTGGCAAAGTCACTCTCAAGAGAAAAATGTTTAAAATGTGAAATGTTAACAGAAGCTGGACTAATTTTTATCAAAATAGCTCAGTTGAGTCCCTTGTAATGATGAGCTTTATATGAAAACTTAACAACAAACAAACAACAACTGATGACAATGTTAAGCACTTCACCATTGTTATGCCAGGTGAGCTAAAAAGGTAAATTTATTTTCAAATGATATGTATATAGAACATTTGTAGAAAGTCCTCTGAATATAATAGTAACAGATTGATAAATAAACATCAACCACTAAAATTAAAGTTTTCTAAATTGCTGACATAATTTCACATAAACACATTTCTAATTTCATATCAACACTGTCTTACTACAAGTAATTACAAAACATAAATGTTGTACTTGTTGGAAAGTATAAGATTCTCATATTGGTGCTTATCTGCCTTGGATCACAAACTAATTCAACTCTGTGGAAATGAAAGGTCATAACTGTCACTTACGACCTTTTACTTTTTTCTTATTTTTGGATAGTTTTCAATTTTGGATCCTCCTGTGAAAAAATCATGTCAAAACTCCTAATAGTTTACTGAGAAAATTTGGGAAAGTGACTTCTGAAAGGTCGTAAATGACAGATATGATCTAAAAATAACCAGATAAAAGTCAGTCACAAAAGGTCGATGTGGCAGATAAAACCCAAATTACTGTACAATTAAATTGGGAATCATGGGTTGAAAGGTCGTATACACATCTGATTAATCTTTTACATGAAATATTTTGAATCTATCATTGCTATTTATTTTCTATTTTGACTAAGGTATTGAATACAAATACATGTGCAACTTACTGTTACAATATCTGTGTTAGTTTAAATTAGTTTATTCCTTCTACTGAAAAATTTGAAATTTGCAGATATGAACTTTTAATTCTACAGCATCAAATTTTGAACTTAGACAAGGTTTAAACTCTGTGCTAAAATATCCTAATTATAAAGAATATCGGTGAAGATTTTATACACAATTACCGGGATAATGACTGTAAAATCTGAGTTGAAAATTCAAGAAAAAATCACATATCCAAATTCTGACTAGAGCCTAAGACTAATTACGGTAGAATGTTACATACCCATGTATGTATCCATGTTTAGTGGATAGGAAATCTCCCCAGAGTGGTAAGAATCTGGTTGGGAAACCCTCAGATTGGACTTTCAGATTCTTACCATGAGGGTCAGATTCCCTTTTCCACTCAATGTCTGATTATTTTTGCTTCAAATACAAGTTTATGGAGGCAAGTAAAGTCTGACATATTAGCCTACTTTTTGTGCACTGCTATCTCGTTATTTAGAAGCCCTACGGCTATGTCATAAAGAAATTGTGTTGTAAAATCACAGTGTGTGTGTAGTTTGTCTATAGCTTAGGAGTTGATAAAATAGCAGGATAAATTTGTGAACCATGGGAGAACTTGTGATCCTGATCCCTGAGGTTAACATAAGCACTAATGCTAGATGTTCTAAGAAAATATCCGCTGAAAATCTATGGAAATAAAAATAACAAAACAAATATGAAAAATGGTGGAATGGCCATTTAATGTCACAGTCAGAATTAACTTCTGGTTGACAGCTTCAAGCTGAACGCACCTCCCTTGATAAATACCTTAGCTAAATTTATTTCACTTTATATCTTTGACACAGTCAAATGATTTTGCAATATTTTATCTCCTAAAACAGAAGAGTTCTACTACTTAAATTTGAATCATTTTCTTTTCTGGATCATACATATATCTTTTAAATGTCAGAAAGATTTTGACTGGCTGCTGATCACTTTTGTCTTCTTCCTCTTCTGATTGGCTCTTTCCTTTACCTTTCTTCTTAGTACCAGAAAACCGTTGTAGAGTTGTCGGACTTACTCCCTCTAAAGCAAATAAACAAAAAATAAATAATGTGGAACTTTGGGGAGTCAAACTTCAATGAGTCAAATTTCTTGATATTTCGAACTACCAGTATTGGTGAAGTTCTGAATAATTTTGTTTTCTAACACTACCTTTACCATAAATTGGGATATTTTGGCCAATGTTTAATTTTGGCCAATTTGACCACCCTATTAAAATGGCCAAAATTAAACTTCAAAATATGTACACAATGTTTCTACTGGTGCATTTTAAAAATATTTTAAGTGTTTTATAGATTAACAAACAATTGTTTTTTTTTTTAATAACATTATGTTAATCTTCATTAAGTACCATGAGACGCATTAATTCTAATTACTCTACCGACATTTTAACATTTTGATATTTCAAACACCTGGAATATTAGACACGACAAAACTAAGATCTGATGGTAGGCCAAATTTAAACATGATATAAACATAAAAGGCCAAAATTTAACTGACCAAACAACAACCCTAAAAGGTCCCTTCATTTTATGACCAAAGTGGCTAAATTTTAGCGATGCTAAAATATCCCAATTTATGGTATACAATTTATAATTCAAACTTTTATGAGTGGAATTTTTTGATGTTTTGAATAAATGTATGGTCCCATTTCTATAAAAACATAAAAAATTCCTACAAATAATTTGAAGTCCAAATTTACATGTCTATGAAAATGTCCAATGGCAATTCTTCTCATAAACTCTAAATGTTTTAATTTCACAAAACTTAAGTTCATTCTAGCACTATTTATTAAATATAATAACTATTATGTCTTTTATGCTTCGGAGGAGTAATATACACCTTATAGACCCTCTGAAACAAAAACTAAGACTCTGGGTTACCATTCAAGACTCAAAGTCTTGATGTTTCAAACTTTTCTAGGTGGTCCCTTGAACTTGAACTCACCATAGTTTTACTGTATGTGGATATTATGTGGTTACATGTATCATTTTTGTCTTCTGAATCTGACACCAAAATTCTTGAGAATTATTTAACTTGGGATGACTGTGAATCTGGTTTTATTTGCAAGAATATTATTTATGCTCACGCCCATGAAAATAAAATTATCATAATGAAGTATGATAATACATGTAGTGTGACAAAATGGACATTTGGAATCGCAAAAATTTTATCTCGCGAATAAATTAAGAACTTGTGTATCACAAAAATAGTCCTGCGACTATAGTCCCACAAAAATTTCGGGATTTACAGTATTCATTACTGCAGGGTCCAGATCTTGAGTCTGTCTTTTTGATGGGATTGACTTTATGATCCACTCAACTTCAGACTGGATATCAATGAAAATTCCAATCGGACAATCAGTTGGTGTGGTTATGTCATGTATATTTGGCCAACCTAGATAATACTAGTTTCCTACATGTACAAGCAAATTTTACTTATGAATCCTGCCATAGCCGTGGCCTACATATATGTGACTTCATCAAAAGTGAAACTGACACATTTGTGAATATTTTGATCGGATTTGAAAGAACAGTTACACAACCAAACAAATATCTACATGTATGAAATGAAAATTCAAAACTGAGTCTATGTGAGATCAAAGTCATAATAATTCACTTGTATTTCTCTAGTTTTAACATTTTGTGTTTTAATATTTCATAATTTCTTACCTGGAATTCTTATCTTAACTTTACCACTCTGGCCAAATCCACCCTCTATAACACCTTTCTCTCCAGATGACAAAGTCACTTTTAGTCCTGAAAATGTCTGAATATTGGTCTCTTTCTTGAAGAGATTTTTGCCTATCACAGTGTATTCATCATTACATCGTTCTAAAAGCCCTTCTCTTGTTTTAATTTTATAAACTTTGACCTTTGGTAGGACCGTTTCCATGGCTTTTGAGTCATAAAATCCCTCCAACAAAGTGCCATGAAATGCCAAACGACATGTGTTTGCATGAATATCTGTGTCCAATTTTGATCCAATCACAAGGCAGTTGTTAGGACATGTGACCGGTTTTTCGTATTCAATTAAAGCAAACTGTTTAGTTGGTTTGTTTTCCTGAACGTCAGCAGATGCCTCACTTTTTCTTTCTTTTCCAATATTCCTTGCAAGCAGTTCGTCTTGATATACGTAATCTCTTTCGAAATTAAACGCTGTCACAGGATCAGTTGCACCTGAATCGTCATAGAGACCAAAAAATGTCACCCTACCCATCACTGTCTCGTGCCCTGAAGTAATGTGAAATTTGGCTTTGGAGTTTATGGAACCTTTGTAGTAGACAATCTTTTCAACAGATACTATGCCACCCACTATAGTTGGCAGAGATCCAGGAGTACAGATCAGGCCACGTTCTAGGTGTTTAGGGTCAAATTGTGTAACACATATCCCAGCTCTATCTCCCTGTGGAAGAAAAAAAAACAATAGATTTTTAACTGTGATCATATAAGTAATGACTCTGGATGGCAAAATGATACAATATCCCAGAAATTTTTTTAAATGCATACTTGTACAAATATGAGAAGCGTAGGTGAAGAAATAGCTAAGATATGGCCCAAATATAATGAACAAAGGGAAGTAACCACTGTCTTCTTAAGATGTATACTTACACCAAATATGGGAAGCTTAGTTAAAGAAATTTGAAGATGGATGGAAAGATGGAAGGAAGGACAGAGCTCATGGGGGACTAGTAACTAATAACATCAGTCAAAATAACTGATTTTCTGATTACATCACTCACAGCAACTGATTGTCATGTGACATCAGTCACAATAACTGATTGTTCTGCGACATCAGCAAGAGTAACAGATTGTCTTGTGACATATCAGTCATAATAATGGATTGTTCTGTGACATCAGTCATAATAACAGATTGTTCTGTGACATCAGCAAGAGTAACAGATTGTCTTGTGACATATCAGTCATAATAATGGATTGTTCTGTGACATCAGTCATAATAACAGATTGTTCTGTGACATCTGCCTTAATAACGGATTGTTCTGTGACATCAGCAAGAGTAACAGATTGTCTTGTGACATATCAGTCATAATAACAGATTGTTCTGTGACATCAGTCATAACAACAGATTGTTCTATGATATCTGCCTTAATAACGGATTGTTCTGTGACATCAGTCACTATAACGGATGGTTCTGTGACATCAGTCATAACAACTGATTGTTCTGTGACATCAGCAAGAGTAACAGATTGTCCTGTGACATCAGTCACTATAACGGATGGTTCTGTGACATCAGTCATAATAACTGATTGTTCTGTGACATCAGCAAGAGTAACAGATTGTTCTGTGACATCAGTCACTATAACGGATGGTTCTGTGACATCAGTCATAATAACTGATTGTTCTGTGACATCAGCAAGAGTAACAGATTGTCCTGTGACATCAGTCACTATAACGGATGGTTCTGTGACATCAGTCATAATAACTGATTGTTCTGTGACATCAGCAAGAGTAACACATTGTCCTATCACATCAATCATAATAACAGATTGTTCTGTGACATCAGTCACAATAACTGATTGTTCTGTGATATCTGCCACAATAACGGATTGTCCTGTGACATCAATCACAATAACGGATTGTTCTGTGACATCTGCCACAATAACTGATTGTTCTGTGACATCAGTCACAATAACTGATTGTTCTGTGACATCAGTCACAATAATGGATTGTTCTGTGACATCAGTCACAATAATGGATTGTTCTGTGACATCAACAATAGTAACAGATTGTTCTGTGAAATCAGTCACAATAACGGATTGTTCTGTGACATCTGCCACAATAACAGATTGTTCTGTGACATCTGCCACAATAACAGATTGTTCTGCAACATCAGTCACAATAACGGATTGTTCTGTGACATCAACAAGAGTAACAGATTGTTCTGTGACATCAGTCACAATAACGGATTGTTCTGTGACACTGCCACAATAACTGATTGTTCTGTGACATCTGCCACTACAACAGATTGTTCTGTGAGATCAGTCACAATAACAGATTGTTCTGTGACATCAGTCACAATAATGGATTGTTCTGTGACATCTGCCACAATAACAGATTGTTCTGTGACATCAGTCACAATAACTGATTGTTCTGTGACATCTGCCACAATAACGGATTGTTCTGTGACATCTGCCACAATAACAGATTGTTCCGTGACATCAGTCCTACTTTTGGATATCCTACAGATAAATATTTTGGTATCTGTGAATTTTTTATTATTACTCTGTGACATCAGTCACAAATACTGATTAGTCTAATCTTATACAAATGTACTTATATGGGATAGGAAATGGTTTTGTGTTTTGAATTCTTATGCAGTTAACAGGAATATGCAATTATCAGATATGCAATTAAGTGGAATCAACTGTATATCAAAATCAATATTTACCTGCATAATGGTCTCAACTGGCTTTTTGAACATCTGCATTGATTTGATTTTCTTTGTCACTTTCATGGATGGTATTTCAATGTTCTGGATGTAAAAAAATCAAGCTTGGAGTTTATTATGACCAGTTATCAGAAAAAAACCCATCAGGTCAATTTTCTATTATCATGTTTTCACATTTCTCTAAACAATTTTATATGCTTTATAAAGAAAAGTTCAATTTTGTCTTCTTTCATATCCCCTCCAAAAAACAAAAAACAAAAACAAAACCACAAATCCAGCCTGTCTGGCCAATTCTTAAAAGAACAGCAAAAAGTGTTTGACATGACACAACATTTCTGTGTCACTTTACACAATTGTCCAACCATACATCTAAATTCTACTTTCTAATGGAAGCTCATAATATATATGTATCTTGTAACTCTCAACTTTGTATCATTTCTATAATAACTCTATCAAATTCTGAAAGCTACTAAGCCTCTTAACCTCTACACTACAATCACTTCTATGGCAAAATGTACATTGGAATATGTTTAACACATGAAAGATACTAGTTTAGAAGGTTGTTAGATACATTTGAATCTTATTAACTCACAGGGCTATCGCTATTACTTCAAGATATCCAGAATTCGAGATAACCAAAACTTTTATTAACACATTTTTCCTATCCATAAAAATCAGGACAAGACATTCAATTTCGACTTAATCAGAATTTCCACTAATCTAATTTCAATGTAACAACATTCCACTGTATATGTCTTTATTTGTTTTATTGTTGATTAGCAAGATTTTTTAGACTAATTTGTCACCAGCGTTCATATAGTGCCACAATTTTTTTTACAAATGCTATTGAATGACGCCAATACATCAAGGATTCTAACAAAACCTCATATTAAGTCTCATGAAAAAGAGATTCTCACTTCTTATGCCAAGCACATGGTGAGGCAAAGTCACTACCTATGTTAAAATGACTCGGGCATGATCAAGACTTGAACTCAAATCCTCCAACTTACAAGATGAATGCTCCAACACTACAAAACCATTAGCATTTCCAACACATTAGATGTTCATTTGTAAGTACACTGATTTATGTATATTTGGAAAATAAATTCAAATTATACAAAGTACAGAAATATATTTACATCATTGACTGCGATGCTGCCATTCAGAGCGGTGCCGGTCATGATGGTACCCTGGCCTCGTATTGAGAAGCAATGATCAACAGAGAAAATGAAAGCGCCTGTCTTTTGTCTTTTTGGGAAATAAGTACTGGCTTTCAATGTCTCTATCAATTCTGTCAAACCAATGTTCTCCCCGCCACTACCCTGTAAGATGAACAAATGTAAACTAAACCTACATTAACTCCATGGCAACTCGACAGTTTGATATGTAACTTGTAACATATTCTATTAAATACATGTAGTACAGTCAGGATATGTTTTTTGAAACACCCTGTATGATCTGTTTCAAAGCTCTGTGTCTGTTTGCATGTACACCATAAGATGGCGCATTCAACATCTAGAAATTACAATATCAACAATTTTTACATGTAATTATCAAATGTTCTCTGCTTTTCTACAGTGTAACCTGTCCTGATAGACCATTCCTTCAGCCATTGAAATGTGGTTATACAAAGGAGTGGCTTAATATTGAGTATTTAAAATTAACTAAGTGGTTTTAAATATGTGGTCTCACAAGACAGGTGATTTGGCGATGGTCTCACAATATACAGGTTCCACTCTATATATTAAATATATCTAAAGAAGAACATTTACCACATACTTTCTTTCAAGGTGACAGATTTATACATGTGTATATCCTTAGTAAAGACAGGAAATTTGTTTTAAAATGACATCTAGTGGCAATTCCACAACATATGACAGCAGTACCAATTTGACAGTTCACAAAAGTACACCACTTTATACACAATGTTATAAGCAAAGAGAGATAACGCATACATTGTATATAATATTTATTACAGCTTCCTTCTCCTGTCAATGTAAAATGAGTTGTGAAATAATTGGTTTTAGCTATACAAATACATGTGATTCAAGAGAGCAACTTCTACAAAATGTGTGACTTCTACCAGGTTTATGATATATAATTTTCAGGGTTATGTCTCAGGTGAGCTAATATACCATACATGTATAAATCAAATGTCATCATGGTCATATCAAACATTTTAAATGCATACCTCATTACCACCAATTTTAGCTGCTACAGGACAAATCGGACAACCTTTGAATCTTGTTGTTTCTAATGTCTTCTGCATTTTCTTTTTCATCTAAAATTAACAAATAAAGTTAAATTACAAATAGAAGCACACACAAAAATTCACCCAATGAATTATTTCTTAATTGCATCATATATAATTATCGGTACATTGTTGTATAATATTTCTTTTATTTTTTACTGTGTGTGTGTGTGTGCATGCATGTGTGCTTATGTGTGGGTGCTTGTGTGTGCATGTGTGTTTGTGCGTGCATATGTGTACATGTGTATGTTTGTGTGCATTTGTACTTGTTTATGTGCATGTGTGTGTGTTTCTGTGTTGGTAAAGGAAATAATTGTGATATATATAAAGTACAGTGGAACCTGGCTTGAAAGACCACCAATGAAAGAATATTTTAAAAAAGCACTTTGTTAAATAATTCTCCCTATGTTATGCATGTAAATTTTCAGTCAGTATTTTGAGATATTAAACATGGATTGCACTGAATATTTGAGATTTGGACTAGGATTTTGTTGTTGTATTGTTGTTTAATGTCTCACTCAAGAATCTTTCACTCTTATAGAGACATCACTACATGCCAGTGAAGGGCTTCAAATTTTGGTCTACCAGTATGCTCGGCATTTACATCCATTGAACAGTGAGGGTTCTTTAACATGTCGACACCTACTGTCTCATCAGAAGGACATGAAAAAGCCAGCCTCCTCCGTCGAGGCTCACCTGAGATTTGGACTAGAATATCATAAATATATTTGAGACTAATTGTCAGACAGAATGGTCTCTATAAATAGGTTTCACTGTAATTACCCACAAGTACCTTATCTTAAGTTACCTTTTCTATCATTGAAGCTCTTTTGTCCTCTGGAAGAAGATCAACTTTGTTAAGAACAACTATCATGTGTTCACAAGTTATCTCCCCTATGACAAGACATTCAGCCGTCTGAGTCTGCATACCTTTAACAACATCCACAACTAACAACATCAGGTCGATAATCTGAGCACCTGAAACATACAAGAAGTTACATCTGTAGGTACATGTGAACATGTAAAGATAGCAATATCTGATTGTAAAGTTTAGCATTACCATAGCTTAGTATATTTTCTTTTGTAACATATGATATGTACGAGAAAGATATAAATGAAAAAGTCACACTGATGAGTCATGAGTTTGGATATTATACAAAACCAGTCAGAACCTAACATGGCCTCCCTAACTTAGTGTTTAATTCTATTCAGCTATGATAAGGGTACATGTAACACACTGAAGTAAATATAAAATGCTGGTTCCTAAATCCAACATTAAAAAATGGTTTCATGTTTTAATATTTGTTTTTATAAATCACTAGATAAATTCAAAATTTATATTACTGATAATTCATTAGAATATCAAATAAAAATATCAATTAAAATTTTTAAATTTATGGGAAGTTGTGGGAGAAAAAATCCTCATTAAATCATGTCAATATCATATCTTATTTTTCATATTTTAACCTTTTAGAAAATCTAAAAACATGACAACCAAAATCAAAAGAGATTCACTATTATTTGTACAGTGGAACCTGTCATGTTTTTAGACCACTGTTGTAAAAAAAACACATGTCATGTGAGACAAGTCAAATGTATATAAGATTGGTGTCATAAAAGACTACTTGTCATGTGAGAGCACTGTCATAAAAAACACCTGTAATATAGGAGCACTGTCATAAAAAGACACTTGTCATGAAAACACCTGTCTTGTGAGACTACTGTCATATAAGAATGCTTTCATAAAAGACCACTTGTCATATCAGACCACTGTCATAAAAGACTACTTGTCATGTGAGACCACTACCATAAAAACCACCTGTAATATACGAACACTGTCATAAAAAGCCACTTGTCATGAAAACACCTGTCTTGTGAGACCACTGTCATATAAGAATGCTGTCATAAAAGTCCACTTGTCATGTCAAACCACTGTCATAAAAGACCACCTGTCTTGTGAGATCACTGTAATGATAAACACTTGTCATGTGAGACCACTGTCATATAAGAATGCTGTCATAAAAGACTACTTATCATGTGAGACCACTGTCATAAAAGACCACCTGTCTTGTGAGATCACTGTAATGATAAACACTTGTCATGTGAGACCACTGTCATATAAGAATGCTGTCATAAAAGACTACTTATCATGTGAGACCACTGTCATAAAAGACCACCTGTCTTGTGAGATCACTGTAATGATAAACACTTGTCATGTGAGACCACTGTCATATAAGAATGCTGTCATAAAAGACTACTTATCATGTGAGACCACTGTCATAAAAGACTACCTGTCTTGTGAGATCACTATCATTAATGACCACCTGTATTGTGAGATCACTTTCATAAAAGACCACCTGTCTTGTGAGATCATTGTCATAAAAAAACACCTGTCTTTTGGGACCACTGTCATATAAAGATGCTGTCATAAAAGACTATTTGTCATGTCAGACCACTGTCATAAAAAACTACCTGTCTTGTGAGACCACTGTCATCAAAGACTACCTGTCTTGTGAGACCACTGTCATCAAAGACCACCTGTCTTGTGAGATCACTGTCATAAAAACACCTGTCTTATAACACCACTGTCATATATGAATGCTGTCATAAAAGACTGTTTGTCATGTGATACAACTGTCATAATGAAAACGACCACCTGTCTTGTGAGACTACTGTCATATAATACTACCTGTCTTGTAATACCACTGACATAAAAGACTACCTGTCTTATGAGACCATTGTCATAAAAAACTACCTGTCTTATGAGACCACTTTGATAAAACATGGCTACCTTCTTGTGGGACCACTGTCATAAAAGACAATGTCTTGTGAGACCCTTAATGTCATAAAAGACCACCTGTCTTGTGAGATCACTGTTATAAAAAACACCTGTCATGTGAGACCACTGTCATATAAGAATGCTGTCATAAAAGACTGCTTGCCATGTGAGACCACTGTCATCAAAGACTACCTGTCTTGTGAGATCACTATCATTAAAGACCACCTGTATTGTGAGATCACTGTCATAAAAGACTACCTGTCTTGTGAGATCATTGTCATAAAAAGCACCTGTCATGTGAGACCACTGTCATATAAGAATGCTGTCATAAAAGACTGCTTGTCATGTGAGACCACTGTCATCAAAGACAATCCATTTCATGAGATCTATGTCAGTGAGAACACTGTCATAAAAGATCACCTGTCAGTCTTGTGAGACAACAGGCACAGTCATAAAACAATACCTGCCTTGTGAGACCACTGTGATAAAAGACAATCCATTTCATGCAATATATGTTAGTGAGACCAGTCATAAAAGGCCACCTGTCTTGTGAGATCGCAATCTAAATGCCACTTTATCATAATATATTCCTTTACATAAAACTTCTTTTCAGGAACAATCAGTCTTGTAAGACGACAGTGTGATTGTGTGGTCATTCAAGTTCAGGTTCCACTATAGTATAACTATATAAGCT
This sequence comes from Atrina japonica, assembly GCA_030159075.1. Classification (NCBI taxonomy): domain Eukaryota; kingdom Metazoa; phylum Mollusca; class Bivalvia; order Pterioida; family Pinnidae; genus Atrina; species Atrina japonica. The sequence continues at coordinate 132,906 of BROG01000838.1, forward strand.
ATATGATAATATGTATAGAACTTCTTAAGCCCCCCCCCCCCCCCACCATACACACCCTATTAAACGGAGCCCAACCAGTGCATATGTAGGCCGAATTTTCTCCCTCGATTTTAAGCGATTTGGGGGGGGGGGGGGGGGGGTAAAATCGCTTAAAATCGGTGCAGAAAGTTGGGCCTAGTGCATGTGGTACTCAGGTGGGATTTTTCACCATGGTATTATCTCATATGACAATTCTGAATCATTTTTAAAGGCCTGTTTTATGCTTTTATAGTCAATATATATATATATATATATATATATATATATATATATATATATATATATATATATATATATATATAATGTATACATATATATATATATATATATATATATATATATATATATATATATATATATATATATATATATATATAATCATATGCTTAGCGGTCGTTAGACACACCCACCCCACTAATAACCAGAAAGTGAACGAGTACACGGTCCTTGCATTTAAAAGGTGATTACGTCTATGAATTTCAGTGTAAAGATGGTGAAAGGTTATAGAATTACCGCCTATGATTGTTCTGATAAGTGATGCATGTCCAGGACAATCTACCAACGTATATTGGAGCTGCCCTGATCCGGAATCCGATGTCTTGTCTCGGAGGTGATCTGGCATGTCCACGTAGAAAGAAGAAAACCCCAAATCAAGCGTGATTCCTCTTTCTTTACTCTGTGGGTTTTTGTCAAAGCTTGCTGTACTTTCAACAGTACTTAGAACTTTTGAAAGACTTGTTTTTCCGCTGTCGACATGACCAAGCACACCAACGTTGAAGTTAAAGATGGGCGCCGCCATGTTGTTTTGCTGTGTATTTGCGGTCCGATTCGTTTCGGTTATGTCGCTTGAACACGGAATCATTAATCACCTGTGACCCTTACATCATAAAAGCATAATACGAGACAAGTTTAGGTCACAGACAACTGAAACATAACAATTTTACCTATGATAAATTGTAACTGACAAAAACGATAGCTTAAAACAGGATATTCCAAGAAGAATGCAAGCGGTAATTTTATTCAAATTAATTCAAGTAGAGTTCATCGTATCCCAGAAAGAAATATGTTAGCATTGCATCAACAAAATAACTTGTTTAACAAAGTGTTGGATGTTTGCCAAATAAACAGAAATAAAATAATAACTACAAAATACAAATGTATATACATTGTAGCACATATAAACTAAGTTCTATGATAGTAGGCCTATATGCCTTCACATTATAAATATCTTAATTTTCATTATTCACTTTTTATGCAGATAATTTAGCCAGATAGAAACTTTAACAAAAATAGTAAATAGCAAAGTAAATGATAAATATTGCCAAGCGAGGTCCTATGTTGTAGGAATACTGCTTTTGTAGGACTGAGATAAAACGGTCTCGGCAAAAAGGATATGCCTCAGTGGCGGATCCATGATTTTTTTTAAAGAGTCAGATATCATAATTATAATAGACATATTGAATGATGCAACTCCACTTTTTTCAACGTGATCGTTAATTTTGTAGACTAGAGTCCGCTTGAAGGTAAGAAAAAATACTGAGCGCCGGGTAAGCCATTTTCTAGTTTTAAGGCACAAGAAGGTTCCCCCTTTAAATCCGCCAATGCAACTGAACTGTCAATATATGAATCTTTATATTCGATATTATCAATTTTCTTTTAGAATATTTCTTATCTCTTAGGATTTTTTGTTGAAAAAAAATTAATTTCAAATAAAACGATTTTTTGTTTTTTGTTTTTTGCTAAAACAGCGCAGTCCAAGGTTTCAAAATTGGTAAGACGACCGTCAAAAATACTCTGACCCGAGCTTAAAACCTACGATTATACAACGGTTCTCTAGACAACATTATGCAATTTAACATATGTTCTAAATTTATCTTATTCAAACCGTCACAAATAGTCTGTTCATTTATAATGCATTTAGTCGACGTACATGTACGCGTTGTTTGTTTATTGTTGTTTTACGTCACCAAATGCCGGTGAAGGGCTTCAAATTGGTCTATGCTCGGCACTTACGGCCATTGAGCAGTGAGGGTTCTTTAATGTGCCGACACCTACTGCGACACGGGACCTCGGTTTTTACTGTCTCATCCGAAGGACGGCTGGACTCGAACTCACGATCAAGAGTCGAGCGCGCTACCGACTGAGCCAGGCCGGTTAACATGTAATGGAGTATCAGACGATAATGCATAGGCGGATGCAGGATTTTAGGTTTTAGGTACATTTAATCTTCACAGTGCCCTAGAATGCGGATCGAGAATTCGAAAATTGTTCAGGGGTGGGTGTGAGGGTAACAGAATTATACTAGACTGTTATAATACAAGCCTTATTGAACACGTTTTGTTTTACAAATTGTTGGATAAGTTGTGAAGCAATAGTTCATTTAATAATGTATGGAAACGTAGTTATTTAAAAAAAAATAATTATGAAATTTGGAAGCTTTCAAGACACGATCTAACCAGAGGTTCCCATGCTTTGAGGGTCGTAAATGTAGAATATTGTCGCGAAAATTTCTGGAAATTTGTTATTAATTTTCCGACTTTTTACTTAAAAATCAAATCTATTTTTTTCGCTGCGTTTCTGCCTGAATCATTTCCTGGTCACTACACTTAATACTAAGTGTTGGATCATAATGGGGTCGGGTTTTAAACATCTTTCAGAAAGCACTTGATAAGTCCGTAGAAGCATTTTTCTGCTTCCAGACGGAACATAGCCTACGCCTGGATTCCGCTAATAAATCACACTGACTGTCCTTCTCAAAAGAAGGTTGTTTTAGCAAAGAAGTAACCTAAAATTGGGTCAGAATTTCGCCCTAATTAGTAATAGCTTCCAGATACTGAATATGACCTCTTTATCCTCAAAAAAAAATTTCATTCTGAAATTTAAGTGGAATTTGGTGGTAACTAGAGGGTTCATGAGTAAGCTCCTGAGATACAATTTTGAATAATCCAATCATTTGGAAGCCCCATGATGTATTTTCAAGCTTCCAGACAAAAACCGTTTTCCCCTAGTCCTTCAAATTGTATTTTCATTATTTCATGTTATACTGATATTTACATTTTCAATTTTTCTTTAAATGCAGCAGTTTGGTAGTAAAAATATTAAATAAAAATAGAATAACAAAATAAATGAAAAAAAATGTTAATTTTCACATAGGGACTTGTTTTTATCCGAAATATTGCATTAAATTGACAGACTAATTATTCACAAAAATCTTGAGTTTCAACAAACACAATTGTTACAAGAGCAATTTAAGTGGGGTCCAGAAAATTTTTATTTTTAAAAGATCTGGCCCAGAAGCCTTTTCTGGATTCAGTCTAAAAATTGTTTTTATTTTAAAATCTCCGAGAGGCTATTTTCTGGCTTCCAGACACTAAAACTTTATTTACTATTTTTTATTCAAAAAAGAAAAATAATTTAGGGGGGGGGGGGCTTGTGCCCCCATGCCCCCTCTAAATCCGCCAGTGTAATGTACATATTTAACTTCAACTCAATATTAAGTTTTTCTTTGAATTTAAATTTAACAATCCTGATGGTCAACATATGCAATAAAATTGTAAAATTAATTTACATTTAATCTGTTCAGTTGTATAAGATATTGTTTTCGTTATATTTGTAATAGTAATGTATATACATTTTCCCAAGTCAAGGTTTCCTGATCCATGTTGCGTGGATCAGAAAACCTTAACAAGAAGCGGTATATAATATAAAGCTTAACATATATCACTCTATGCAGTTTTACAGAATTTTCCGAATTCTGGGATTCTTATGATGATACCATGATAGTTCGGTATAAATATATGTAAGAAATATAAACGCATGACTTTTGATGATTAAACTACAAAAATTCCTGACTTTTCACAGACCAATCCCCCTTATCTTTAAACGCCAAATTTCATCAGAGCTCCATTCGAATTGATTCGGAGTTTATACCTTTTTTCACATAACAATTTTCATATTGTCACTTTTTGATTTACCAAAAAGGTGAGAACATAACACAACTATAACCATTGTGTTTTACTAGTCTACAATAAATTTCGTTTTTCGCCGAAATATAGACTTTTCTTGGTGATGATCCTGCACTCAGGTGCAAAAAATATATTCCCCAAATTGAAAAATGAATCAGCAATATAAATTTCTTGAGATTATAGCCACTTATTATATTCATCTTCTCGGGGAGAGACAATATCTTAAAAGACAACTTAAAACATCGTATATCAGATACTGAAATTAAAATTGATCATAAGAAATAGGTCAATCACGAGGTCATCTTTATATCTGGTTGACAGATATGGTCATCCTGAGCATTTGTTTTGGACCCCCCTTTTTTGCAAAACTTTGTTATTAAATATTCGTGTATTTGAATTTCGAATGTTGTTTTACGCCACACTCAACAATTTTTCAGTTATATGCAGCCAAGTTTATTTAATGGTGGAGAAGACAGCCTGGATATAATGTACCCATGTACCCGGGAAGAGACCGCCGGCCTCGCACAAGTTATAATTCTTTTTAAAAGTATTGTTTTATCTACTATAATATATCCAATAGCTGATAAATTCATCAAATTGACCTTAAAAGAGCATCTTTAAAGAAGATGTGCGGATGTGAAAAAGAGGGAGTTTGGTGTTAAATAGCATAGTATTTCCTTTAATCTGTATAAATTCCAAGTAGAAAAATATGGAATAATAGACTTTTCAGATATTTACATTGTTTTAACTCATATATTATTATTTGTACTATGTTGATGATATTTATCCTGTCCTATGTTTTCTGTACACTGGATTCATTATTTAACATTATGATCCAGTGGAAAAACTTAGTACTATAAGCTTTTGTTGGTTCAAATTGCTTGCTTTCAATGCTTTTTATTGGGTGATGCTAAACATCAGTTTTGATTTTAAAAATTAATATCCAATAAAATAAAAAACATTGAAAGCAAACGATTTGAACCAAAGGCTTGTATCATAGGACTAAGGAAAACCAGAAATTTTGAATAAGTGCTGGTGTTTAAAATAGACCTCCTACTTTAAGGGAAACACAATAAAAAAAACCACTCTTTTGGGCTACAATATCTCTAGATACACTCCTTGATCAATAATCATCTGCTTGACATACCTACATTCTAATTTGCAATTTATTTTCAATGACACATTAGCCAACATGTACATTTGTAAATACAAAATGATGCACAAGACTCAAAAAATAGCTAAGTAGGTCAGTTTGACACTAATAGACAGAATCAACAAGACAAAAACAAATCGGAGAAAGACAAATTTATTGATTCATGGTTTCTATGTTGGCATGCTCAAGCAATATTGACAACCTTTGTGTCTACTTTATTCAGCTGAAATCTCTAATAACCAGGTGCTTGTTTGATTAAAGGTTATATCTTATATTTATTGACCTTCAAACAAATCCTTGGACCATTTCATCAACCCAAGCCTTACACAAGTCTTAAGTCATCTTTGAACATTTCTTGATAGTATAACAAAAATTTACATATACATTGTATTTTCAACTTTTACATTTTAAATAAATGAATTATGGTTATAAAACTAATAACTCGGGATCTTTGTAAAATTGATCACAAATTCTAAGTTTAGCCATAAATTGAGTCTGCAACTTTTGACCTTTTATTAAATAGTCCCCAAGATTAAGTCATGGTCTAATACCCACAAGAAGCATCACATGTTCAAATGATTTAGGAAAGTAAACAATTCTGTGTTGTCAAACACTCAATGTTATATGATTTATTTTTTTGAAAATATACACGATAAACAAGTTGGTCAGACTAAATACCACTGTCTTGCAAGTATGAATTAACTGCTTTAATAAACAGGAGTCACATGTCGTAGTTCTAGTACAACAATTTACTTTATCATTGCGTGGTGAATCACATTCTCAAAACGTAACATCACTCATTCAGTACAGTCAACTACTTTCCAGTACTTTTTCTCTCCTGTTTCACAACACATTATTTTGAAGTGATTTCTGCAGGCTCTTTACAGTTTACTATTTCATAGCAAGTCAGCTTTCTCATTTTTCAGTAAAAATTGCTCCCATCACCTGTATACATCTTGAAAGGTGAAAAAGAAGGAAAATGATTCTTTTGTAACTTTTTGATAGGAAAATAAAAATTTGGAATTGTGGCAAATTTTGGAAAAAGGAAGTATATCCTTCTTTTGGAGGAAAATTCTAATCTTTGCTCGTAGAACTTTATTTTCCAGCACATTATTCCTCTTGTGTACATACTTGTTTCGTTACGTATGTAACCAAATTATCCAGTGTTCTGTAGTTTGTGACCCCATATTAAAATTCATTGTATCCATCCTGAATACTGCCCTTGCTGACACTAGGATAAAATCTGTCATGATCACTCTCATCATGTGTATAACCTTATAGTCCCATCTGCTCCACTTGAAAACACCCACGGTTGTGTGGGGTGAAACACACAATCTAAGACCCCCAGATCTTTAGCATTTGTATGTCCTTTTAGAACTTTCACTGGCACAATTAGTGGGTTCTGTAATAGGTCACTGAAATGGATATATATTAAAGTATAAGAAAACGGACATTTCACTGACACAATTAGTGGGTTCTGTAATAGGTCACTGAAATTTAAAGTTTAAGAAAACAGGAACATTTATGTAGGAAATACAGTGTGGTACAAAACTATGAAAATGTAGGATTTCTGTAAAGACTATACCTAATTAAATCTGTGACTAAATTTACACATAATATATATACTGTAATAATTACAGCATATATAATACGTAAATTTCGTCAGTTTTAATTTATTTTGTTGATAAATGCAAACAACAAAATAAACAAAATTAAAATTCTAATGAAAATTTCGGATTATACAGTATATCATGATATAATGTAGACCTTTCTTTAGCACATACATCCCTAAAGTAATAACTATGCTTTTAACTAATGTGAGGTAGATTCCACTGTATTTCAGGGGTGGATAAGTTAAAAATCTTAAAGTAGGAATATTTACAAAGAGGGTGTAACTGTATATCATAAACATCATTGTATATAAAAAGTCTACAGAACTGAATATAATGACCTATATATGGTAATATAGTAAAACTTGTAAATTATATATCCCAGTGTATATAGAAAATCTACTAAAATGAATAGCATCATAATTAGAGTATAATGATGCTGTAAGGTAATAAAGTATATCCATACTATTAAAACCACCTTTATAACTTGAACTGACTCAAAGTGGTCTTAAACGTGAGGTGGTCTCTTACGTGACGTTTTGTGTTTATTTATTTATCATTTTTCAAGAGACTGGAAATTAATGGTCTTAAATGTGAAGTGGTCTCCTAAATGAGGTGGTCGTTAAGCGAGGTTCCACTGTATAGTAAAGAATGTAGAAAATGCAATATTTCTAATTATAACTCTTCTGATATCTGTTTAAGTACATAGTCTTGATGAGTACTTTCAAGCTGTTAAGATTTTTTGTTTGCTTTTTTTATTATTTCAAGGAGCAATGATCCACTTACTTGTATACCATTCCGTGACATACTATCACTGTGCCGTCATCTGATGCCGACGCAAACAATGGGTAGCTTTTGTGGTATGACACCTTCCGCACTGCCTTTCTGTGATGTCTATTCATAAATTAAAAAGATGTGAATCATTTGTTACTAATTTATTTTTCATTTCATTTTGTACTTCAAAGATTGGACGGATAAAATTTTTTGTTTATCTACTCCGAACTTTAAACTTCCTTTTAAAGCAATGTGAGCTGTCGTCAGTGGAAATTTCATACGTAGATTTTTTTGCAATATTTTATCTCGTATAAATCAGAATGATATCACCTGGTGGTTAAACGAACAAATGCATGCATATCATTAGAATAAACTTCCCAAAAACAACCTGTAGAAACTGTTCATTTAATTGTATATGGCAAGCAATGACTTAAATATAGTTAGAATATTTATTTAAGTGTCAGTGTTTCATACTGTTCAATTACCGTAAACCCCGTAATTTTTCGCACATCCTTTAACTTCACAAAGTTCATTGAGCAGCGAAAACTAACAAAATTTAAAGGTACAGAAAATATATTTTTGACTCTCAATTTGTTGCAAATAACAATAACAATACAAACCTGAGTGTTTGATATGGTTTAGTTGACAAATCCAGATCAAACCATGACAACCTGCAGTCATAGCTACCAATAATAACATTGTCACCTGTAAGTAATGAAGTTGTATAAATATAGATCTCCATGACAACCTGTAGTCATAGCTACCGATTATAACATTGTCACCTGTAAGTAATGAAGTTGTATAAATATAGATCTCCATGACAACCTGTAGTCATAGCTACCGATTATAACATTGTCACTTAGAAGTAAAGAAGTTGTATAGAGTTAAATCTCTATGAGAACCTGTAGTCATAGCAACCAATATTAACATTGTCAACTGTAAGTAAATGAAGTTGTATAAATATAGATCTCCTTAACAACCTGCAGTCATAGCTACCAATTATAACATTGTCACCTGTAAGTAACAAAGTTGTATAAATATAACCTGTAGTCATAGCACCCAATTATAATGTTGTCACCTGTATGTAATGAAGTTGTATTAATAAGGATCTCCATCTTGCTTCATAAAAGGGGTACAAAAATGTATAAAATGAAAGTAGTTCAGATGGGACCAAACTGTGTGACTACAAATGACCTCATTTATGATTGGCTAAAACAGCTAGTAAAAATATTAGAAGAGAGAAATTAAATAGATTTCTTTATGAAGCCAGTCATTTTAGGTCAAAAGCACTGACCCAGGATATTATTTTTCAGTCGTTTTGTCTATATTATAATTTTTTTAAAAAACAAATCTGGTATCCAGTGTAATTTACACTTAGAAATAAAAGGAAATTAAAAAAAAAGACAAAACTAATCACTTTCAGTGCTTCTGAGTAGGAACACATTAGACATCATTTTTATGATGTTCTTACCTCCAGAGTGTACGGCCATACTTGACACCCATTTACAGTTTGTCATTAATTTCTTTGTAAGCTCTTGTTTCAGCAGATTATAAACCCTCACATAACGCTGTGTCTGTAAATATAAAATGATATCATAAACATTACAGGAATTACTGTATTTCTCGAAATTTTCGCCCTGGTTATTTTTGCTCTTTTAGCCACAGAAAACATACCGTATCAATGTTATCTTTGAAAATTCTCCCTAAATAACCAGTCCCGTGGATAGCATGTTTGTCCGTACTTCAATTATTTAGCTTGACAATTTTGTTTTTATGATACACTCACCCTCTCATCTAGAGGTGAAAATGGCAAAAATTAAACAGGAGTGAAAATTTACAGGATTTAAAGTCATTATAAGTCTAATATTGGAGACATTTAGTCAATATACCACTGCACTGTAAATGTATTTCTATAAAATGGTTCTGTAACGTGTGACACTTTTCAGCAATTCTATAAAACATGTTACCTAATTTAATTTGTATTAATTAACTTAAGAATATGTACACTGATATGATTTGATTTTGTTCCAATACGTCTTATATTCACGTTAACAAAATCAAATTATCTTAATAACATTTTTCTTGAATTTGTTATCATAATTATAAACCTTTATTGACCTGAAGACAATACATTATATTAGAATAAATATGTAAAATATTTCAACAGAATACAATTATCAAAAGGTAACATATATCATGTGACAAGAAGAATGAAAGCTTACCGCAACAAATAAAAATGGCCTAATAGGATGGAATAATACATTTTGAACTAATCCTTTTGATTTAGAAAACGGATTCTGAAAATTGAAGAAAAATAGTATAAAACAATACATCATCAGTAATTTATATATATATGTATAGAAACTAAAATTTGACATTATCGGTATATGAACACAAATCTTTACCTAATTATAAAGTTTGAAAAGCAACAAGAAAGAACAATGGAACAAGATATACCCATCATGAACTTTTATAATACAAGATGCTATAGTTGGTAGCCGAGTAAAAGCACATGTAGCAATCTGTCTTTAGACCTCATTCGGAGATAATTATTAGAGAACCAATCAACATACGCTCTGCAAAGTTTGGCATCCACTTGTTATGTGGGTCAAAAGTTACCTCTAACGCTGAACTTTCTTTTTTCAGACTTTTTTTTCCTTCAGAACAAGTGACATTTGCATTCAGACAAGTAGATTTTCAGACTATCTGCCTTTGAGGACAAGAGGAAATTCTGCTGGCACGACCAAAGCCTGTTCACTTCTACATTTGCTACAATTATTTGAAATAAGATGTGATTAATTATTGAGATTCGTATTACACATTACAATACCTGTGATCTTTTCTTTGATAACTGATGTATAAGCACAGCTAAACTGTCACCTTTCGGCATTACTGATGCAAAATAATCTCCCTTGCCATGCCAAGTAACCTGTGTCACTTCCTGAAACAAAACCAGAAGACTGTTTTTTTATCTTCATCAATATAAGATATAGCATGTAGGTTTTAAAGGGGCATTAGTTGTGTTTTCCAAAACATGTATTTTGTTTTTTTACAACTGATATTGATGTAAAATAACAAATAAGCGATATACACAGGCATAAAAATTCTTAAATTCCTATACAGTTTGTAAAAATAAGATCAGGTCCAGTGTGGTATGCATACACAAATAGTAAGGTTGAATTGATCAATTGCAAGTAAATAATTGCCAAACTGGGATTTCTCAAGCAATTTTCACATAATATATAGGAATTTTAGAGTTCTGGCCTATGTTTACCTCTTTTTTGTTATTGTACATGTTGTATATAAGAAGTAAAAAACAAAAAGTAAATGACAAAAATTAGAAAAATTATCAGCAAATTGTTTTATTATTTACACAAAGAATTGTCACAGGTAACATATTTTGCTAAATAGGCCTATATTCTGACTCTGAGCTACATACTCGGACGTAACATACTTGGATGTTAACAGCATGTAAATACAATGTACAAAGTTCCACTAAAAATTGGTCATGTTTTTGTTTTTGATGTGATTTGTCTTTAAAAATTGTTTCCTCGGTCATTTGTTTCCAGTTACAAATGTGGTGTTAATAGCTATCGTCCTCGAACACAGCAAAAGTGTAAAACTTTTTCAATATGTTGTTAACATCCAAGTAGCTCAGAACAATTATGTCAAGGGATTTGTTTTCTTCTTCAATGTTACTAGTATTTTCATTTTTGTCTGGCAAAAATCATGCATGATAGCACTCTCCCAATCAGCAGAATGTTTCCCCTGTCTCTAGCTATTCCTCCATTTCACTGGCACCGTCAATGTCTTTATTTGTAATGTGAGATAACAGTGTTAAAACTAGAGTAAATATCCCGTGTGGCACCCCACACACTCGACTGATACAAATTGTACAATGCTCAAAATATGTGTGAACACATGATTGTACATAAATGACCTAAGAGCTTTCGTATTGTTTCCATTACATGTATATGTCTGCAACTGATCATAGTAAATGATCCAGATTAGATAGATAATTAGTGCATTAATTGTAATGCAAATAATCTCAGATTTTCAGAGTAGGCAAAATCTGCATTATACAAAGTTAACTTACTAATAAATAAGTAAGAGATTCTGGATTCAACAAAAGCTGATTTATACAAATTACATGTACACTGTAAAATTTTCTGTATCATTATTTAGACCAATCTATTATTAGTTGTAGCGAAGAAAGTGTTATAAAACTTTTGTCATGGGTAACAAAACACCAAGCTTAACCTCTACCAATCAGAATTAGGCATTATAATTAGAACAGTGTAATAACTGGTAAAGAATGGTGTCAACTTTTAATTTAAGTGTCAGTTAAGTTTTCTTTATAGGCAGATTTCACTACCACCTCGTAAATCAGATCAATTTGAATCTGTCAGTTAAGTGGTCTTAATAGCATGGATTCATTGTACTAACGTGGTGTAGGTAGATATAGTATAATAGGTCAGGTGACAGAGGATGTACAAACCTTAGGATGAGGTAGTTTTAATCTAAATCCATCATCATATTTCTGTCCATCAAAACTGCACCATTCTAGGATCGGCTTTTTACCTTTAAAAGATAAGATGTGAGTGAATATGATCGGCATCTGTAAAGTTATGTATAGTAGTAAAGGGATTCGCATAATTATTTTCGTAACTATTCTATCTTCTGAAAAATATTTATTCTAAAAATATTTCATACAACGACTGACACAGTAGAATCTGTCAAAAAATTGACATAGGTATACAAGAAGGGAGCATTACTTAAAGATTTCCCTTTTAGGTTCATATGTAAAATTCAAATAAAACAAATGCTTTACAGACTTTATAAACTTACTTGTTGATCCATCGTCAGTTTGTTCAAAAGACTGAAGTGCTGTATCTGTATTGGTAGTTAGCATTTTATCTCCAAGAGAAGGATTAATCAAAATAACTGACTGCTCCCTGAATAAATATATAATATAATCCTGAAAGGATGTTGATGCACAAATTTATTAATATACTGTTCTTGAACAAAGTCACAAATCATTTCTCCACTACACTCAAATAACACCTAAAACTAAAATATATGTCTAGACAATACAATTTGTTTTGGTAAATTGGGATATTTTGGCCATGGTTTAACCATGACCAATTTGGCCGTCCTGTTAAAATAGCTTAAATTTAACTATCCAAAATATGTACACTTTAAAAGGTCTGAAAATCCTTATCTATTTCAAATGTTAACAATTATAACAAAAATCCGGCCACACTGACTGACGTACCTGGCATAACTGAGATTTGAGAATACATAAAAAATTGAAACATAACTATTTTTCACAAATGGCCAAAAAATAACCACCCTAATTTTTAACCAAAGTGGCCAAATATTAGCAACGCTAAAATATCTCAATCAACAGTAATAAAAAGAAATATATCAAGAGGTCATAAGGACCTTACCAAGTACCCAATTCTCAGTCCTATCTACAAAGTTACTGACCCAGGGGTAACTAGCGATATCCTTTTTATCCTTACCCTAGAAGTGCTATATACCAAATTTGAAAAGAATTGGTCCAGCTGTTATTTTAGAAATGTATGCTTGAAGCACTTCCACTAGATGCATACCTGTAAAGTGATACTCTAGGTCACAAAAGTTACTAGTTGACCTAATAAAAGTCAATAGCTGACCATATAATGTATACCTGCTATTTTTGCCCCTGGTTATTTGTGCCATTTTACTACAGAAAAAATATCCATCCTGTCTTAAATTCGCCCTAAATCACCATGGTCTCATGGATGGCATGTATGTTCATGCTCCAGTTACTTAGCTTGAAAATTTTGCTTTTATTTTAAATTCACCCTCAACTTGGGACAAAAAGAGCAAAATTTAAACAGGAGCGAAAATTTCCAGGGATTACATACTAAATTTGAAAAGAATTGGTTAAGGTAATTTTGAGAAGAAGATAAACGAGATAAAAATGTTTAAAAAAGTTGTTTGATGTACTTCCACAAAATGCACACCTGTATGGTAATAATCTTGGTCACCAAATATACTATTTGACCTTGCACAAGGCAGTATTGTCCGATTCATATATGTTGGTGGGGGCGGAGTAACGTTATCATATGGTCAATTCTACTCACTTTTCGGTTAGGTAAGACAGGCTCCCCTAGAAAAGTGTTTTATTACTAATTGGATATCCGTACACATGAAACAGGTAGAAACAGTTACTCCAGTTGCCAGTGTAATTTTAATGTTTTATTTAAAATTTTTAATTCGTCCAGGTCAAGAAAGGGTTCACAAAGAATCCTACATGACAGGTTCTATTGATTTTACAACAATAATTTGTAAATTGAAATATCTCTGACTAAGGAGACAGCTCAAATATGAAACTATTATAAATTATTACTTACAATGCAATGGCAATAAGACTTATTGCTGTGTTTGGATTCCAGGCCACACACTTGACAGCTCCGCCTACTTTAACAGTCTTCATACAGCGACCAGTAGAAACTTCCCAAAACTTGATTGATTCATCATCGGAGCCTGTTTTATGAAATGGAATTACACTTCAAGTGAAATTTACATGTTAAAAAACATTAGTACTTGAAATGTTGAAGTTTATGAACATTATAGACAAGAAAAATAAATTAGATTACTAAATGATATCACATTACTGTGTTTACTTTTTTCAATATAGCATGGATTATTTGTTTGTTTGAATGACATACTCAACAATTATTCAGTTACAGAAAAACTTGAATATAACAAACTCAGTTTGTATGAATTCATGCACATAATGAATCAATAAATATTCCCCGACTGCACCTCTATATATTCTTAGTTGAAAAACAATTTTACAACAGATTTTATATAACAAATTTTTGCCTATAACAAAGCAATTTCTATATCCCTTGATGCCCAAATCAACGTATATCTTTATAGTATTATAACGAAGTGATTATCATCATTAAAACAAAAGTCAATTCTTGACATTTTTGCTAGGCATAAGTAGGGTTACTCTCTGATTAAATAAGTTGTGTAAATAAAAAGTAACATAAACGTTTCTGTTTTCTTTTAGTTTTCGGAAAGTTCCTGTTTAGCCCTAATATTGTGATTTTTTTCTTAATAAATTGCATCATAATCTTTCGCTAAAACTATATAACAAACCGTCCTTATAACGAATTGAAAAATAAGGTTCCATGAAATTTGTTATAAGCGAGTTTTACTGTATATGGTGGTGACCAGCTTTAATGGTGGAGGAGAGAACCCAGTTACAATGTACCTTTAATGTGCCTTCAGTAAACTGGCAATCTATTTCACAATATCACCTTAGATTCCACCTCAAACCTGAGCTGACAAGAGGTGAGAGACTTGATGGTTTAAAGAGCGTTGCTCTAACCACTCGGCCACGGAGGCCTCAATTTAGCATACAAACGACAGATTATGACAACTTGGTGTCAGTCACATTTTAACCCCTAATACACATTTTACAAACATCTGTTCTTAGCAACATTAATATTTTAACCTAGCCACAGTTGACAAAGTTAATCAAATGCTAGCCACATTTTACATACCTGATGCTAGCCACTGTCCTGTGGGATCCACTGTGATAGTTCGTATCATATCTGTGTGACCTTTGTATACCTATAAAAATGAAAACCATGGGATGATAACTTTGTAGGTGCACACATTGTCCATGTTCAAAAATCATAATCAATGGAACACTTTATGAACATTCTTGAACTAAACTAAAAATCATGACATCATTCCTACTATGACAGCATTATAATCTGCATGTACTAGGTGTTGGATTGTTATATCAACTTACAAAGTGATTTTGAGGTTGATAAAATGATGGAGCAAGAACAGAAAGCATAGAATAAGCCAATCAGTTACTAGAAAATAAGACAGTCATGTAATAATACTTACTATTGCTTGGACTGTTGGGAATGGCTGCAGATCTTTCGGCTTTGGAAGTTTTGGAAGTAGATCTTCTGGATTTATATTCATCTGAAAAAAAAATTGAAAGCTAAATCATGTAAATAGCAAATACAATTTGATACTGAATATATCTGTGAACAAAGAAACGCCCTTCTCCTTGATTCTTACTGAAGAACTATCTTGCTTACTGCCCTCGACCAAATTACCTGGACCTAAAGACACAAATTGTAGAATATTCTTTGCATGGATAAAACACATCCTGATATATTAGATTTTTTTTTAAAAATCTTTCAACATTGAATGTCAAAAGTATACATGAGCACTGAAGTATTATAACAACATGATTTGAATAACCCATGCTAACTACATCATTATTACAATAGTTAATTTTTATACTGTTTTTAATTTTTAAAGGCATAAAAATACTTAAAATATTATAATAACTGCCAAAGTGACTGGTTCATAGTTTTAAACACTTATGTCCAGTGCTGTACAATACATGTACTAATACCTTTATGTTTGTGATGGTTTGAACAATTCTAAATGATCAATAATTTATATGTGGATTAGACATATAAACTCTAAAACAAAATAGATGAAACGGTTTGAAACAGTTTTGTTCAAACTGCGGGAATGGTACATGGTAGCTACAGATCCTGTACTGCTTTGGAGATTATCATTTTACTGTGTTATATGGCGGCAGCCAGTTTTTAATGGTGGAGGAGAGAACCTTGTTACAATGTATCCAGGAAGAAACCACATCATGTTCATAAATGCTTAGTCACAGAGTCCTGATGTTTCGATACTGAAAACCATGCAGATTTGGACGACACAGACAGATTCTGTCAGGCTGGATGTTCATTTCACTTACCTTAATCTTCTGTTTACGTGGACACAAGTACAAATCAAGGCATCGTTCAAATCGTTCATTGATAAATCTGTTATACGCTGGAACAGCTCGTAAACTGGAAAAATTTTTAGGTAAGAATTTAAGTCTTCTGTCCTCTGGATCTGTTTCTGACCACTTCTTTTCCTAAAATATTAATGGTGTAGTTATAAAACAACAGAAAAGCAAAATTATGATGATAGAGAAGTTTGTTCCAAAAATACAGTTAAAAATCAATTAAAGATTCCTCCTCTGTGAGAATGAAAATTAATTTGCTACACAGTGAAACTAAAAACAAACTAAGACATTTTACCTCCTCTGGTGTCAATAAGTACTCAGGAGGGGGGTTATAAGACTCCTCGTGGCCAGGTAACTGCATTTTTGGTGCAGGGATGTGTGAAGCATACCTCTTGGTAATATCAGCCTGTAAGTACATCAATATTTAGATCAAACAGTCTTCAAATGATTAGCTACAGCATCCATAGAAATAATTTCAACGTTACTCTAATTTTTACATTAAGAATAAACTAAAATAAACTGACTATTACTTCTGATTCTAGGCCTAGTTGAGAAAATGGTCACATATTAAACATCAAAAGCTTGCAATCGCACTTGAAATTGCCTGTGATCGAGGGGAAAATACTGCCATTTTTTTGTTTTGTAGTCCCCTTGTAAACTTATCTGCTCCCGCCTTGCCCTATGGTACCCATGAGAGCAGGGACCTGTTTCCCCTTTGCAGCACAGGCAGTTAGGCCTATGTCAATGTCTGAGTGATGGTGTTTTAAGTGAGTGGCCACGTCCATTTAATAAGTCACCTGAACGTAACTGACACACTGAATCAAACTGAAATCAAGAATCAAGACACCAACTTGTGGTTCATCGCCATATCAAGAAACCATTTCACTCTTACAAGTTATGTAATAGAGCCAGCAAAACATAATTGATTTGTGTGTTGATAGAGAGCCTCTTCCTGAATATAAAAAAAAGTAGGCAATGATTATTTACACTGCTAATCATGAAAAAAACAAAACAGATAGAATCTGCTAAGAGTCGACCTCTACCGATAGAACTTTATAAGAGAATTTATCTTCGTGGTACATCATCAGACTAAGTGCTAGTACTAAAGTTAATTTGACAGACAAAAGTCAAAGAGTCGCAATTTGTTTTATCGTTATTTTACACCATTTTTATGGAGATGTCAACAGCTATAGGTGCTACAAATTTTGACCTGTGCTATGGACATGCCAAAAGCTAGGACTCTTATATTTGCTGCTCCTATCATGACATGGAATCTTATCTTTAAACCTCATCAAGATATAAATCAATAGCAGGTTACATAGTACACTGTGGTTTGAATTTCGAATTTTGAATAGTGTTTTCTGCCACACTCAACAATTTTCCAGTTATATGGTGGCGGCCAATTTTTAATGGTGGAGGAGAGAATCTGGGTACAATATACCTGGGAAGAGACCACAAACTTTCTGCAAGTCAATTGTCCATATCCATTTCATAAGTCACCTCAACATAACATAGACACATTGAATCAAATTGAAATATGGAAAGTATGAAACAAGAATCAAGATCCCCAATTTACGATTCGCTTTCTCACAAAAATCAGCTTGGGATTAAGCGGGGCTGAAACCTGCACTGACCAGAAGTGAGAGACTTCATGGTTCAAATCGCGATGCTCTATTGTCCGATTCATATAAGATAGTGGGGCGTAGTAACCTTTTGATTATCATACGGATGATTCTACTCACTTTTCAATTATGACAAACTGCATAGGAAAAATGTTTTATTCCTCACTGGATACTCTCTTATGTATGGTGACAAATAGGAATGATTACTCTGGTCAGTGTAATTTTAATGTTACGCTTTATTAACAAAAATTCAAACTCGTCCAGGTCAAGAAAAGGTTCACAAGACTCCACCCTGCCAGGTTATATGGATTCTACTATAACCACTCAGCCATTGAGGCCCCATGCACTGTGGTAAAACACCAATGAGAAAGAAAATAAGCTGAGAAAGAAATTAACATATATATTAACCTCTTCATTGTCCTTCCATAACATATAATACTGTGTTTCTTCTTCCTCCACTTCTGATTTAGGCTTTGTTGGTTTCATCCAGCCCATCTTAATAGCATGAACCATCTGACCTACCTGTGTGTATAATCAATGTATAATGTAAGTCTTATATAAAACGTGTACCTGAGTCACTCAGGTATCCTAATATGGAAAAGATGAAATAAATATGTAAGTACAGATACTAAATTGTTAACTGTATGGAATTCAAGAGGGAAATATACCAATCTGGTGAACTTTGGACAAACACATATCTTTGAAAAATCCCGAGGTGGGATCAAGTGTCATGGAGGAAATGCATCCCCTGTTGATCAGTCACACCCACTTTGAGTCCATAGCCAATTCAACGCTTGAGCTAGTTAGAAACAATGCAAAATGAACATGGTATAAACTATCACATAGACCATGTTGCGGTTTATTTTTCTATTGCTTCTGATTAGCATTTCCATAGGTTTAAAATACATCAGTGTTATTTCTTTAAATAAAGATACATTCAAAAATCAAACATGCTTGTAATCCTAAAATTTGAATATCTACATAGGTGTAGAATTAGCTATGTTAAATCGTCTACATTTAATATAATATCAACCACATCAATTACAAACTGAATCTTCAAATTGACTCTGAATAATTTATTACCTTTAGCTTTTCCCATCGTGATGGAATGAAACTTCTTTTATGCTCTGGCCGATTTGTGACAGGATGCATCATTTTCTCATGAGTAAAGAAATCAATCCATGGCTGTAGATTAAAGAAGAAAAGTTGACTTAGTTATAAAGTTTTTCAATACATACATGGAATAACATGTAGTAGAGCCCTGTATCTTGAATGCGAAAATATCAATGATCAATTGAGAACTTCTGAAATATATTTTTACTGGTTTTAAATGCCATAATCAACACATTGTCAGTTCTACTTTGTTTAACTTTAATTGTAACAGACAAAGTCCAGTTACAATGTACTGAGAAAAGAACACAACACTTCCTCAAGTAAACTACCCACATAATTAGGTTAGACTACATGAATGACATTTTAACTTAACATATTGTAAGTAACACATTTTAAAATAGTCAAAATAATGCAGTTCCAACAGAATTTGGACTTACAACAAATAATGCTAGATCTAGTGATATTTTGTCAGTTAGTCAAATATTTTTCTAAAATGATTAAATAAAATTCAGAAACTTTAAGGAATTTTATTCTTATTTTGTGGGTAACCAAATTCCAGGAGTAGGCTACTTGCCTGGAGCTAGTCATAATGTTTAAAAATTAAGGTCAAGGCATGTTTGTGTCGGTGATTATTTATTCATTTTCCTGAATCAATTTTTCAGAATATTATCTGTACCAGTATTTTAAACATGTATTATTTATAACACAATAACATGTAAAAAGTGCCCCTTTAGAGTTGATTTATGCACAAAGAGTGCCTTTTTTTAAAATTAGCACCCTGCCCTTTTCAAACCCTGACTGGAACACTGGGTCAGCTTAGGTTCCAATAGGGCTCAAACTCAAGACTGTTATGCCCTTGAGTTCACACAATACTGCTGTCAACATACCTCATATTGCTCCTGTGTACCACTCGGATGTGATCCGGTCTGGATTCTCTGGATAAGATTCAGATCATCTTTACTGAGCTTTATATTCTGTCCAGTCATCTTGTTTGTGACAGTTCTCCTGTAGTCCAAAGTGTTTAAAGTTTGTGTTAAAAATGATTAAATTTGCAAAGTAAATACAAAATACAAAAAATAAGTCAATGTCCAGACAGATTCACAAATGTCAGTCTTATCATATTTTACATCTTTTCTTCCTGAATACATTTTGTTACAATGCTACATGTATATTCATCTTTATATAGGTTCAATAACTGTAAGCACATTAGCCCTGATAAAGCAACATAAAGAAAGAGGGATCAAATATGCCATTGTTAGAAATTATTTTATTAACTCATCTGACCAGTATAGGTCTATCGAGATAAATTGGCACATCCAGGTTTTGTCAGAAACCAAAATAATACTGACTAGTTTCCAAAAATAGGGTGTACAGTTAAAACATTTTGCTTTGCACTGATTCCACGCATTACTGTAGCTCTAAAATTTTGTGTTGACAAATTTCCTGTTACCCTATCATAATTATTAGGATCCAATCTAGACTAGTTGTGTTTGTAAACATGTGCATATTCATCATCGTAAAAAAGAAAAAAGATTTAAAAAAAAGGGAGGAATTTATTATTTTAGGAGAAAAAATTCACCTCTTATTGAATTAAACTTCTGCAAAGTAAAACCTGGCTCAAAAGAAACCAATTTTCAGTTATGCAGGTCTCTAGCTTCAGGTTCCTATCAGGAACAATTTTGAACTTAAAACAGGCCAATTTGCACCTCAAATCTGATAACGCCTACCAAAAATTTGACCAAGGATGCCCTTTTGGTGACTTAATTTCTTTAAATTTCTATGTTATTCATTGATATTCCAGATACAACAAAAGGCTGAAAGGAAAGTAAAGGATTTATTATGGAACCTGTAATTTTGAAAATGGCTCCCAATTTTATAACCATGTAGTCCATGTATAACCATTGGGCTCCTAAAATTAATAGTGTATATTGAGCCCTGCCTGGCCTATGTATGTTTCTCTTGAACTACGTTAAGTTTGAGTTTAAATATTACCAATAGTCAGGGTTATCCATCTTGTTCAGAAACTCGTCCAGTTCATCACCTTTTTTGGGTTTGATCAATTTCTTCCCCTCTACATCATAGCCTATATGTGGCAAATCTCTGTACCACTCCATTGGTATGTTACCAACCGTATTCCTGATGTCCTACAAAAAGAATTACAATTGATTTATCTCGCTTAACAATTAAATATCGATACATAGGCAGTGTCTTACAAATGCTCGTGAACAGGGAAAATGTTATACATTGGTGTTAACTGCTTAACATTGATGGAAATTAGTTGTACTCCGGACATCCAACATAATCGAGACTGACAAGTTGACATCTATACTTAGAAATTTCCAAAGCAAAAATGAAATGATAATTTCAAAACCATGAAAATATTCTGATTAAGATGATTCTAAAACTGGTAGAAGCTATATACATGTAGGTAGATGTAATTGTAACACAATCCTTTGTGAAAAATACTGGCCAAATGTACATATCACAACATGTTCTACAGGTGTTTGGATATCACTGAGTACTTCAAAATGTACATATCACATTACATATATATACCTTGATTAAAACGTTTTTCTATTAAAACATATACATGATATTTAACAAGATTTTTACATTATTACACTCGTCCTCAAGGTTCGTTAGATTTCAATAACTTTAAACACATTATACAGTTGCTTTAAAGGTAAGTTAGCATAGATGAATACAAAAATATGACGGGAAATAAGATATACAAAGTTCACATTGAAAACAAAATAAATCTGTATACCAAGAAATTTTCGCCACTGGTTATTTTCTTCCCTGGATATTTTCTCTATTACGACAAAAAACATATTCACCCTGTCTTAAATTTGCCCTCAATCAGTCATAGTCTTATGAATGGAATGTATGTATGAGCGTCAATTATTTAGCTTGAAAAATCTGCTTTCATATTAAATTCGCCCTCTCACTAAAATGGTGAAAAATAAACCATAGCAAAAATTTCCCAGTATACAGTAAATTATTTTACCTCTTCATCAGAAGAATCATAATCATATTCATCGGGTACACTGACAGTTTTCCCCGATAATTTCTTGGATAATTTTTTATTGGCCGATTTAATGTTAATTGTGTGATTCTGTGATGTTTCATCCTCCTCTATATTGTTGTTTTCTAAATCATCTATTTCTGATTGGTTGTTTGGTTGATTATCATCCTCATCTGATGAGTTTCTGCTATTCTGAAATTTATAGATGATAAACAAATGTATTTTAAGACAGACCAAATTTTCCAGGGTTGACCACTGAAGTACCTGACAAATGATAACAACAGTGAGTCATTTGAGCTCTGCGGATCTGACAGTGATCCTAATACATCAAATGAAACTGAAAATACCAACTACCATTTAATACATGCACAGCTGCAGTTCAAGGCAATAAGTAAATACTGCTGTGATAGAAGTTCACTGTGTATATATATATAGAATTTCAACCTTTACAATGCCTGCATATTAGACCTGATGTAAACATGTTTGACAAGGCACAAAATCACAGATATCGTTTAAACCCATTTACAGGTTATGATAAAAGGAATGACCATAATCTGCAGGTTATGATAGCAATAATGATGACTTAAAAATGAAATTCATTGAGAACAAAAAGGATGTTACATGATTTATATTTGTCATTACCTCCACGTAACCTAAACAATCGTTTTATTTTGTGGTCTGTTTGAATGTTTTGTTTATTTTTATTTGTTTACATAGAGAAAGCAATGATAAAATACAAGTACCATACATTGTAGACTCTAAGTTCTGAAATGGTGAGTTAAAATTTTGACAAAAAAGGGGGCATTTGATAGAGAGGGGGCTTCTAATACAGAAAATACCGTATGGCAGGTTCTACAGTAGGAGAGCATAGAACATCCCATATAATTTTCATGAAAATTATCAATGAACTTTAACAGAATTGCACTGTTTTGGTCTGTTACAGTGATAAAAAGGTTCATATGAAGTTTAAGACCTTGAGTGGAAATTTTAGCAAGATGCAAATTTAGCATTTTGTCCTAAATATATGATATATAATTTTAGCAAGAAGTAATTTTAGATTTTTATGATTAAAAAACAATAACTCTTACCTACGATGAATGAATTGTTAACAATATTCAAATTTAGCGATCTCAACAACCTCAATATAATCATTATAATGCCAAAATTGAATCCTCGCTAAAATTTCTGCTTATACAGTATGGTATTTCTCTTTACAATATACAATACCTCACTGTCATCTTCATCATCATTATCATCATCAGTAGTGTCAGGTTCTTCCTCTAAACCAGAATAAATGCTTTCTTCAGAATCAGATGTATCATCTTCAGAACTCTCTGCTTCACTGGCTGACTTGTCCACAAATAAGTTCACCTGAAGCCAGAAAATCACTAAGTCTTAATCATACATTATAGTATTCAGTTATCCAGAACATGTTAAAGATTAAATGAACATCATAGCATCTCATTTATTTATTTTTTGTTGCCTGATAAATATATTTGTAAATTTATAATTATACCCCAATTTTTGTTTGTTTGTTATTAAGCCATCTGATAAAAACGTGTCCATATCTTTTATCTCCAAATGTGTAAAATCTACTTAATGAATGAATGCTTGTCAGAGTGCATTTATTGTCAATACTGATGTCATCTGTGTGACAAATAAAAAGAATGGCGCCCACTTGGGTGCCAAGAATATTTATCTGTAACCCAAACACCATCCATATTGACAATAAATGCACTCTCATAAGATAAGCATTCATTAGATATATTTACATATCATAGTTTACAAATTGAAAAACAAAATAATGGAATGAATATCCCACCTTATATGTGATCAGTCTCATTATGATGAAACAGCAAAGTTCAAGGTAGAACAGTAAAGTACTAAATGAAATATCTTGGTGTGACGTCATGTTACGAATGAAGTTACATCATTTATGTGACATCACATGGGGGACCTTCATTTATAGCTGATATGAATGCCAACTAAATTAACACTGAGTCTATGGGAGACTGCTACAGGAAATGTAAATATATTTATATGTTTTTCATAATGTAAGCAGCACATTTGTTTGATTACATTAAAATCAGTTGTTGGATATGCCACATCTAACTTGATCTAACCTGAAAAATAAACAGGCCTGTATTGTTTACCTGGAATTTTCAACCAGTCATCAAGATTGGCCCTTGTGAATACATGTATGTTTAATCCTGAACCTGGCAGAAATTCACTTAATAAAAACTGTTCCTGCCAAGTTTGGTTTCAGAGAAGAAAATGTATCATGCTGTCAATACAGACAGAAAGACATAAGTTACAGGCTGAGAATTCTTTAAGTCTAAGGTCTGGAAGGCCTACATATTTTACTTTCAGACCTTGTCATTTTCCAGCTGTACATTCTGTTTGAATATAAGAAACTAATTATTCCATTATGACTTAGTTACAGCTGCAATGAAAAAGGTATTTTACCTTTTTTATTTTTCTGTCTCCTTCTTCAAAATAAAAAATAGTAAAATACCTTCGTCGTTGTAACTAGGTGCGACCATTCTGAATCAGTGAATGTCTATTCTGTAATTGTTTGGTATTTCTAAACTTCCTCAGTTTCCTTCATAAAGTTATATGCGGTCTTTGTCAAAGGAAACCCTCAAAGCCTGTTATGTTATAAAATAGATATTGTAATTGGATTCATGATCAGATGTTATAGGACTTGACCAAAGCAGCTGGAAAAAACATGTGTTTGTGAAATGTGCACATATGGGGAAAATTAGAGGAGGGGAAAAGGCATACATGAAGAAACAGACAGACAGACAGACAGACAGACAGAGAGAGAGAGAGAGAGAGAGAGAGAGAGAGAGAGAGAGAGAGAGAGAGAGAGAGAGAGAGAGAGAGAGAGAGAGAGAGAGAGAGAGAGAGAGAGAGAGAGAGAGAGAGAGAGACGAGGTAATTATGTTGTTATCGACTTAATCAGAATATATCCAAATATATTAAATCCGTACCTCATCAGATAACTTATTTGCTATTGATGTTCCAATGTTTTTCCTTTTCGTGGCCATGCTGCTTTCAACGTGTGTATAAAAATAAGTACTAACAAAGTGATAAAAAATATTTTTTAAAACAAATATTGCGCTATCAATGATGATTTTGTTTGAAATATTTAATTATGATATTTTTATTAAATAAATAGTTGAAAATTTGAAAATAGTCATTGAATAATTGTAATAAAAAAAGGATAAATCTGTCGTTATCGCTTAGTTTTAATTATCTCTATACCACCTTATTTACCTTCAGTAGGTCGGTGTTGGAGAGCTATATGCAAGGGAAATCACTCTCATTCTGCTGACAGGATACAGCGTATCTCTAACAGACTATCGGGTATTCGTTAATAATTACTTTCAAACATCGAATAACTTTCTGTTTATTTTGCTGCTTTTATTCTTTAATATCTTGTTTGCAAAAATTAGAGAAGAATTGGCAGTGAAATGTTACTGAATCCTACGTTTATTTTATTGTTATTTTACAATTTATTAATTTAAATTTCATCGTAATTTTCAGAGATAGAATTAACCATGGATCATGATCTTCAAGATTACTTCAATACAGCATTACAAGCTGCCAAAACAGCAGGGGAGGTAAGCTGTGTGAATTGCAATATATTGTAATAACTAGATTTAAATCTTTTACTGAATGCCAAGAATGGCAAATCTATAGGTAGTTACAGTGGCAACGAAGAAGGTATTTACGATTTTGATTTTTTCTTTCCCCTTCGTAAATACCTTCTTCGTTGCCACTGTAACTAATCTATAGGGTACAGGAACCTGAAATTCCGTCCGTATATTGATATACAAATCATTTACATAGCTTGCCCTCTGTAATGATTAGGTAAACGGCAAACTATATAAATGATATCAATATACGGACAGAATTTCAGGTTCCTGTGATCTAGGTAGGCCTATGACTAAGCTAGTTAAGTAAACTGTTACAATTTACAGTTGGCAATTAATTAATAAAAAAGATTAGATACATTTATTTTTCATATGACTAAGTATTAACCCTAACATACCTAAGAAGTGGGGATAGCTTGTTATTTTACAAACATGACAAATGCAGGTTCTGTTAAAATATTCTTTTGAGGTGTGTCCGATCTCACTTTAGGCATTATGAATATGATCACATATCCTACACAGTTTAATTGTGATGTCAAATATTTAGAACATTGATTAACAGTACATGGCAGTCAATTTTTAATGTGGAGGAGAAAACCTGGTCCTAATGTTCTGCAAGAAAACTGTTGATCAAAGTTCGGGACATGGTCAGTTTAGGTTCCATCGAAACTGTACTGACTTGATGTGACAAATGTCACAATGCTCTAACCACATTGTCAAATAGTTCTTTGATTCATCTTTTAATGAGCAGCTTTTATACTACTTGTACTATACAGTGGAACCTGTCTTGAGAGACCACCCTTTCTGCCACTAAAATGTGGTCTCTCAAGACAAGTAGTATCTCAAATGAAGTCTTGTTTACATGTACAGAGATATCTAAATGAATGGTTTTCAAATTGTGCTCTTAAAAGACAAGTTGTGTTTTTTATGACAGTGGTCTCTCAAGATACATTCCACTGTACTTCACATTTAGGGTGTCCAAGTTGTTTAGAATGCAAAAGGTCCTTATATGATACAAACCACAAGAGGAGGTACATGTACTTTGGGTGTCACTAGCAGCAGTGCATGTACCAATATATTAAACTTTCTTGTGTATATACGGCAACAATGAAGAAATATGATTTTGAAAATGTTTTTCCGTGTTTTAAAATCTGGTTACTTTTGGATGAAGATGAAATAGACATAAACAGTTTTGAGTCAAGTTTTTAATCTGTATCATTTTATCTCTTAAAAATATGAAATGAAGTGAAAATAAGAAAAGTTGACCTATGGCTATTTTTTGCCATTGTTGGTCATGTACATTTGATAGACTGTGAGTGAATTTATCTATTTTCTATATCATATATATCAGATACTCTCTCTGATGGTAACTGAACCTGGCACCTCAGAGTCTGGTTCTCTACCAATTGAGCTAAAGGGAAACTTGAACTGCCTAATTATCCCTCTTAATCTGGAGAGTCATCCTGACTCTCATAGAGGTCACTATCACCTGTGAGGCAATATTTGGGGATAATCACGTTCACTTTACCAGGGAGAACTCATGTCTCAGTGTGGGTGCCAAATGTAACAGAGACAAATACAACATTTGTACCTCTGATGAGATTTGGTTTAAATATATTTTTTGTAATTCAAACTTATGTACTAACAATGAGAAGATATTACAGCAGGGATTCAGAAACAAGTACCCTTGGTACTTTTACAATGTATGTTTCACTTTGAGAATTGAAACTGGGACCCCTGGTTTCAAAGTTTGGTGCTCTACTGATAGAGCTACAGGGAAACCCCCAATAGCTCTACATTGTAGCTAGTAGGAACACCACCATATAATACTTAACACTGCCACATATCTATCCTTCCATCTATCAATCTAACAATCTGTTCATTAATTTGTAAATTGACAAATTGGGAACATACGGTTTACATATCCAATGTACTTGTTGTAGGTTGTAAAAGAGGCATATTATAAAGGAAAACAAACAGATGAGAAGGAATGTCATGCTGATTTAGTTACAGAAACTGATCAAGCTGTGGAAAAAATGATCATTAATTTACTGACTCAAAAGTACCCAAAACATCGGTAAGAGAAATCTTCAGTTTTATAATTAATCAACTCTGCTACAGATAGTAAGGCATTACAGAGGTTTTACCAATGTTTCTTTTTCATACATACATGTACAGTGGAACATCCCAAAAACCACCTCATTTTGTAGACCACACTGCATTTAAGAGTATAGAATTCCAAACATTTGAAAATTTTTAATAAATACAGAATACTTACTAAGAACAGATCTTCATTTCAGAGACCACCTTACTTAGACTTGGTCAGTAAGATGGTTTTGATAGGGAGGTTCCAGTGTATTATACATGTATTTTTGCTGGTATCATATGCATTCAAGTTCTATGTAATTACGATATCTCATTTTCACTAAAATTTTAAATGCAGTGTAATTTTCATTTTGATAGATTTATTGGAGAAGAATCGGTTGCAGAAGGACAGAAGTGTGAGTGGACGGATGCTCCAACCTGGATAATTGATCCAATTGATGGGACAACCAATTTTATACACAGAATTCCTTACACATGTATATGCATTGGCTTGTCCATTAATAAACAGGTGAGTAGAATCCATCTGTGTTAACTGCATCTTCATCAGTCAATATTTTGTGCTCCAACCACAAATATCCAAGGGAGACAATTTAACTAAAAAATATTCAAAGCTCTGTAAGTCTTACAATAATTTGATGGAATCAGTTTTTTGTTTTTATCTGTTTTCTGGAGAAGTCAGAGCTATTAACTATTTTATATATTTAAGTTTGTATTATGTAATCTTAAGAGGTTCATGTTTGTCCAGTTTTTACTGTTTGTTTGTTTATTGTTGTTTAACGTCCAACTCAAGAATATTTCACTCATATGGAGACATCACCAAATGCCAGTAAAGGGCTTAAAATTTTGGCATATGCTCGGCACTTACACCCATTGAGCAGTGAGGGTTCTTTAACATGCCGACACCTACTGTGACACGAGACCTCGGTTTTTACTGTCTCATCTGAATGACAGAAAACCAACCTGCAGTTAGCTGGACTTGAAGTCATGACCTCACGGTCAAGAGTCGAACGCGCTACCAGGCCGGCTCTCCAGTGGTCACCGAATTAGTCTCCTACATGTAGTTAACACATTGATATTGGTTCTTTTTATGTTATTCATATTTTCATAATTGATTTGCTGTACCTGTATCAGTGCAGTGGAACCTTGTCTAAAGAATACATTTTAGAGTATTTTTTTCCAGCTCTTGAAAAATGTTTTATAAGTATAAAACCTCACCTATATATAAGAGACAATCCCACTAATCAGACCATTTTGAGTTGGTCAGTTAGGGAGTTCATATTGTGAGGTTTCACTGTATATGCAATGTGCATACGTCAGTGGCAGATTTCTGAAACAAAAATTAAGATTAAAGCAGCATATATGTCTAGGTTTCATTATATATTTGAAATTTCTTTTTAAAATGATACATCAAAGTTGTTCAAAGTTCATTTCCATGTATGGCAGGTGGTAGTTGGTGTGGTTCACTTACCTATAATGGAGCAGACATTCACAGCAATCAGAGGCCAGGGAGCATTCTGTAATCAGCAGAGACTTTCTGTTTCCAAGGAAAAGGGTACTGTAGTATTTATTGATGTTTGTATGAAATCCCCCCAAAATATCAAAAGTCAAAAAGTTTGTTTTACCTATAATCAGAGGAGTCTTTGAGAAAAAATCTAAGACAAGATTAATTCAAAGACAGAATCCTTGCCTACCTGAAACATATCACTAAGATGTATAAATTGACTAAAACACCCAAGATGTATGCCTGAACTAACTATGGTGAGTCTGGGTGAAGAAATGAAATAGATAAAGTAAGCAAAGGGGAATAACTAAAAACAAGGGTGGTAGGAGCTCAATGTTTGTATGCAACACACTTCTACTTAAGATGTATATCTGAACAAAATATGAGCCTAGTTGAACAAATGAGGAAGATATGGCCTGAACAAATGAAATAAATTAATTAAGAGAAGAGTGATAGGAGCACAGGTTTTTATGCAATACTCCATCTTCTTCAGTTGTATATCTGCACCAAATATTGGGAGCATAAGGAAGAGATGGCCTGGACATAATCAGCAAATGGGAATAAGGGTGGTAGGAGTACAACTTTTGTGTACAACACTCCACCTTCTTAGGATGTATCTGTACCAACTATGGGAAGTTTAGGCATGTTAGATAAAGAAATAACTTAAATATGGTCTGGACAAATAAAACTAATAAAAGGGAATGATGCTAAAAATAAGGATGGTAGGAGCTCAATTTTTTATGTGATTGCATTTTTTGCAAGTAAATGGGCAACCAAGGTTCCAGCTGGATTAGAAACTGCACTGACTGAAGGTGACATACCTTCTGGTTTAAGGTGTTATAATGTTCTAGACATACATCTACAGATCCATCTATCACCATGCACTGTTCTGAACGCAATGTCACCAGACAAGTTTAGAAAAAAATTGTGCGTTTGATATCCATTACTGACCGTATACAGCTGTGCTGTACTTGGCAACTGATATACGACACTTCCGGTCTTTGATGCAGATAAATATATTTAACTTACGGTAACATTTTTCTAATCTAATTAACTAAATGTATCTTCAGAGCTGAAAAATTCACTTGTGATAGTGGAAGGAGGCTCTCAAAGGGATCCTACAATCGTTGACGCCAAGATTGAGAATACAAGACGCATAGTGTATAAGGCACGTGGGTAAGACAGTTTTGACTAAAAGTCTTTTTCTTTTTAGTACAGGATATCTAGGTTTTGAAATTTGTTAATGTAATGTTGTGATATCTATTTCTTATATTCTGTGTTCAGGCCACCTGATAAGTGGTTTACTTGTGACAAATACAAAAAATGCACTATGATTAACTTTCATGAATTTCCTATGTTTGTCAGCAGACACTTATGTGATTAAATCAGCACACAATCATTTCATCTGTTTAATGTTTTTTAATTTTTATGAGTGAGGGGCCTCCATGGCCAAGTGGTACTGTTAGAGCATCACACTTTGAACCATGAAGTCTCTCATTTCTGGTCAGAGCAGGTTCGAGTCCCACAGGAGAGTAAGCTGATTTTTGTGAAAAAGTTTGCCAGTTTACTTGTGGAAGGCCGGTGGTCTCTTCCAAGGTAACCGGTTTCTGTTCTTCACCATTAAAAACTGGCCTCCACCATTAACTGAAAAATTTGTTGAGTGCAAAACACTATTCAAAATACATAGAATTCTATGAATGTTGAGTACACTCTGAGTCATTAAGTGTACCCGAATTTTGTTTACATTGACATGATGTATCAACACATTTTTTTCTAAAATTTGACTTTTTGATTCTTGTACAGTATTAGAATGTTCGGATCAGCAGCATCCAATATATGTTTAGTGGCCAGTGGTGTTGCTGAAGCTTACACAGAATATGGAGTGCACATCTGGGATATTGCAGCAGCAGGAATTATTTTGACAGAGGCAGGAGGACTGTTGCTTGATCCTACAGGTGCACATGTCTATAATTCTGCTCCATTTGATTGTGTAGTGGGCGAGAAAAAATGTGTGGCCAGACTGGGAATGAAACCCAGGACCTTCCTAACACTATCAAGACACTCTTACCAACTGAGCTATCCAGACTGATACCCTCTGCACTGCTTCACTCCTCCCCTTAACAAGATTTCTGACCTCAGAAATCAATGAGACTATTAACATACACCACAATGAGTTATTCAGTTAGACACCAAATGTAGTAGGCGAGGGAAATTGTGTAGCCAGACTGGGAATCAAACCCAGGACCTTCCTAAGTAACACTAGCAGGATGCATTTACCAACTGAGCTATCTTGGCGGATACCCTCTGCACCGCGACAATTGTCTTGTGGTTTATAAAACTGGTAATTTTATGAGGACACAAAGTCCAGAAGTTTAATAAAGTTCATATTGAATTAGGATAGGATAATTCATTGAGTTTAAAATAAATTATTGATAGAACTATTTAAATTTATAACACCTGAAATTTTTCACTTGGCAAGAGGGGCCTGCATGGTTGAGTGGTTAGAGCAGTGTGCATTAAACCATGAAGTCTCTCTCTTCTAGTCAGCTCAGGTTCAAACTCCATTGAAACCTAAGATAGCTTAGTGAGAAAGTTTGCTCATTTACATGCAGAAGGCAAGTGGTCTCTTCCTGGGTTCCTTGTAACTGGGTTCATTTCTCCACCATTCAAAACTGGCCAACACCATATGACTAAAAAGTTGTTGAGTGTGGGGTAAAACAACATTAAAAAAAAAAAAAAACTTTGCTAGATTAAGGTGTTTGTAGTAACATGGATTTTCCTTAATGGAGATGATTTATCAAAAAGAAACAAGTACTGTAGCTGACTTCAATGATGAGGCTACAGAGATCATGGTGACCTGATATTTTTTTTTCAATCTCCCAATCTGCCAATGTACAGGTCTACCAAGATAAATTGGCACATGTTTACAAACACAGCGAGTCTAAATCAAATCATAACAGGTGACAAGCTACTTGTCGTCACAAAAGTATTAGAGATTCAGTAATGCATGGAGTCCATGCAAGGCAATATGTTTTACCTGTACAACCTGTTTTTGGAAAGAAGACCGTATTGTTTAATGGTTTTTGACCTAAACCGTATGTGCCACTTTACCGTGGTAGATCTGAACCGGAGCATTTATCTATTGAATATTTGTTTGTATGTTACAGGCAAGGAAATAGATTATCTAGGAAGAGGAGTACTAGCAGCTTGTACAAAAGAGGTTGCAGAGCAAGTCGCAAATCTCACGAGTCCAGTGGTTTTCCAGAGGGATTAGTTCAGCCGTAATTTATTTACGATGTAAACAGGAAATCACCAATAATTTGATTTGTTATCAGCATTGTTATTTATATATTAATTAGTAATATTTACATACCGACTGCAATTCCCTTCACTGCAGTATATAGAGCAATATATTGTATATTCAGTATTTGCAGTTGCATAACCGCTTTACTTTTCAGGCTCAGCGTAAGAATACATGAACGAAAAAATAAAGAATAGAATATCACATGTTTATTTCTTGTACAGTGATACCTGATATAGGGGTCATGCAAGGGACCAGAAAATATTGACCTTTATATGCAGGTGACCCTTATACACAGGTTCAATTTAGTTGAAGTATGCAGTCAAAGGACTTGAAAAAACTTACCTTTATAGACAGGTAATCCTTATATAGAAGTGGCCACTATAGCAGGTTTTACTGTATATTTAATCTTAAAAGCCATACATTAGGCCTACAATAAAACAAGTAAAAATAAGAGAAAGAAATCGAAAACACGAGACTACATCTGTAGAACACTGTACAGCCTACAGGCCCATATATATCTAGGTCATGTTACAACCAGAACCACAGAACACAGAAATGAAGGTTCGCTTCATAATTACAATAGAAAAAAGAGAGTTAGGCCTAGTACAACTTTGTCAAGCATCTCTGATAAACAGGTCGATTTGTTTGCCTTCACCGGATATATGTGATATCAGGCTGTGTGAAATATTTACGTAAGTTACGTACCAATATGAGTCATCATGGTTCCCAGCTGATTGGTAAAAAAAATGTCAAATAAAATGGCTACTTTCAGTTGTCATGAATGAATATTAGCTGTCTCCCTTCTTGTTAGTCACACTCACACGATATGGGCCTGTAGGCTGTACAGTGTGCTACAAATGTAGATTTAGTCTTGTGTTTCCGATTTCTTTCTGCAATTTTTGTTTTTGTTTTTTGGTAATGTATGGCTTTTAAGATTAAATAAATAAGAAGTGAATATGTGATATTCTATTATTTATTGATTCATTCATGCATTCCTATGCAAAAAATGTAAAGCGGTTAACACTTGAGTCGTGACTGCGTGTATGGACAAATCCAACATATCACTCTATATACTTGCAATGAAGGGAATTGCAGTCGGTATGTAAATATTACTCAATGTTTTTCAAAAAATGAATAACAATCCTTAATTATTGTCTGGTGGGGTAAATATTAATAATTGTCAAGTTATATTTGATGTTTTACAAAGTCTTCACTTATACAGTGACAATCTTTAAGAGAATGAAATCCAACTGCATATATATATATATATAATATACAAATTAAACAGTTTACTTTGACATCAGCATAATACATTTATACATGTCAGACCAAAATTTAAGAGATTCAAACATAATGTGACTTTGCTTTTGGTTGTCTGCTGAAGTTTGGGAGAGAATTAATCAAACGTAAGTGTGTTGAACACAAGGAAATCTTATCCCTTGTAGCAAGACTGATAGACCATTCATCAGGAAATCCTTGGATTGGATAAGCAAATTCTCCCAACTTGGACAGGCATATCTACTGCATGCCAAATCAGAATTTCTCTGTTCACACCTTGGGGTATTAACTAGCTACAACTGCTATAATATGTATAACGTAACAGCAGTGACGTACTTTTAAATTTTTATCCAGGGGCCATCATGGTCAATTCTAGACCAAAGCTTGGAACTCAAGCATCAGTCAAAGTTAACTCAAATAATTCAAGCCCTGTCTGTCTCCATTACTCTTCTTTTGAAGTGATTCAGCTCGCTTGTATTATTTTAGGCCAGTGGTATAGATATAACAACTGATTCTCATAAATACTAAGACCATAACCGGTTGCCTTTTCTCCTACATATGCTTTATAAATACAGAATGTACAATAAGGTGATCGGTATCAAAGTTTGTTTGTAAATATCACTGTTGGAAATGGGGAAGGTGTAAATTGATATGATCGCCACTTCAGCTACTATGAATGGAAATTTGGGGGCCCAGCTCAAATTTGACTGGGCGAGTGTTAATTTCCATCGCTGCGTAACAGTATAATTTTATGACTTGGGTTCTTCTATATAATGAGAATCCAGTGCATTGAAAATTGTGTCAGATTTTATTTACTTGTATGGTAGGAAAAATCGTCCAACATGGATGACTTGAGTAAAAAAAAGAAATCTCAACCTTCGTGTCTTGGAGAAACCCTTTGATTGGACAACCATATTCTTACCACCCATGTTTGATTCTATTATCTTTACCACTTGATTCCAAATTTTCTATGTCCATTCATCACACCCATATAAGATTCTGTTTGTCTCTCACCCCAAGTCAGCAGGCAGTTTAAGCCCCATTACAATTCATTTTTGCTTAAAAGACCATTTTGATAAACAATGACTCCACAGTAGAACAGCAGCTATATACTTTACAGGAGTGAGGTCTCTTGAGGGGAAAATTCAAAGTAGGATGACCAATTCTTGGTACATTTTCAACTTCAGTCCCTTCCTCAAAGCATTCCAACACCCTGTTTTTGATCCTAAATACACACTACATTTCTAATCATTGATTAAGTCTCCCTTCTTTTTTTTATTATCTTTTTTGTGTTTGGTACAGGGCTATCTGTCTTCTCCCCTTTCGAGTCAACCTTGTTACTAATGGATTCAAATAACTGTGCATGTCTATGAAGTTTCTTAACTGTGGTCGGCATGACTATCACATAAAATTGTTTTAAATGGTGGGGCCCACTGAAAGTTGTTTTTCACACTTGTATTACTAGCAGACAAAGCTACATATGGAAGTGTAATAGCTTTATATAAGCATGATGTAAAATAAAATATCAGTAAAAATAAAGTTGACACCAACACTGAGTGTAAATGGGTGGTCAAGGGGCTTTAAGTCTTGCTAAAACCTAAGTTTACTATGTGGTTATGTTTGTGAATTTCTGTGCAGAAGGCTTGTGATCTTAACCTAGTCACGCTAGTTACTATACAGGGTTCACCTTAAAAACTGGCATACATTGTTCAACTGAAAATTTATAGTTTGTGCTTACAAATTACACATAGCTTTATAAGAAATTTATACATTGTGCACCATGTACATTTGTATACTTGTGTAAAAGTTCCAGAATGTTATTATTACATATACACTGGGATGAAATATGGGAGAGAATACAATACAATTACATGTATTTAGGGGATGTCTTTTGGTATTTACAATCTTATTAGTTTTCCCAGACTTATGGGATTGTCATCTCACCGATTCATCTGTATTTCAAAATCAAAAGGCTAGTGTGTCTTTGTTTTTTTGTTAGCATGTCAAAATATTTCAATTGAAATCCTTATGTTATTGGTTGAGTATTATTAAGAAAATAACTGGCTATTGTTCGCACACAGCGTTTATGTCCTTACACATTCAAAAACCCATGACATGGGTATACATTGTAGACATGTTAAATAAATATTTATAACTACAATTGTTTCATATCAAAGTCGTTATTTGCAAAATCGACTGAAGCCTGGTGCTGTTTAAGCATTCTTGATTAATGTCATTTGGGGCAAAATTATTGTAATTTCACTTTGTTTGCTAGTCTTTTATTTGTGGATGATTATTTATATTTTTTAATATAAATTTTTACTTTTGATTTATGATTGATTAAAAACTCAATCTACAATACTCCCACTTTTTGTTATTCTGTCAGATCCATAGAACTCAACAGTTCATTGTTGAAGTATACACTATTACATGTATGTGTGCCACACATGATAATCAGGTGTTACATTACAAACAAGAATATTTAAAAATTCATGTTGAATATGCATGAAAATATATTCATGTAGTTGATACATAGTGATACACATGAAAATCATGAGTAAACTATCACGCACGCATACATTTCATATGTCTAAATACAAAGTGTTACACATGAATTTCTTATGATCTTCAAATATAAAATCTCGGACGTGAATTTCACACGATTTACAAATAAAATTCATGCATGTTTCATGACTGAACTAAAACTGGTAAGACTTCCCTTCTGAACCCTCCACTCAAATATTTCCAAAAACTAAATATAATGACTTAACATCCAACAATTAATTACTGGATATATTTCATTGATGTCATTCAAGAAATTTTCAAACAAATTTATACTTTTGAATGTCCTCTGCATTTTTATAATATTTTGGGTAATATTTGAGTAGGGGGTGCAAAAGGAAGTCTTTCCCTAAAACTGAGGTGATATATGGGTTTTGAATCAAACCAAGGCCCTTCAGAACACTAGCTCAACACTCTTACTGACTGAGCTATCTGGGCTGACACCCTGTGCACCACTAAACTTTGATAAGAGGTCATATTAGGACCTTACAGCAAAAAGTAACAACCTTTTTCCTTCGCCGTGTGGCATACATCAACAGTTGAACAATTTTATCTTCTTGAAAATTTCTTTGCCAATCATCTTCAAATGTTGAGAGAAGCTTCTTTAGGGAAAGGGATGATTAACAATAATGTCAAAGGTCACCATAAATCAGCAGATTAATTAATGTTTGATTATTTATCAAATGAGAAACAAAAAACTGCAAAAGGCAGCATGGAACTAAATGCAAATCATGTAAATACTTGTGGAATTTGAAGGTCAAGGTTCAGAATAAAGGTCAAAGTCAACTAATGTCGTCATGTTCTCTCACCATGTGAAGTTACAATATAATACTCGAAAGGTTTGCTCACAATAGCATGAATAGAGCTAAATGCAACAGTTAACTAGCAAATCCAATTGCTGACACACACATGAACAAATGCAGTCAATTCGTAGACTGGTATTTGCTTCACAATCCAGCCTAAATAAATACATAAAATAAAAATATTTTCTATTTTTAATATACAAAAAATTCTGTAACTTCATTATATTTCGACATACAACATTTTAACATTTGCCAAAATATAGTATATATTTATCCATGCAAGATCACGGATGCTGGTCCAAATGTTTGTTAAACATCATGTTGACAACAATACCCTGTTCTCTTGAACTTCTCAGTCAAGATGGATAACTGTTGTTATTTCCAAATGATTTTACAAATGCATCGCTCAAGAGAATGACATGCCTTATATATGCTCCTTTGGCATTTCGATGGATAACTGACAGTAGCTATACTTCAGTTATTTCCTCTTGCTTTCCCTGCTTTTTCCTGGGGGAAGGAATCAGGATAACTTTCAGATTAGCTTTATGCTAGGAATCCTATAGGTTTCTTTTTAGCACCTTGTTTCTCCTCCTCCTCTAATGCCTCGGCCAAACTCTTGTTTAGACCCTCTCCAACTCTTTTACCTGTCTAAAGATAAGAGAAAATAAATGCAAATTAATATAATTCACTTTGTAGAACTTATTCAGCAAATGTTTGACTTTGGGAAACAAAAAAGTCACTTTTATCAGAAACTATTTTTATCTTACACAGATCATGAGATGGGATAGAAACATAATGACAAGTGTATAATTATTATATATATACAGTGGAAACTTGTTGTCTTGAAATCCATGGGACCAAACCTATTATTGAAGGATATCCGGAATTTGAGATAACGGAAATTTTATTAAACTTATTTATCTTTCCATAAAAATCAGGACTGGCCATTCAACTTTGACAAAACTAATAATTTCGACTCATCCAATTTTGACATAACAAGATTCTACTGTATTTCCAAATATGATACAGTAAAACCTACTTTAGCATCCACCTGTGTATAAAGACCACCTGGTCATAAAAACTTTTTTTTGCTGTCCCCTATAGTACCATTAGTGCACAAATAAACCTCTATATAAAGACCACCTCCCTATAGAGACTGATATTGTTGTGACCCTGAGGGGTCTTTATATACAAGTTTCACTGTATTTCAAACTTCTGAGACTAAGTAAATGACCTATCGCCAAGTGTCTTACACATGGCTGTCCATGTGCTTTTTTGACGTCATTCGATTGTGATGGTATAACCACACAAATGTCATAATGAAAAAGTTAGCCAAACGTTGCCGTGTTGGGCATTTGGCGATAGGTCAATTGGACAATGATAACAAACAGAGATAATGTGAAGCAAGATTGACAATCTAAAAAATCAAATATCCTTGTGCTAAAAATTTGAATATTCCTAGTGGACATGTATTTAAGTAAAAGATGCTTATATTTTCTACAAAATGTAAGTAAAAAGGAAATTTGAACAATTAAACCACATTTTATAAGATATTTGATTGTTACACAATACTACAAAGTTATTTTCCTTACCTCCATCATTTCCTCAATACTTGCAGGATCTAAACTGCCTGAACCTTCCTTCCTAAAAGCTGTAATAGTTCCTCTCTCTGTGACTCCTATCATCAACCTGTTGCCATAAAAAGATATAAAATGAATAGACATGTTGATTTCTGGCATTTGCATAACATACAGAGCAACTGTCAATCATGGCCAACTCTAAATATAACAAGGATGTTTCCCCATCTGAAATAAACTGTTATGTAAAATGTTCTGAGGGAAATTTAAAGTTGCTACACATGCTAAATGTGCTATTTCAAATAATTTCATTAAACTGTATTTAATATTATTATTTTTTCTGTATCATAAAATAATGCCAATAAAATTCAATGTGCTCCAAAGGGAAGTATAGTTATGTGAAAAAACAGTAAAACACTCAATATTCACAAATTTTCGGCCCCTTGGCCTTTATCAAGTGAAAGACGACAATATATGTATTAAGTCTGCACAATACACAGCTTCATGGCAAATGTCGGCTGAAAATTTGTGAATATTGAGTGTTTTACTGTTTTCCGCATAAAATAATGAACAGAAACAATTACATCCCTGATAAGGGCCTCCATGGATGAGTGGTTGAGCATCACACTTTGAACCATGAAGTCTCTCACCTTTTGTCAGCACAGGTTCAAGTCCCGCTGGAACCTTAGCTAATTTTGCAAGAAAGTTTGCTAGTTTACTTGAAGGGTAGAAAGGGGCTACAGCGTCTAAGCCACTTTGTGAGTTTTATATTGAAATGTTTTACATGTATATAAAAACACATGCAGGAAAATGTAGAATTACAGTAGTTTATGCTTAACTTAAGTAATATCAAAACATAAATGTATGTAAAAAATAATTTTGACACTGCTGTAATTTAGGTGGAATTTATAGAAAGTTACAGGTGGAAATACTGGTAACAGTTGTTTTCTTTGAAAAAAAAGTCTTAGTTTCCCCATATTTCCCCAATTTTGTCCAAAAATGTTATGTAGTATAAATTAATGTATTGAAATTTTCCCAATTAGGGAAGGCAGGGGCACTTGTGAATATGGACCAAACAAATCATCTCATTACCACCTGATAATAATTACTGAGCTCGCGCAAAACGCCGACAAGACACCTTTTGGCAGACTTTTCCATTATTACATCATAATTAAAGGGCCCATCATACTTTTGTGGAATTATGTTGTCATAAATGTGCATTGAGAGTCATTTGTTTATAGATATTTGGCAGTCAGGTGTTGGACATTTAGCAAAAGTCAATTAGTAAAAGAACATCTTTAAATGAAAAATATTTTGTTCTGTTATTACACCTACTCTAAGACGATGAACGACATTATATAGTCTTAAATTTATGTTTCTCTGTAGGTAGGCTGCATATCAATTACATATTGTCATATCATAAATAAATACAGCAAAGGTAATACACTAAATTTAACGCCTATACTTGCTGAATGACACAGAAAATATTACAATCAATAAAACATGTGAAAGTTTGACATTACCTGGCTAGACAACATGCCTCTTCTCTCCGACTGGCATCAACCACATGAGAATGGCCAATCTAAAATCACAAATGATTAATTAGACAGAATGTTCCCTTTGATACGCAGTAAATAAAATGTACCATTATAGAATAATTAATCTTGACATCTGCCCTCTAAATAATTTTTTCCATCCTTTTTTCATCAACAACTTATGGTAAATACTTAAGTGGTTCTGTTTTTAACCCTTGTAAAATTGCTACCTATTACAGTTTTGATAAACAAATATTGTTTACATGTACCTGGAAATTTTCACCCCTGGTTATTTTCGGCCTTTCATGACAGAAAACATTTTAGTTAAAGTTGCCTTAAACCACCATAGTGTGGATAGCAATTACGTCTATGCTTCAATGATTGACCTTAAAAATATCACTTTCAATTTATATCTGTCCTCTCATTTAAGTACAAAAATAAAACGGGAGCAAAGATTTCTAGGTATACAGTAAAATTGATTTACAGACAGGCAGATAAATGATTGCAACAGAGAATATGTCCTCAATGATGAAGGCTCAATGAGGTATCAAGCCTATAAAAAATCAGAACAAGATAAGCAGGTTAACTAAACATACTTTACTTATAGTGACGATACATGGTGCCGTACTTATGTCCAATCTCTGCACATCATACGGATCATCAGAAATTTCAAGTTCCATCAATCCTTCATCTTGACTCACCGTTACTGTTGGAATTCTACAGAATGACAAACAGAATTAGTAATGTGACCTCAACTTGATCAAGATTTTGTCAACTACAGTCTAACCTGTTTAAAGTAACCGTTCAAGAGAAGACCAGGTGATCTTTATACACAGGAGGTCACTAAAGCAGGTTTTACTGTACAAAGATATTTTTTTTTAAACATTTAATTTATATTTCTATTTGCTTAAATTAACAAACATGATATCTTATACAAAATCAAAGGTCATGTCAAAATTTTGAAAGAAATAACGGTGGTTGTGTAAGGAGAATATGGTAGCCACTTACATTAGGTCATATGTATAGGAAAATGCATTTGGAAGATTTCATATAGGACCTACTGTATACCTGGGAAACTTTGCCATTTTTGTTCTTAAATAAGACGGCATATTTAAAATAAAAATGAAATTTTAAAGCTCAATAATTGAAGCAGGGGCATACATGCCACATGAGTTTAAGGCAAATTTAAAAGAGGGTTTACAGGTTTTCTGTCGTAAAAGGGTGATACAGACGGTTGCATAAGTCAGGTAACTGTTAAAAGCAGTGAGCCATATGAAGGCAGGTTAGACTATATGGAAACATCACTAGCTCTAGTAGGTATCAGTAATTCAGCCTAATTCTCTGAACTAACTAAGGGCAACCTACATGTATTGTGGTGTGTTGGGTTGAACAGGTTAACAAACAATTACAACCTCCAATATATAATATCTTAAGTATGATGCAACAGGAATAAACCCAGATCTTTTAGATTGACTGCGAATGATTAAAAGTAATATGTATAATAAGTCAAACAATCCACTAAAAATGATGTGACTTGGTCTACCAAGGTAAAGTGGCACGTTCAGGTTCTGCCATTACTGTCTTTTTTCCAATCATAGGTTGTACAGATAAAACATATTGCCTTGCACAGATCCCATGCATTACTGAAGCTTTAATATTTTTGCATCAACAAGAAGCCTGCCATCCCTGTTATGATTTAACTTACCCTTGTAAACATGTGCCAATTTACCTTGGTAGTCCCACACACTGTAGAATTAAGCAATGATATCTGTTACAGGTGGCCTTTGTTATTATGATTGTTTAACAAGTTTTACAAACAAATGATGAATACTTACTTTGTATTATGTAGAGCGGCTTTGACAGCGATAGAGGCAGCATCAAACAGGTTCCCACCACATTCAAGAAGCTAAAGTCAGATATTTTACAGTACAATAAAAAAATTAAAACATTGCATGTACAATATCACATCCACTGAATATCGGTACTTTAGGTTCATAAAATACTATCATTTGTCTTTCATATTTTATAATGAACAATGATAATATAGACCTAGTCAGACAAGTTTTATGTTAGCTAATGATAAAACTAAATGTTTGATATGCTCCTAAGTCAATATCAAATCTCTTTCTCAAGCAAATTTGTCCACTAGCTTTTTTTTCTTTGTAAATTTTCCGAATTATGGTCATTTATCTATATGGTGAAAGCATCCCACAATACACCTACCAAAACCCATACTACACCTACCAAATCCCATACTTCACCCATCAAATCTCACAATACACCTACCAAATCCCACAATACACCTACCAAAACCCATACTACACCTACCAAATCCCATATATACACCTTCCAAATCCCACAAAACACCTACCAAATCCCACACTACACCTACCAAATCCCATACTTCACCAACCAAATCCCACACTACACCTACCAAATCCCACAATACACCAACCAAATCCCACAATACACCTATCAAATCTCACAATTCACCTTCCAAATCCCACACTTCACCTACCAAATCCCACAGCTCACCTATGAAATCATACAATACACCTACCAAATCTCACACTTCACCAACCAAATCCCTCAATATACCTGCCAAATCTCACGCTTCACCTACGAAATCCCTCAATACACCTGCCAAATCTCATGCTTCACCTACCAAATCCCTCAATACACCTGCCAAATCTCATGCTTCACCTACCAAATCCCTCAATACACCTGCCAAATCTCACAATACACTTACCAAAATGTCTATGTACAACACCCAACATTGCTGACTTGGAATAATGCAGAGTTTCTGAAGATCAAAACAACTTGGACAGTCATAAGCTCTGGCTAACATATTACTGATTTCTGTGGCAAGATCTTCCCCTCCACGGCCTTCAAACTCTGGTGTGGCATTGGCAGAACTAAAATGACAAGCAATGATCTACATGTGTGTAAACCCTAACAAAGAAAGCCTGTTATAAAAAATACTTATCTCGGAGTTAGTATACAATAAAAATTATATAATGTCAAAAATATACAACACTTTTGTTTAATGCAACACATCGACCGAAATATAATATGAGGATTTTATGCAATATTTTCAAGTGTTTCTATTTTCTGTATAGTCAACACCGAAAATATATCCCTTTAGGGTTAAAAGAACAAATGCAAGCATATTATTTTATTTAAATTGCCAAATGTAACACTGTAAATGTTAGTTTTCACCATCACAAATTAACTTTTGGTATTTTTTACAAAGATAATTGAGTGTCAAAGAAGCATTACAATTCAAAGATGGAACTGGATAAAATTGCTTGTATCAATTTCACATACATGTGTAAGCCAAAAAAAGAATTATTACATGAACAATAATGACTGCACTGCATTTTCCATCATTGCTTTGAACATGGAAGGGTAAAGGTTCTCTAAGGGTAGGACCTAGAGGTCACATGCATATTATCATTATGTCAGCGAATTACTTTTTGGAATACAGTATTTATTATAACATGCCCGAAACAAGCGGCCCATCCGGGCCACATTGCTCACCTGAACTGAGTTGGTATCTTACAAACACAGTGGAACATTGCATAAAGGAGACCTCAAATTTAAGACGATTAAAATTCAGTCTCTTCCACTTTTCTTAATAAGTATGAAATGAATCCACACCCTAACTAAGACAGCACCTAAATGGCTAATCAGAGAAAAAAATATGTCAGTAACTTATTTTCCTATTTCTATGAAAAGCACAACCTTGAATCATACATTGTACATGTAGATCAATAAGATGCATTTAATTTTTCGATTTATGCAGTGGTTCAGGAGAATATTTTCGAAGAGGGGTATATTCTTGGACATATTTTACCCCACCCAGGATCCAACCATAGGCCGATTGGGCCAAAAAACAATTACTTGGTAGAGGACCTAGAGTACATGTTTCCTGTAAAATTTCTTTTAATTCCCTGAAGCGGTTTTTAAGAACAAGCTGACAGTGTGAAAAAGTTACCCACCTCCCCCTGCTCGATTCAGGTGAGCTAAAAACTAAGTTTACAGGTTTAAATCACGATAGATGAAGGTAATTTGGTGTTCTGAGATACTTATAATAACTTATATCTAGTGGTGTAGAGTTTATTTGACAATTTAAAAAAAAAAATTGCCATTGCTGACATTTGCTTGAAATCCTCTGATATAACCATGATGTATTTTTCATTTCTAAATGTCATGTTTCCAAGTAAATGACACAAGTACTCTGTACCGATGGAAAGTTGCAATTGACAATTCATCATCTATTACTTCCAACAGGATGTCAAAAGGATGTTACTCATCAATTGTTCCCTTGCCCTTTTTACGAACGTAAAACTAAAGTCCCCTCTG
Organism: Atrina japonica; assembly: GCA_030159075.1. Lineage (NCBI taxonomy): Eukaryota > Metazoa > Mollusca > Bivalvia > Pterioida > Pinnidae > Atrina > Atrina japonica. The sequence continues at coordinate 177,733 of BROG01000838.1, forward strand.
TTTACCAGCAGGGCACTAACATAATGATGGTATAATGAAATCAATGTCTTACCAATCAACAAAAAATTCTAATCTGCCTTTGTCTGGTTTCCCTGGAGAAGGTGTTCCCAATTCTGCTTTAACCCCAGCCAGGATATCAGTGTTGGCCTGAAAATAAAAATCAAAACCATGAGAAATGTCAACATTTTCAATAATTTTTATTATGGCACTGTCAAATACAGGGGATTCTCGATACCTTGAAGTCCAGGGAACCACCCAAAAACTTCAAGGTTTCAAGAGTTTGAGGTTTCGAGAGCTCAGGAAATTGACATTTTGACCAATGTAGGTTCTGATTTCTATACAGAATAACATATTTTGTTTTCGTAATTCATATGAATTTTGTTATAAACAATCCCCGTACCTAGTTTTCAAGCATAAAAAACGTGTAATTGTGTTATCAAAATTATATCTCTGATTACAATATAAAAAGTCATCAACAAAAAAGGTATATAATATTGTAAAAGCCTACTGCTTCATCTAAAAGTTAAAATATCACATGGCTGCGACACTTGTATTCGAAATTGTATTATATATTGCATCTTTATATAATTATTCTGTTCTGATTGCTCTTAATAAATTAACAATCCTGTCAATCACTACTCGATTAAGTCGGCCTACTGGTCACTGCTCTTAATAAATTAACAATCCTGTCAATCACTACTCGATTAAGTCGGCCTACTGGTCACCAAGTTATCAAAACACCTATTGTTTAATCTTCAAGGTAAGGATCCTGGAGTTGTTCTTACTTATGGCAATAACTTTTTATAAATTCATCAATAATTACTTTAACTTCGAGGTTTCGAGAGTTAAATATAAAGGAATATACAAATTGGGACTTTGAATTGAGTTCGAGGTTTCGATGTTCGAGAGATCGAAAGTTAATTTACTTAATTTATGGAGGGAAAAAATCGGGACCTGTATGAAACTTCGAAGTTTCGAGAACTTCAAGGTTTCAACATTCATTCAATCAAGAGTCACCTGAATATTCAATAACATGACCAATTACAATATGCGTAATGTGTCATCAAAATTTTTAATCTAACTCCGGATTATGATTCTCAGGTGCACACAAATTCTGATACTGTCAAAAAGTGGTCACAAGACCATCCAGGTGAACTGTTAAATGTTTTTTGACAATTAGTCAAGTCAGAAAATTTTGGATTCAAATTGATCAGATTTTACAAATACATACTTTAAATTTAACAACCAACAAGTGGATCTCCCACCTTTTAGTGACAAACATTTGACCATATTTGACTTGAACTATTATTTTTTACAAAGTAGTTTCCCCAAGATATAAACCTGGAGTTACAGAACCCAAATGAAATATCTGAAAGATACAATCTATAGGAGACAAGTGCAATTCATAGAATACACAGAACGATATGTGTAATTATTTTATACAAACAAGTTAATTTACCAAGTATGGAATTCAATAACACCTACCAGTCTTACTCTAGCAGACCCACTTGTATTTGAGACTACATTGGTTTCTAATTCCAAATGTCTGTAATTCTCACACCCTCTTCCATCATCACGACAGTTGTCCTAAAAATAAAAAGTATGTCAAAATAAGCACTGTATAACAAATTATTTTTGTTCCTGAAAATATATCAAGGTAGGTTAACGAGGATGAGGGTTATGCTGGGTATAAATTTGATGATCAAATACAGAAGCTATAGTCTGTATTACAATTATCACGATAACTTTACATAAATACTAATTACTAGTCACAGTTTGGAATTTCTTGTTAAATACAGTCAAACTTGCACCAAAATGCCACCACTGTATAAAGGGCACCTGCATAAACATAAAACATAATTCTTTTTACCTTTTTTATAATGAATAATCCTCTTTATAAAGGCCACCTGTCTCTAATGACTACTTCTACCTGTTCCCTTCAGTGGCTTTCATGGACAAGTCTGACTGCTGGTAAACATGAATAGAGGGCGAAGCCCTCATATATGTAGAGAAGCTCACATATTTATTCCTACTACATCAGAGGACCCGTACTACTATTCGTAAAAATTCTGCTCACATCGGGAAATTGCGCGAGGCATAAACAAAATGTCGGAATTGCAAAGTCATTCCTTAAAAGTGCATTGCAAACGATTTAAAACTGTAGCATTTTGCAGACTGAGACTAGGCCATAACAACTAGGGGTGTACATTGAACCCGAGCGCATCCATTATTCGGGTAATGTGAACTGCACGAAATCATGGATACTCTGGGATAGAGTAAAATGTTCAGCACAAAAACATAATGTTGGACTAATAAATTATACATAGATTCTATTTAAGTTTTAACCCAAGGAAACAGTCAGCCATCAATATTTTGTTTAAAACAATTAGTGAATGACCAGGACATTTAGGCCTACGACTGTGTGATAAAAACACTGAACATTAATCTCTTTGGGGATATTGTCGTGTTGCCCCCAAAACGAATCCCCAAAGGGATTAACTCAGGGCTCAACACTAAGGCACGTCCGACCGACCCTGAGAAGTAAAAGAAGTTAATTTGTGTCAAAGTAGCCCGACTGGTCGGTTAAAAATATCACTTCAAATAACTGAAACTATTATTACAAAAATTGTTGTGAAAAACCATTTTCTTCTTTTTGTAATTTAATTACCAGTGGGACATTTATTTAATTACCGGTGATTGTGATAATAGATATGTCGCTGATATTACGTGCCGTATAGACTTTACTTTCATTTCGTCAATTTTTCGCCAAGTATTGTAAACACCGGAAAAAGGTAAATTACCAGGATGACGCTTAAAGACCATCAGATCAATCATTTTAGATTATTTATATACAACTAAGAAGAATAAACTATTTCAATGTGAGAAGGGTGAAACAGTGTTCAAGGATTTTGCTACAAAGTACGAGTAGTTAGTTCAATATCACACTAGTACTGACTTAAATATGAAAATGGATGTAAATACGAGGAAATACCGACATCTTTTTAATTTAATGTAAAACCTATATTATTAACATTTAAAAGTAAATTATTCCACTCATTGGGGATGATTGCTTCAATCCAGTTACATGTCCCGTCCCCGGTAATTGGCGTCTTTTCGGTAATTCCCCGCAAAAATTCAGATTGAAAGTGAAACTGAAATCGGTCATAAAATCACAAGTGGTGCAGCTTCACTAGCCTACTAGGCATATTTTAATTTAACCGGGTAAATGGTACATTTCTTTTTGGATAGTTTTTGTTTGAATTTAGTCACGATATCTTAATAAAGCAGAACAACTTACGATAACTATCATATCTGATTTTTCGGAGTGACTGACGACGGCTTCTTTATAGTAGTGGAGGCATAACTTGAGGTGTATCAAGGAAATGCAGAACAGAAATCAGAATTTATTTTACAATAATTTGGCCTGAAAATTTCAAACTTACATACAATACTTCATAAAAAGGTCAAAGCATTGCTAACCTATTCAGGTTTTAATAAAATTATAAATCAGTGAACAATCAGCACGTTTGAGGATAATTTACTTGCACCACTCAGAAAGACATGTATGTTTTATACTGTAACAAAATATACTTGTATTCCAGTCCTAGAGATTATATGGAATTATTTCAACATGAAATAATTCATTATCTTATTTGTTTTTTTATATTGTTTAAAAAATCAGTTTAAATAGCATTTCATGGTGCAGCAATAGCTAAAAAATTAGATTGCACAAGGCCCGTCATCGAGTTCGGGGCAATTTATGAAATTAATATGTGAACTATATTTTACCACTTTTTAAAAATTAAAATATAGTGTTTTCATTAAAATCTTTAGATGTAGCGTACCCTAATTGTAGGATATGAAATCATATCGTGATGTAACCGAGGTCAGGTCTAGTGATGTTGAGGTCAGGTCTAGTAAAATTTTCTAGTACTGGTCCGACTGGTCTAGTTCTTTTTAAAGTTAATGTTGAGCCATGTAACTGAATATGTAAAGCTGTTGATGAATGTTTTTGCCCTCTCCATAGGTTTACCTATGTATTATTATTTATATTAGGGTGGTGTCTTCAAATGTATCCCAATACATTAAAGGTAAGTGGTACAATTAACTGTTGTAGCGAGAATTGGTCCACCAACTTTATCTTCTTTCCTTTTTTTTTTACTTGTTCTAGGTGTGTGATCATTGTTTGTTTTTGTTTTCTGTGTTCTTTTCATTTAACATTAGCCACAACAATTAACTGTTGTAGCAGAACTTCACATTATCATCCTTTTACTTGCTATGATTGTTAGCGGACTGGCATAGGCAAATCTTCAGTAAGCATGTCTTCATTGCCACTGCCTTCAACAGTTCAACTAACTGTTGTCGTATTGACATCTTCATTGACTTCAACATCAATTGATCAAGTCACAAGGCCAAAAATTAGCTGAAGTTGATTGTAGAGACCTACACTCACTACACTGTAAGTGCTTTCGGCAATGGGGCCTATTTAATTGACAAATAGGGCATAGGGCATAGTACGTCAAACCAGTTTTATACCTGGACACCGTGAACTATAAAGATTTTCTCCGCATCGCTTAACTGCACATCGACCATGTCTTTTTTTCACCGGAAAAGTAAATGGTATATATAAATTTAGAATTTGTAAAAATGAATGTCTAATATTGAATTCGTTTTATCACGGACCCGAAAAACCGTAGGCTCAAGTGACTCCAGTTATCGAACGAACAACGAAAATTAAATTATTTTAGTTCTGTTTGCGGTGTTCCTTGTTTGTTAATAATAAAAAGACACATATTACATAAAAAATATTTGTTTTAGTCATAAAATGATGTGAGATCGGATGTACTCCCAAAGAAAGCCTTTTCCCGAAATTTCAAAACAAGGAATGCTTATGCTTACAAAGCTTTGCCATAGTTCATATCATTTTTTTTATTTTAAACAATGGAACATTTACATAATAAAAAATACATCATTAAATACTGGTGGTGGACGCTTTCTCTCTCTCTCCACAGGTATTACCCGTGATGTAATTATTTATTTAAAGGGATGGTTCACCCTTTTGACAAGTTTTGTTTAAAATAAAGATTATGATTCCCTGAATATATTACGAAAACATTATGTTTTTCTGAGTAGAAATAACCGAGATACGGCCGTTTTATTATGATAAAATTACGGCTATAGGAAGCGGCCATTTTGTTTTTCATACAGACAGTGCCCTCTGTTGTTTTTGACGTAGGCTACACCGTTCCTTTCATCAGCGATATATAAAGCTCATATATATACACCACGTTAGTACATGCTTACAGATTCCGGGTCACGTTGTATTTCTCAGATGATATTAAAGTGTCTGATTTCGAATTTTAAAAAGTCAACTTAAAATGAAAAAGCTAAATGGTAATAAAATAAAAAGTTTTAAATCCTGTATTTGTTATAAATAATTATTAGTTGGATCCGCTATGTTATAAATAATTATTAGTTATAGATCCCTAGGCTATCTATGAATTCTTTTCAACGTATCTGAATTAAAATGAATATAGCAATAGCCATCATAACCATTACCCTAGATTTACCTATAGTTGGTATAGCACCCAATATGATCCAATATAGATATATAGGCTATCTAGGATGAATGAATTCTCGGCCAACGGACGTTTCGGTCTAATGTAGGATTTTTCTCTAGGAATTCGGCCAAAATGAATATAGCGGCCAATTTTAGCCTTTGAAACATTTGTAACCATAATTAAATTTTTTTTAGATATTTTAATTTTCCTAGGCTACTAAATTTACCTTTAGTTGGGTCACTACTTAACGTCCTGTGCCATGAAAAATTCAAAGCCTTGTACTGTATCAAGTTTGTCGATATGTACTACTATAAACAACTTCAAATAAAATCTTTTAATGGCATGACATATGAAAATTTTTATATCTAAGCAAAGTATTTAATGTCTTGATTCATGGTTATCCAGTCATTAGGAAATTGTTTGTACAATATACAAACATCACAGTACACCAAAGTATAAAATCTACAGGGTGATTTTGTCTAGGGATACAGTATACAAACCCATCACAGATATTGGTACTAAACTATAACATGTACTACCAGGATGTCTAGGATGACAAATTATTGTATGGAATATCACAGATATACCTAAAAAATTTTGTAAAAATCACCTGAGATTTCTAGGAATACAATTTTGTTTGATACAAATCTACAGACAAAACAAAGTACAGTAAGATTTACCAAAACATTACATTGTATCACCAGGATTGTCTAAAAAAGGTTATACAAACTATACAAATCACAGATATACTTTCAATTACTATATAATTACTGTCAAATACAATATTTACCAGTCCAGTTCATTATTGTTTCCTAAGTTTTCACACTCCCAAAAATGAAATAATATAATAAAAAAAAAACGAAAATAAAAAAATGATCTAGCTGGGCCGAAACATCCGCGACCGAAAAATCCTAGAAATCCGTTCCGAAACGTGTTAACCGAAACCCAGTCTAGGATACAATACATAAATCGACACGTTATTATTCCTAGTCAATATACAAATAGATTCATTATAACTGACAGACTAGGATATAATATACAAATCACAGGTATAAATCGAGGGGTGTATAAAATCGTTATTTAAATCATCTTTTCTTTTTTTTTTTTATTTAAAGGGGGGGTATGCTTCCCAGAAATATTCAATTGTTAAAGTTTTTTTTTTTTGGGGGGGTGGGTTGTACACGTGGAAATGGTGCGTTCATTCCGTGTAAAGAAATGGATAACATCGATGATTAAATTTTCAGATCTTTAGCTGATGATAACACAAGGCAAAATCGTGTAAATTTTGACCCAATGCAAATTTGGTTCACAAATAAATTTTATATTAATACATGCTGAGATTTTAAAATGTTTTACGGCAATTTTTCAATTATGGTGGCGGACAGTTTTAATGGTGAATAAAAGAACTCGGTAACCTGAATGTACCCGAGGAGAGACCATCGGTCTTCTGCAAGTAAACTGGCAATTTTTTTCTCACAAAAATTAGCTTAGTTTTTAGCTTAGGTTTTTGCCAAGGGTATCGAGGCGCGAAAAATTCGGTAGATCAAAGCTCTGGGAAGACTCTTTTCTGGATTCCAGACGTGATGATAAAATTTGTAAGTGAAAAAGAACGCCTATGCAAATGAAAATATCTTTACCGATATGTATGGCAAACACAACACATAATACAAAGCCAGTAGTCCAAATCCATAAAATCCAAGATATGCAGACAAAGCCTGGTTGGGTCAGAATTTCGAGTTAGAGTGAAGAGAGAATATAATATTATACCGATTGTTTTTGCCGAGCGTAGCGGTCTAATTTAAAAGCTTTTGGAAGCCTTTTCTGTATTCCAGAATTTATGATAATATAAAAAAATGTTTGTGAAAAAAGTGGGGGTGACCCCTTGACCGCCGGTTCCTACGCCTATGTATGGAACAGGTAACTCAAACAGACCGAAACTGGTCAAGACACAAATTTAATAAACGGATCCGTTTTTACCGATTTAAAAGTTGTTGTCCATATTGGATTGGGATGTATGTGTGTAATAATATTATGGCAGCAAGCACGGAAGGTATCGGCGGTTTCCAAGCAATTCGAACATGAATTAATCAAGATATCTATGCTTTAACATGGAGGAGAATCATCGCAACGTAATGTAAGATACTACTGAAGAGATGTACAAGCTATTTTTACCCATTAAATAGCAATAAGTTGTGTTTCTTTATCGTAAAACGAAACTAAGAAATTACTCCTGATCCCATCCAATGATCTATCGCCTTGAGTGGCCGCCTCCAAACTAGGCTAGTTGCAAGTTAATACACAGTTATATTTATTTTGCAATTCATCAAAATGAAAGTTGTAAATTTTACACTGTAATGTAAATAATTAGACATAGATAATATACCTATGGAGAGAGCTAAGTTTTACATGTTTTTTTTTTAACATTTTTTTGTTTGTTTCACATCCCGTCGAAGAATTTTTCACATATATTGAGATGTCACCAGCTTTAGGTTAAGTGACAGAAATTTTGACCTGTGCTATGAACTGATGCCATTGCAATGAGGGTTCTTTTATTTGGCACATATGCCGCAAAGGAACATGCAGTCACTACCATCTTTTAAAACACTGGATATTCTTACGTGACCGTAATGCATTTTCACCCGACTATTCTTACTTGAATTCCGACTGACTGAGCATGCACATACTGGAATTGTCAGACTTGTTTTGGAACATTTTTTTTATTATACATTTATATATATATATATATATATATATATATATATATATATATATATATATATATATATATATATATATCTATAGATATATATAATATATCTATAGATATATATAATATATCTATAGATATACATATATATATATATATAATATATCTATAGATATACATATATATATATATATATATATATATATATATATATATATACAATCACCTAGTTCTTAAGTTTAAGAAATACTGTATTCAAATATACATTTGCTCTAAAAACTAATGAAATATTCAGAATCAAATACAGTTTATGTATGCTTCTTTTACTAGGTAACTAGTATGCTTCTTTTACTAGGTAACCAGGTGAGTGTCATTCTGATTTATTTACCTTTTAACGATGGTTGAAGCTTCCTTTGGTTTTATATTGATAAGAGTGCTGTGTATCTGTGTATGCTAGAGTACACTTTTAAAATATGCTAAAGTACATTGAGAATGCAAGAGTTCATTGAGTACGCTAAACTACAGTAAAGATTTGATAGAATATAATTTTAAGTTTTATATCATGGACATTGGCTTTGGTGCCCCTTAATACACAAATCAGCTCTATCATATGTACCATAGTTGAAAGCAAAGCTTGAATTTAATGGTTTTTTCTGAAGTGGCCTACAGGACCAGTAACATAAAAAATCTACTCAGTAGCCCTATTAAACTTCTATAAAATCATATCTTATAGGAATTATACAAACAAGACAAACATTTAAATGAAGATAAAAGTTTACAACACCATTTTTTTTTATAAAATAATTTTAACTTATCTTAACCATTTCAGGAGTGAAGGTGTTGGTGGCGATGTGAGCCAAAGAGGTCCTATAATAAAAACATTGAAATCCAAACACAAAGGACCTGTAGAAGATGGCGTGACAATGATAGACTGTGGGCCTTTTTGTCAAAAATTTGGTCTGACATATTTAATGACATGCCAATATTTATGGTGTGTTAAGGACATTTGTGGATGGATTTGCGCTATATTTACCTGGCTACTTATCCTGTATGCTGAGTATGTTGTGATATTTGTGATGCTGCTGCACAATCCTAACTTTACCTGGAGTATAATTAATGGGGTTATCTTCCAGTTTTTTGCATTCCTAGCGATTGCATCTCACCTCAGGACCATGCTGTCTGATCCGGTAAGTTAAATTTATTTCCAGAATTTATGGGTATTTTTTGTTTAATCAAATGTTGAACTAGATCAATATTGCAAATTAAAGTACACATTAATACTTTTACACAAAAAATTGTTGATTCTTGGATAAATGGTTCTGGTCAGGAAGTACACATACCTTCACTGGAGTGGCATGCATTTATGTTGGAAATGAAGGTCTAAATTTCTGGCATTTTATCTGATGATTTTGGCACTTCGACTGAAAGTGAACAACAACAAAAAAAACCCCAAAAAACCAAAAAAAAAACCAAAAAAAACCATACATTTCAGTCACTTATAGCAGTAATTACTAGTGGAAAGAAAAAATGTCAAACACTGTCAAGTTTTGCTCCTTGTCATTTTTGCAGATTTTGTTCAGGCAAAAGTTGTATAAAACTTTTCTGTTTATGTTACTTCTATTTAATTGGTTTTTTTTTCAGGGAGCAGTGCCAAAAGGCAATGCAACATCAGAAAATATTAGACGCATGGGTTTAGGAGATGGACAGGTGGTATTTAAATGTCCCAAATGTGTCAGTATAAAACCAGAAAGGGCACATCATTGTAGGTAAGTTCCCCACTACTGTACAACATTTCATTGCAAGTTGTCCACTGTTGTATTTTGGGATTGAGTCTTCCTTGAACTTAAGCTGATCATGTAAACAAGTGTGTCAATATGGATTCTGTGACCAGTTACACTCCCCTTTATTAAGAAATGGCCACCACTATACCACTGAAGCTAATCATGTAAACTAGTGTGCCAGTAAGGATTTCCCCCTGTGTAATTTTGGCCTGTTATTACCTCACCCCTGTATTAAGAAATAGCCACCACTAAACCACTGAAGCTGATCATGTAAACTTGTGTGCCAGTATGGATTTCGCCATGTAATTATGACCAGTTATTATCTCCCCCTGTATTAAGAAATAGCCACCACTATACCACAGAAGCTGATCATGTGAACGAGTGTGCTAGTATGGATTTCGCCGTTTAATTATGACCTGTTAATATCTTCCACTGTATTAAGAAATTGTTTCTTCGCCAAGGGCTCAGCCATGGCATACAAATTAAAAGTCTTGCAGATTACATGTAGACTTAAAACCGAGGTCCCACGTCATGAAAGGTGTGGCACGTAAAAGAACCCTCACTGTATAGGGGTCAGTCCATTGCACAGGCCAAAATTTATCGCACTTTGCATAAGGCTGGTGACATCTCGATATACATGTAAGTGTAAAACAACAAACAAACAAAATACAGCATCGTTACTGGTATAATTGTATGTGATATCATTGATAATACTGTGTTGACTGATTGATAAATACAACAATGATTCATTCTTCAGTGTTCACAGAGATATATTTGATTGTTTGTGTTGATAGATTATAACAAAGTTTATAATATTATTGTGTTTGTATGATAGATTATAGCAAAGTTTTTAATATTATCTTGTTTGTGTGATAGATTATAATAACTTTGTGTTGATAGATTATAACAAAGTTTTTAATATTATCTTGTTTGTATCAAAGTCTTCTTTTATTCATTTTATCTTTGACAATCTATCACTTACAATCAAACTTCATTATCTCGACGTCGTTGGGACCAAGCAAAAAGTTTGAGATAAACAGGTCTGTCACTAAATTCCTCTGATTCCTCCTGAGAGCATCTTGGTACTTGCCAGCATAGCTAACTTGTAGGCCTATATGTATATCATTTGTCTCTTATCTTCTGTATATGTGCAAGCTTTTATTTCTTAATACCCAACTGTATTGGCAAGTAAACATCACTCACATTTTAATTTGAAGAATTCATGCCTAGAAGTAACACTATCATTAAGAACTGAAAGTCTAAAAACAAATTCTTGAAAGTAAAATTAGCCATATAAATTTAAGATCAAAGAGCAAAATAACAGAAGCTTTTGTGAAGTTTTTATTCATTGTATGTACTAAAACAATGATACAAAAAAGTATCTTGCCAGCACTAACCATATAATCACGATGATTTAATGACGATGTACAAAAAATCAACTTCAAGATAACTGGTCAATTTCACATTAAAACCAAACATCTTGACATATTTTAACATTGACATTACCGGTTTTTTGACTTTTCCAATCCCGAGTTATCAATTTTTTTTATAGTAAAATATAGAAGGAAAATTGCCGAGATAACTGGGTATACCGATTTTGACAGAACGAGTCTTGACTGTATATGCTCTTTTCATTTTAGTGTGTGTCAAAGATGTATCAGGAAAATGGACCATCACTGTCCATGGGTCAACAATTGTGTTGGAGAAACTAATCAAAAATTTTTTGTTCTTTTTACGGTAGGTACTTGCGTGATAAGTGAATTTGCATAAAATCTACATGTAAAGTTTCCATTGATGACAGTTTATATTGGCTTAACATTCATTGAATTTTCTCCACCTAAAAGTGATTTGTTAGTTAAGATATCTAGACACTATTAGTTATATAGCGATTTACAGGGGTGATATGGAAATATACTGGGCCCATGAAAATCCCATGGATGGCCTGCCTTTTTTGTTGCTTCTTAAAGTATTTTTGAGTGCAACTCCATTCTAACCTTAGTCATTTCTTCTTAGCTGAATGAAACAAACCTGTCTGCCATGTTTGTTTACATCTGCTAAAAGTTACGTCACCCGTGAGGGGCTCTGCATTGGTGACATCAAAACTAATATTGGGTAGATAGGTAACCTGATACAAGAATATGTTGTATCCTTCTAAACCAATCCAATTCCAAGTATTTTGCCAGATATCAGATAAGTTGTTAGATTTGTTAGGTCTTAATATTGTATACCAGGGAGTTTTCGCTCCTGTTTAATTTTCGCCATTTTTGCCAAAATTTTGGCAAAATTTTCAAGCTAAATAATTGAACCATGGACATACATGACATCTATAGTACTATGTTGATTAAGGGCGAATTCAAGATGGGTGATTGATTATATTTTCTGAAGTAAAAGGGACCAAAATATTCGGGTTGAAAATTTCTAGTTGTATGACCTCTTATTGGTATAACTCATCAAGTACCAAAAAACGTAACTTTATGAGAAACAGGACATTTGTATCTCACAGACACCAATTTGTGAAGAAGCACCTTCAGTTGACACTTCAAATTACATTACATACACATTTTCAGATTTTTTTTTTGGCCTTAAATTTGCATCGCATGAGAGAAAATTAAATGTGTTTAAAAGTGTTAAATGAAATAAAATTTCAAATTAATATGTTTGAAAATCATGCACAAGTTTTTTTTTATAATTCCTGTTAATTCTACAGAGGCATTAATTTGTACATGTATTTGATTGTCTTTTTATTTGTTTTTTTTCCAGATGTATATATGTATCATATCATTCCATGCTTTGTATATGTCCATTAGCCATTTTGTCACATGCATAGGAATGGAGTGGAAAAGTAAGTATACTTATATATAAATGACTTTATTTATTGCATGGGTAAACTACATTCATGTTGACACAAACATTAATTACCCCAGTACATTCTAAAAGATGTACATTGACAACAGCAGAGCTGTGGAAAACTTCAAAATCTTGTCGGACATTTTGACTGACAAACTTACACAATCTGTCAGTCTGAATGAAAATCAAGTCCATAAATTTTGTTTGAAATTGAGATAGGAATTAATAATATAGATCCAACTGTTTTACATTTCATATTTCATATTTCTATCTCCATTTCAGATGTTTTGATACATAGACAGTTTAGTTCACTCTCATCTTGTTCACACGTGTGTATCAAACTGTCTATGTATCAAAACGTCTGTACCCAAAACTAATTCTGCATCTAAAAAAACACTTTTATGATTACATTTAGATACTCGTCAGGGATTAACACATTTATTTTTTTATATCAGATTAATTCATGACCAGGGATCGCAAAATTAAAACAAAATTCGTAAGACTAGCCTACTTCAATACTTCGTCACTGTCATTTTGTTCAAAGTCGGTAAATAGTGAAACACTGATCATGCTAATCAACATCAAGTTTCAAGTCATTTATCTGCTTCCATATCTACGTAAAAATTCCCCTGAAATACTCTATTATGGCAAGTGTCATTGAGCAATATGATCAAATCACTTCATTTTGTTTCATATTTTCCCTCTTAACTGACTCAGATTTTCATTGTAATCGGCCATGTTTTTCATAACAGGATATTACGTTGTAGTCTCATATACTGTGAGACTTTTGTTCTCAGAAAATGAAAGTAGATGCTACAGTAACACAGGATCAGGATATTATCTTTCGATTTTGGCACTACAATAATGAGAGGTTTTTAGTGAGCGATTTTGGGTGTTTCAGAAGTGAAAGGTTGAAAAAAAAATACAATTTGTCAACATTGCGTCGCCATCTGACATTTTGTCTGATGCAAGCAAGTCTTTTGTCGGACATAAACAATTTTCGTTGGTCTTGCCGGCAAGACCAATGGATTTCAACAGCTCTGCAACAGGCATATGGTTGCATGTATTTAATCTCATTATATTGTATTAAATGAATCTACCTCATTGTTGTGAGATTGTAGTTTATGCAGAGATACCAACCCTGACAGTTTTAGCGCAATTTTTACAATTTTAACAAATTAAAACAAATGTATGCCATATGATTTTGCTTAATAATTGTATGATTTCCGATGTATTTCTCTTGATTCCGGAAAATCTTTATGTTTTATTTTTTACTATATTTGTCTTAATCATCTGAATGTTTTGAATAAGTGTGTGAAAATATGAAGCACCCAAATTCTGCTTTAATTTTCTGGATGCAACAATGCAGAAAAACGTGTTCTTAAAAACGTTGATACAGCTGCTAGGCCAAATTCATGGAGAAGAAACAGAAAAAACAACATTGGAATAAAAAAAATTTACAGAATAATATGAAAAGAGATCTCACAAATGGTGAATTTCGTGCGTTGTGCATTACGTGAATGACAGACCAAGCAGCAAGTGTTGCACATATCATCATCATAGCCTGGCCATGGAGAATATACGATAACATCACACACGTGAACTGTAAAACCTATAGGTGTCTTCATGTACTAATACAACCAATACCAATCAAAATGGATTAATTTTAGCCAGAAAAAAGGGGGGATTTCCCAATTTTACTAATAAAATAAGGGTTTTTGATCCCATGAACACAACTCTATGAATCGATAGGCTAATTCAAATGTTAGGCATAAATTTCATTATCACTTGTTGCAAATACATTTGGATTATGTTCTATATTTCAAGCTTAGAAGGTAATTTATCACCTGGCATCAAAAGACCCCATGATTTATTTTTTTTCCCATCACAACACTCGGCTTGCCACCTTCCTCTTTTTGATTTTCAAATGTTGTCACCTCTGTTTATGTAGGTGGAATACAGCTAGCTAGCTTCATTAAGTCGATTTAATTCAAATTTTCGGGGTTTATGTATCATCAAAAAGATCTAAAGACTAGACTTGTTTTTCTCTTTTTTTTTTCCAGAATGCCCTCTATTTTCTGGGTTATCTCCCTTTTTATCGCTCAGGTGACCTATTGCAATCATGTTTTGTCTGGCATCATGCGTCGTCCATTAACTTTTTCACCTTTTTAGCTCCCTTTTAAGAATCTCTTGGTCAATTCCAACCAAACTTGGTCACTAGCATGAATATCTGAAGGGGGCAAGAAATTTGTAAAATTTGTTGTCCCCACCCCCAGAGGCCCTAGGGAGGGGTAAAAACCATGAAAAATAGGGCATCTTTTTTAAAAATCTTCTTCACTACCGTGGTACCTTACTGAAACAAATGCTTTATAGGGTTGTAATGCCCTAGAGTTGCTGTACCAAAATTGCAAAATTTATGACCCTGAAGGCATGAGTTCTACAACTAGTGCAGGGCTAAATTTACTGTATGGTAAAAACAGCCAGATCTTTAAAAATCATCTTCTCACCTCCTGCACATCTTAAAAGAAAACTGAATACATGGTTAGAAAGAACATGAAACTCTCTACCAAAATTGCAAAATTCATGACCTTGAGGGTATGGGTTCTGTCTCTAGGGTGGAGCTAAATTTACTATATAGTTAAAATAGCCAAATCTAAAAAAAATTTACGATATAGTAAAATGTACTTAATATTAGAAAATCTTCCCTACTCCAATGTTTCTCAGGAACTATAGTGTGAAAGTCCATGAAACCTTAGGGTATTGTAGGCCTATATCCTTAGTTGTGCAAGAAGTTTTCAGTTTAGCGGTAAGTGGGATCTATGGTATATTTTTAGGGACTCTAATGGGGGTGAGGTTTACTATAGAAACATAATGGAAAATTAAAAATTACATTTTTCTTGCATTTAATTTAAAAATCATTACACTACTTCAAACCAAGTATTTTCTTGGATGGCATGATGTAAGGGGCTCATTGCCATATAAGCCTTTATCCCCACTATCATTCCCCACCCTCTAATTTCAGAAATCTTCCATTATCTCAAAAGTAGTTGAAATACCTACCCTAAACCATATATTTTGTGGTTCCTCGTGGGAAGACTAATTGTATTGGGAAATTCCAGAGGTCCCTGGGGTCATTCCCCGCCTCAATATTTCAGAAATATTCAATTATTTTCAAAAATAGTTGAGATCCCCTCCCGTAAACCATATATTTTTGTTGTTCCTCATGACAAGACAAGATTAATGGTTATATTTTAGGGGTCCCCCAGGCTCATCCTTATCCCTTTATTATGTAAATATTCAATTATAAAAAAAAAAATAGTTGAGATCCCCTTCCCTTAACCATATATTTTTTTATTATGAGTGGTATCGTGGTATTTTTGGGATCCTCAGGGTCATTCCCCACCCCATTATTTCAGGAATCTTCAGTTATCTCGAAATCCATTGAGGTCCCCACCCCTAAACAATATATTTTCTTATCCCTCATGACAAGACAAGATTTGTGGTAGTATTTTAGGGGTCTCCTGGATCATCCCCACCCTCTTATTTCAGAAATATTCAATTATTTCAAAAGAAGTTGAGCTTCCCACTCCTAAACCATATATTTTCTTATTACCCATGTCAAGACAAGTTGTATGGAGGTATTTTGGGGAACCCCAGTTCATTACCTGCCCCTTAATTTCAGAAATCTTCAATTATCTCAAAAACTGTTGAAGTCCCCTCATCTAAACCATATATTTTCTTATTCCTGGTTACAAGATAAGTTGTATGGTGGTAATTTAGGGGTCCCTAGAGTCATTCTCTGTCCACTTATTTCAGAAATCTTCAGTTATCTAAAAAATTGTTGAGATCCCTACACCTAAATAATATATTTTCTTATCACTTTTGACAAGACAAATTGTAGGGTGATATTTTGTGGTGGTTTCAGTGGTCATTCCTAACCCCTTAATTTCAGATATCTCATTTCTCAAAAACCATTGAGATTCCTACCCCTAAACCATATATGTTTTTATTACCCATGACAAGACAAGTTTCAGAGTGAAATTTATGGGTGTCCCCAGGGCCATACCCCACCACCCTTATTTCAGAAATCTTAAATCATCTGAAAAATACATGTGAACTTTACCACTAAATATGTGTTTTCGTGCTCCTCATGACTAAACAAGTTGTATATTACAATTTTCGGATATTTGGTGAAATTTAAGTTTTGCTGATCGCCTAGATGGACTGCTTTACATGAAGAGATGGGTGGTTTGGGAGACCTTTGTAATCAACTGCTGTTACAATTATACCGTGTTAGATGAGGCATTAAGCCTTTTACCAATATTGTGAAATTCATGTGTCTTGGGGCAAGAGTACTGCCTCTTGGGCAGGGCCAAAATGGTTATATTGTGGAAAGAAACATAATTCACTTTTGTGAATTATGGAGAAAGAAAGAATGCATGATTAGAAAGAGCAAAAAACTTTACCATAATTGTGAAATTCATGAAAATTTTGGTCTGTAAGACACAAAAAGTGATTGATGTTTTTATTTTTTTGAATCTAATCCAGATATGACAAAATCACATCTCACTATGATATGATTAAACCTACTATCCTAGTATAATAGGATTGAAACTTGTCAATATTGTATGATAGTTAAATCAATATATCCATCATCTAGTATGTAGTATAAGGAGCACATAGTTGACATATTGATTTCTAAAGACCAAAAATGTGCATACTCAGGTGACTGTTAAGGCCTATGGGCCTCTTGTTCATATTTTACATGATCATGTTTTTGTCCTCATTTCCTCAGTAATCACTATAGATAGGGAGAGTCTTTTGGGATTTTGAGTGGCCAAAGTCTCTTATTTTTGGTTTTCAATTTATTTTGTGTGAGATTTACAATAGAAAGCAGAATGGGAGAATTGTATTCTTATTTTCGGCTTGTTGAATCACCCCTATCTACAACAGTTTACCGGTACCTCATGTTTGTATTTGTTCTGGTCTTTGACTGAGATTATCATTTTAATATGGACATTTCATCCTTTCAGCTTGTTCAGGTGTATCACCACCAGCTACAACAGTTTTCCTCATATTTCTCATCTTTGAGGCACTTCTGTTTGGAATTTTTACAGCAATTATGTGTGGAACACAACTTTCAGCCATTTGCACAGATGAGACAGTAAGTATTCACATTTTCAGGTTCCTGACATTGCTCTGTCCCTCTGTTTGACTCATTAACCCCTAAAAGCACAGTTGGACTGGTTTAAGTTATTGATTGACAGAAGAAACGATTGTTTTTGAGGGATTCATAAGTTAGATAAACCTTGTACACAGCTGAATACATTTTGTCAGTTTTAGTTTCACTTTCAGGTTGGAAGACACTGCTCTTGAACCATATTTTAGAACTGGGTTTAGTCTGATTGAAGTTTGGAAATAAATAAGTTTTTGTATAAATTGGCAGAATCACTTCTGCTCTATATGCTGACATTTTCTAAATATTGTTTTTTTTCACAAAATTTGTTGATGTTTACCTGAATGAAACTTTTGGTTATCCTTATAAGATAACCATCTGCTTCTCTTTGCGATCTGTACAACTGCATGTTCGTCAGTTGTAAATAAAACATGCCAACTTTTATTGTAAATTATTTTATTTTCCACAGTTCCTTCCTGATAATGATGACATTTCCCATTACATTTGAAATGGTGGTCTTGGGTATATTTAAAAAATATACTATTTTCTTCTTTTGATTGGAATTGATTAAAAGCTACTGTCATTTCTTTTCTCTGCTGGGAATAATTCATGACTTTTTCAGCCCATGTTTTTGAGAGTGAAAAGTTACAACAGCACTCAATCTGACAGCATTATAATGACATTATGTTTGTTTGCTATGTATCAAATAGGATAACTCACCTGTTTTGTGTTTGTATTCTATATTAAGCTCAAACTAAATTTTACGAATTACTTTGTTTTCAAGGCTCTCCTGACAATGAAACAGCAAATACTTATATCCCATGACTACATGTATATTTAGATTATAGATATGATACATATCTCAAGAGATTAAAGAGCTAAAGCTGAAATTGAACTCATCCAATTACAGAAAAAAAATCTATTTTTCATTTTGATCAGTATACAATGTACACAAGATATATTGCACTTCAAATTTTATTCATATGCATGTTTCTAAACATATGGTTTGGTTTAAACATATTTACAGTAAAACCTGCTATATGACCACCTGTGTATAAATACCACCTGGTCACAAAGACCATTTTTTGCTGTCCCCAATTGTACCGTTTATGTACAAATCAAATATATAAAGACCACCTCCCTATACAGACTGATTTTGTTGGGTCCCTAAGGGGGGCTTTATACATTTATACAAGTTTTACTGTATTTCAGTTTTCAATTATTGACATAACAGAAACAAAAAAAATGCAGACATGGGATTGGTAAAAAAGCACACTGCTCTGTACAGATGTGCAATATGAGTTATAGACATTCGGAATAATTATATATAGAACAATTAAAAGAATAATAATAATCCAAAATGTGAAGTGATAGGAATAAGGAAATAAGTAAACTGAATCGAATAGTGATAAGAAAATAAAATAAAACACTCACACACACACACACACACACACACACACACACACACACACACACACACACACACACACACACACACACACACACACCTCTCTCTCTCTCTCTCTCTCTCTCTCTCTCTCTCATACACACATGCACACACACACACCACACACACACACACACACATTTCCCAGATGGAATACAACTGTGAAGAAGTTAGTAGGTTTTTATTACTACCATATATAACCAAGTAGCATGATAAGTAACACATAATAAGAAAAAAGAAAAAGTGTGTGAAGATGCTAGTTTGATTATGTATTTTTAAGAAAAATGTGGGTAGATGCAATTATATTTTATGAGAGCCTTCTACTGTTCAAAATAAATTTTTCAACACTCAAGAAAATTAGTCTATTTACTTGGATAGAAAAAGAGTTGTCACCAAACAAAAGCACATTACATGAAACTGGAATCCCTATATCATTAAGCATTTGGTGTTTTATGTCGCCATACATGGTGCATTCAAGTAAAAAATGGGAAACATGTGGTTTCTAAAAATGTTTTGTCTGAAATGTTGTACCATTTTCTGCCTAATACTTACATATAGGTTGTAGATGTCTCATAGTGATTTACCAAAATCTGTGCACAGGTTCCTATCCTGTCGTAAAGTGAGAGACTGAGTTTTTAGTTTCATCTTTAAATTCAGACCATGTAAAGAATTAACTAAAATAATATAAAGAATCATACATATCATCTGTGGTCATCAGACCATGAAAAACAATTTGATCCACCAATACATGTATACAATATCTGAATATATATTCTGATTAAAAAAATTGCCCTGAAAGATTTTTGAACGAGGTTAAAAATTGATGATCTTTGAATTTTATCATGTATGGTTAAAAAAAATATAACTATTAGGGAATTATAACCTTTTTTCTTTTCTTTTGAAAACAGATCATCGCAAAATAAGGATTTATGAATCATTATAGAAAAAGCAATTCAGTTACAATTATTATGTACAATTTAAAGGTACATGTGTATCTGTGATGGCTGATGATGACTGCTACACGAGTAAATCTTTTTCCCATTCTTGTACATTGTATCTAAATATAGGAAAATTGGACAAATACAGTAGAATCTTTTTATGTTAAAATTGGATGATTCGAAATTACGGTGATATAAAAATTAAACCGAATACCTTGGTTTTGATTGATAGATAAACAGATGAATAAACATTAATTAAAATGATCTGGAATTCTAGATATCCTGAAGTAATAGGGGTGGTTTTGTGAACTTCAAAACAATGAGAGACCTCTATAATTGCTACTGAATATATAATTCATTGAATAATGAAACAGTATAGAATTTCTATAACTTAAAGAAAATAAATACAGAAAGAAATATTTTCTGTTGGTTATATACTTGAGTTTCAAGTGAGCTTTTCTGATCGCCTTTTGTCCGTCCGTCTGTCTGTCCGTAAACTTTTTCACATTTTTTGTCTTCTCCTCCAAAACTGCTAAAGGGATTTTGATGAAACTTTATAGGAAGCAAGTACCCAAGGTCCTGTACCAAAATTGTTCATTTTGTCCTGATCAGCCTAAGGGTGAATCCAGGGTAGGGCAAAAGAGGACCCAGGGGTATACCTCTTTAAAAATCTTCTCCTCCAGAACTGCTGCATGAATTGAAAAACTAATTGTTATGTATCTGAATGATCTACATAGATGTATGATTCAAGTTTGTTTATTTCGTTGAAATTGGAAAGTCAATTTTTATACGTTTTTGACGTCTTTTTAGACTTTGTAATTTTCATTACTTTTTAAAATGATTTCTTTGATTTTCTCCCCTATTATTCATTATGATGCATGTATTATATGTGTTTTATCTGTGGTTTGGAAGATATATACTTTCCTGAAAGAATTTTGCTGAAATATATTTATAGAAGTTAGTACTCAAGGTCCTCTACCAGGTTTGTTTATTTCGGCCCGATCGGTCCAGGGGTGGATCCAGGGTGGGGCAAAGGAGGCCCCAGGGGGTACCGTTCTTTAAAAATCTTCTCCTCCAGAACTGCTGTATGGATTGAAAAACTAATTGTATCTGAGTGATCTACATAGATGTATGATTAAAGTGTGGTAATTTTGGAAAGTAAATTTTTGACATGTTTTTGACATCTTTTCCAGCTTTGTCATTTTCATTCATTTTTAAGTCTCCTCCACTCCTAAGGAGTGTTAAAATAATTTGTAAATTTGAGATTCCCATATTTGTAAGATACTAACACAGTTCAGGTGAGCGATGTGGCTCATAGGCCTCTTCTTTTAAATTAATGATTTTTTCTACATTTGTACATACACTTTGAGATGGTTACATGTATTTCAGCATACAAGCTGTTGGATAAAAATTTAAAGTATAATTCAGTTACAGTTAATTGAACATGCCAGCAACATGCAAATATATGTGAATATTATCAGCAAAAATTCAATACCATGGTTTAAATTTTCAAATTACATTTCGTGTAAATATTCAAGTTTTAAATTTCATACAGAAATATCAATTCTTTTAAGAAATTGAATATTGGTTCAAGTCCTATTTAAAGTTAGTCTTATGCCGTGTACTAGTTTTGTGATATTCTTAATTTTTATTTCACCTGACCCAAAGTCTCAAATTTTTATGGCCCTGACCTGAAAGGTCCACTGGGGGCATAGTGTTTGGATCGTCTGTCTGTTTGTCTGTGTGTTTGTCTTTCTATCAATAATTCTGTCTCACTTACATATAAAGTGCAATATTTCAAATATGGATTGTGATACAGTAACCAAACGTTAGACTGTAAGTTCATCTAAGGGTTGCTCATACTTCACGGACATCACATGCTGGTGGGGTGGGATCATACTTCACAGACATCACATGCTGGTGGGGTGGGATCATACTTCACGGACATCACATGCTGGTGGGATCAGGTTTTTTTGTTTGGTGTGTTGTTGTTTACTTTACGGACATCACATGCTGGTGGGGTGGGATCATACTTCATGGACATCACATGCTGGTGGGATGGGATCATACTTTACGTACATCACATGCTGGTGGGGTGGGATCATACTTCATGGACATCAACATGCTGGTGGGGTGAGATCATACTTCATGGACATCACATGTTCTGGTGGGATGGGATCATACTTTACGGACATCACATGCTTGTGTTTGGGGTGTTTGTTGTGTTTTTGGGTGGTGTGTGTTTTTTTGGTGTTTTGTGTGTGTGGTGGGGTGGGATCATACTTCATGGACATCACATGCTGGTGGGGGTGAGAGTGGTTCCTGTTTTTTGTGTGTTTTGGGGGTTTTGTTTTGTGTGTTCTGTTTTGTTGTGATACAGTAACCAAACGTTAGACTGTAAGTTCATCTAAGGGTTGCTCATACTTCACGGACATCACATGCTGGTGGGGTGGGATCATACTTCACAGACATCACATGCTGGTGGGGTGGGATCATACTTCACGGACATCACATGCTGGTGGGATCATACTTTACGGACATCACATGCTGGTGGGGTGGGATCATACTTCATGGACATCACATGCTGGTGGGATGGGATCATACTTTACGTACATCACATGCTGGTGGGGTGGGATCATACTTCATGGACATCACATGCTGGTGGGGTGAGATCATACTTCATGGACATCACATGCTGGTGGGATGGGATCATACTTTACGGACATCACATGCTGGTGGGGTGGGATCATACTTCATGGACATCACATGCTGGTGGGGTGAGATCATACATGTACTTCACGGACATCGCATGCTGGTGGGGTGGGATCATACTTCATGGACATCACATGCTGGTGGGGTGGGATCATACATGTACTTCACGGACATCACATGCTGGTGGGTTGGGATCATACTTCATGGACATCACATGCATTTCTTGTTTGAAATACTTAAAGAAAAAAAAAAGATACAAAGTGTATCGAGCCTCCTAAAAATTTAATTTTCGTACTTTAATTATTGTACCATAGTGTTGTGTTTACACGTGCAATCAATGATGTTCCTATGTAAAAGAAAGTCCTTTGATGTAACAATTACAGTTAAACTTGCCTAAACTTAAAGTCATCCCTGATAAAGGACACCACCAGCCTTTAAATGATGTTGAAGCATAATATTTTTTAACTTTTTTTGTAATGAAAGGCCACCTATCTAAAATATTCCTTTGCCTCTTCCCTTGAGCAGCTTTAATTTGTAGACAAGTTTGAATACACCGTTAAATTTTTAAATGGTTTATTTTCATGTTTAATTAAAACTGGCAGGTGTGTGTCTACAAAAACAATGTTAAAAGTTTAAATTATGACTTTGTTTGTTAAGAATAATTCATTTGATAGAACAGCTGTATTTCTCAGTGTATGCCTACAGCATATTATACATGTAATAAGACGAAATACTAGCTGTATCATTCATCACCTCATTTCAGTGCTTTGATTTCTGCATACATGTATCACTTACAGTTAAGTTCATTTAGTTTAAAGTGTTTTACAGAACTGTAGTGATATTGTTTTACTGACTCTTTGAACTTCACAACAGTCTCCATTTATCATGTATAAATTAGCTTGTTTTTAATATATATTATTTTCTCCCATGTGATTTACTTTATTCATGAGAACTTTGTCATATTCCAAATGATATGCATTCACTGATACAGAAGGAAAATAGATAGGGAAGAAAATTTCAGATACTTTTCTATTGATAGTAAGATAGCTCACCTGATTCAAAAGGATAAGTGAGCAATTGTCTTGACCTGTGGTCCAGTGTTTGTTGGTTTAGAGATTTGTAATCTTTGATTACTCTGTTATTTTCAGGACACTTGAGCCAAAGTCTCAAGGTGACCTATAGCTATTATCTTTTGTCTGTTGTCGTCCACTGTGCACCATCATTTGTAAACTTTTTCACATTTTTGACTTCTTCTCAAGAACCAGTTGGCCAGTTTTAACCAAACTCGGTAGATAGTATTCCCATGTAAAGCACCATAAAGTTTGCATACAGAAAGGGACTAGGACCCATAGGAGCCCCAAAGAGGACCAAAACTTGGTACATATCTTAAAATCTTCTCATCAGATGACATTCAATTGTATGCATGATTGTTATTCAACTACAAAGTTTGTGAATAAAAAAGAAATCTGTCCATGAACAAGCCACTATGAAGTGCTTTAATAACATAAGGAATAGTTTTATACTTATGACTGAATAAGAAAGCTGCAAGGAATTATCTAAGGGTCATTTTGACAAAAATCCAAGGTCATGGGGTCAAAAATAAAGGTCACAGGCACCTAAGTAAATAAAATTTTTTTTGTGTCCAATTTTAGACATTTTTGGACTTCTCAAGAGAAATAAAGTGTCCAATTTTTGCACAATTGATATGAAGTATTCCCATGTGAATCCACATTAAATAATGAAAAAGGAAAATAAGCCACAGGGTCCTAAAGGGTCCAAAAGGACAATAACTTAGTACATCTGTAAATATCTTCTCATGAACCAATGTTCAGCTTTCAAATTTTGTATGGATGACTGTTGAGTCAGTATCTAAAAAATTTGGAAATAAAATTAAAATTTGTTTGGGCACAATAAATGACATACATGTAGGGCACATTTTTAAACAAATGACTTGATAACTCAAATGTACAAAAATATATATTAGGAAGTTGTTGGGGTTATCTAAGGATCATGATTAAAACTTTGTAGGTCATAGGGTCAAAGGTCAAGGTGTTGTAGGTACCTAAGTAAATAGAAAAATCAAAGTTTCTTACTTCCCCACATAATTAACTAATTCTAAAGGAAATTAGTAACTTAGTTTGCAGGGAACTTCACCTCCTTAATTCAAAGAGAAACTTAAAATGTTTAATTTTGTTTTAATGTGTATACTTAATTCAGAATGAAGAGAAAAAAACTATTTTTTTTATAATGATTGCTTACAGCATATGGCCACTGACTGTTGTTAAGAAACTGTCAAGCCGATGTTTGACTTTGACTAGAGATAGATAAATTGTAAATGACTGTTAGATCAAAGAGGAAAGGCAATGTCACTGTATCACACAATTCATCTTCATCAGTATTTCTGCCTTGTACAGTCTACACAATGTGAACTGGAATGTTATTTAGAACATGAGCAGTGCGCAAGAGTTTGATGACTTTATCAAAACTCGGAGCTATTGAAATAAATCATATCTCATTGATTACTGTCCATCACTTTGCCATTTTAACCATGTAAGATGTTTTCACGGCCTGCTGACTATGTTTGTATTTTGCCTCTTTCTTGATTAGTTTTCATTTCACATTTTGACAGGAAAACTTGAAGAGATTGTGATTTTGATGAAATGTTTTTATAACTGAGATTTATTGGAATCAATGTCAGATGTTGGTATCTTTTCTGTAGTTCATTGTACTGATTATTTAGTGTTATATTGTACTTTGTGTTAGATATCATTTCAGGATTACATGGTTATAGAATTTCATAGATAATTGTTTCTAATTATCATTGTAAAACTTGGGAGATAAATGTCTTGTAACCCAATAGCTCTTGTTGTCAGTTTTACTGTGGTAGATCACTGAAACCTAATTTGATTTTGTGAGAAAGTTTGCCCCAGTTTACTTGTAGAAAGCTATTTTTTAACTTGGTACAATTCTACATTGTAATTGGGTTCTCTTTTCTGCCATAAAACTGGCCAAGATCATATTACTGAAAAATTGTTGAATGTGACATAAAACAACACAAAAAAAAATAAAAGCTGAAATACTGTTGTAGAGTATTTATAAAGTGGCATTAGCTGTGTTTTCCAAAAAAAATTATTTCATTTTTATCACTAAAATTGATGTACAGTAATGAATAAGATGTAAAACACAGCTAATGTCTCTTTAATGAAAACTTTGGATATTGCAATACAACTTTTGTATTTTTGCTTTCGAACCAATGTGTCATATTGGCATCCATGCTTTCAAATTGATGTTATTCCTTGAGAGAAAATTACAATAATCATTTTGCAAAAATGTACTATTAGGTTTTGAAAATATGTCAAAAATTTTCTTTCAGTTTTGATATCTTTAAAGAACCTAACAGGCATTTAACATACTCCAGATGGTGCTTTATTTTGTTTTTTGTTTTTTCTTGTTTACAGTTATCTAGCAATAACCCAGTTGATATACATTTTAATTGTTTTATCCTAATTAGAGTTGATCACCAGATTTTGTTTTGACTGTGTGTTTTCATATTGATTTATTTGAACATTTAGTCTGATTTGATCTCTGTTTACCAGCTGATAATTTGATCTGACTGTTATTTGCCTTTCATATTGACGAACTGAAAATCTTGAGGAAGTTAAGGTTTTGGTTTATGATGCATTGATCAGCAGTGGTGAAAGATAGAAAAATTGCTATGCTTCAGACATGAAAATTCTTTATAAGTCAGATGCATTGATCAGCAGTGGTGAAAGATAGAAAAATTGCTATGCTTCAGACATGAAAATTCTTTATAAGTCAGATGCTTGACAATAATATTATAGGTCAACGTCATATAAGAATCTGCATGGTACATGTATGTGACACATGATTATGAGTTTTGTAAGAGACTTAGATGAGAAAACCTAACCTTTATTTATATATATATATATATATATATATAGTAACATTCAGTGGTATATATATACACACACACACACACACATACACAGTTGACTCTCGATACCTCGAAGTCCAGGGGACCACTGAAAAACTTCGAGGTTTCAAGAGTTTGAGTTTTCGAGAGTAGGTTCTTAAAACTACACAAAATCAGGTGGATTTGTTTTTTCTTAATACGCATAGATTTTGAATTTTGTCATAAACAATTCCCATACATAGTTTTCAAACATAAAAAACATGTAAATAAATTTATATTCATAATGTACTCAACTTGGATATAAACGGTCATCTACATATAGAAGTCCTATAATGTTGCAGTAGCCTACAGTACTGCTTGATCTAAAAGTTAAAATACTGCTTTGCTGT
Source organism: Atrina japonica (assembly GCA_030159075.1). Classification (NCBI taxonomy): domain Eukaryota; kingdom Metazoa; phylum Mollusca; class Bivalvia; order Pterioida; family Pinnidae; genus Atrina; species Atrina japonica. Next base: position 205,225 of record BROG01000838.1, read on the forward strand.
GACAGTTATACTGGAAATTGTACTCTAGTATGCGTCTTTATACAGTTTTTCTGTTTTGAAGTTTCGACGTTCGTGCCATCGAGAGCCACACATATATATATATATATATATCATAAAACACCATAAAATTTTAGAAATACTTCGTTCCCATAATAGCACTCCAATTAGAATTGTCAATTCCAGAGGTTTCAAGATTATCAGTTAGATAGCATTGACTTCATTGTATTTGTTATTTATGAAATAATTTCAAAGATTCTGATCGTCATGTTTCTGTGCCTCATCTAAATTTAGAACAACTCCTCGTGTTGTCAGCCATCAGTCATGCAGCTTGTCCCATTTCTATATTAGTAATATTCATTTCCAAATAAGAGAAAAATGAGCAAATCTTGATCTGCCACTAAACAGATTTATTGGATTTTTGTAAAACATTTTTTATTGGGTTGATAGAGGTTATCTTTATGTTATTTAAGTAACTTCAGTCACTTTAGTCCTACTTTGATCTATGTGAATTCTGATGGAAATGGAGCTTCTGACATATTGAAATTGACTTTGAGAACACTTTTCCTGATATCTGTCTTGTCTACTGTTACACAAGTCACTGTATAATTACTGATATTTTTCATTTTTTGCTCTATATTGCTGACCCACTTTCATGACCTGGTTTTTTATATTACCTTTTAGAGAATTAGTACGTAATACACACAATATGTTGTGTGACTTATTGCACTTTTTCATCTTAATCCATTCAATCTTTTCCACACTCATATTTCATAAAAATGCATTGTATAAGCTTATGGTAAGATTTGATGTAACTTGTATATCATGCTCCAAAAAGTGTTCTACAACAATTAACTCCAGAGTTTGATACTGACTAAGTGGTCATATGTCAATATTTGTAAGTAGAAATAAGTACATACCTCTATAATTAATGACTCTGATTGTGCTTGATGATAAGATTGATTTTATTAATGCTAATATAGAGAATCATGCACATGATTTACGGTTGACTTTTTTATGACTAGAATCGCGACTTAGAGGATCACTGGCAATACTCAAACACAGTATCTATAGTCACATACGGGTCACAGATTATAAATCATTTCCTTAAATTTAAGTTTTAGCATTAAAATCTAAATATTTTGAGGTGCAGTGAAGACAAAAAATAGTGACACTGTTAGCACAGATAATGTTAATTTTGAAGCAAATTTGTCTCTTCTAGTTATCCTCAAGCAAAATTCATTTTCTTTCAGAATTCTTCTGATGTAAAATCTGCCTTACCCATTGTCTATCTGTAGGATTTCAGTTTAAAATGTATTTTATCAACAAGATTAGATACTATAGTCTTACTAGCTATATCTACATGACTTTTATCTTTCCAGGGAATAGAAAATCTTAAGAAAGAAAGTCGGACCTGGGAGAAAAGATCTAACTGGTTCTCTTTGAAGGCTGTATTTGGACATCCGTTTAACTGGAGGTGGTTTTCACCTTTCAGCTCACCAAAGTTTGTATATTCACAGTCCTATTTGTACTCAGTTTGACAAGAACTTGATCAAAATTATCTATGTGTGATGTTGAGCTGCCCTCTAATAGCATTATGCTACTCTGTGATACACAGACACCAGTGTGATATTGGGCAGCTCTATGACTTTCTCTGTTATCAACAAGTGCTCAGTAGCATCTTCTAGTTGTATAGTATTATTTGATGTTGATATCATTTTATGATAATCAGAAATTCATACATGTACTTTGTAAACTTCAGTCTGTCAGTCATATCATGTCACATTATGTCATGCCATGTCATTCATATTTCTCTAGAAAACACCTTTTTAGCTCACCTGACTATGTCAGGGTGAGCTTTTGCCATCACTTTGCGTCCGTCGTCCGTCCGTCCGTCGTTAACTCACTTTCAAAAATCTTCTCCTCTGAAACCACTGGGCCAAATTGAACCAAACTTGAACTGAGTCGTCACTAGGGTATCTAGTTTCAAATTTGTTATTTTCTATGTCGCAGGTCAAACAACGTGGCCGCTGTTGCTAAAAATAGAACATGGGGGTAAATTGCAGTTTTTGGCCAATAACTCAAAAACCATTACAGATATCAAAAATCTGACGGGGTAAAAGTGATCATGCAATTTTGAAGAAAATCGGAAAACTCATCTCGGAGTTATAGCCCTTTTTTTTTGTAAAATTTTCAAAATTTTGTCATTTTTAATTTTTTATTTCAAAAAATGTAGCAGATAGAGGTCAAGTGTAAATTGCAAAAATGTTCAACATATCAAGATCTACCCACCGTGAAAATTTGAAGACAATCCAAAAACCTGTGTAGGAGTTATTGCCCTTTTTTCACAGAATTTTTTCAATTTTTATGTTTTTCGTCTTCTAACTCCAAAACTATGAAAGATAGAGGTCGAATGTAAATTGATAAAATGTTTGCCATGATGTGGCGACTTCAAAACCGGTGTTGAAAATTGTTTGTTGACCGCCATTTTCAAAATGGCCGACAAAAAAGGCGGCTGGAAAATTCAACATTGTTTGATTTCAATGAAATTTGGTTTCCAAATAGATATTGATGTTGCGACTTCAAAACCGTTGTTGAAAATTGTTCCTTGACCGCCATTTTTAGCTCACCTGGCTTTTGGAATCACTTTGCGTCAACAAACATGGCGGCTATGGCGAGGCTTAGTTTAACATTGGATCCTATAGGAAAATCATCTTCTCCTCTGAAACCACTGACACAAATTTAACCAAACTTTACAGGAATGATGTATGCAAGGTCCTTTACAAAGACTGCTCATTTTGTTCTGATCCGTCAAAAATCATGGCCACTAGAACGGGGCTTAGTTTAACATTATATAGCCAAAAGAAGACTGCTGTGTTGCACACACTGCAAAGTTTTTCGCAGAACCTTATTCATTCATTCATGAATCCGGTTCCTGACTTGGAAGAAGAACATTGGATCCTGTGGGAAAATTACATTTTCATCTTCTCCTCTGAAAACGCTGAAGCAAATATAACCAAACTTTAGAAGAATGATGTATTGAAGGTCCTTTACAAAGATTGCTCATTTAGTTCCGATCTGTCAAAACCATGGCCGCCAGGGCTGGGCTTAGTTTATCATTGGACCCTATGGGAAAATCATATTTTCATTTTCTCCTCTGAAACCACTGAAGCAAATTCAACCAAACTTTACAGGATTTATGTATGGAAGGTCCTTTACAAAAATTGCTCGGTTCGTCTGATCTTCTCAAGCAAATAACCAGGTGAGCGATACAGGCTCTTGAGAGCCTCTTGTTAAAATTTTCTCAACACATTCCCATGTGAGTTGTGAAAATGTCCACCTCTTCTTTATAAGCAAGAGATGTTTTTAGAATTGTAAGTTTTTATCATGAAGAAACAAATTTTTAATACAGTTGCATCTGTAGAAAAATACTAATGTGAATAAGGTATTTAAAGTAAAATCTTCATATTTGACCTTTATTTTCTCAGAGTCTTTATCCTGTGCATCATCTGATGTGGATTGTACATGTTACAAATGGTGCATACCATATGTCATTACTTGTTAAGCATGTACTGTATCCAATCATATATAAAATAATATAATAACAGAATATATATTGAACACAGTGATATGTTTAAAAGATTGAATTAATTGTACCACAATCTGTTGTACAGCTAAAACAAATAACAAAATTTGATATTTCAGATTATATCCCAGACTGCCATCTAATTTGATTTTAATATTCATCTTTTTCTACTTTCATTTATTTTTCTTCAATTCTTTAAATTTTCTAGTTGATGACGGAATGATACTAGTCTTTGTACTATACTGGCATTAGACATGTGACCAAATCTTCAAGTTGTTATTTTATATTCTAATATTTACTGTTTTCCATTCCTGCATATTTCATTGCTTCATATCCTGCATATTTGAATTGCTTCATATCTACTGCCAGAGCTACCCATTTATTTGATAGATGCATTGAATTATTTTTTTTTCACTTAGGCTTTGTTAGACTGATAGTACTTGTGCATTAATTTAAATTTTGGTGATCAAATGATCAAGTCCTTCATTTGCTCTTGAGATCAAAGATAAGACAACTTATTGTTTTTGTCCTGTCCGATTGTCCACTTGTTTGACTGACCACATATCTGTTTGCCCTCTTGTCTGTTTGTCCACATATCTGTTTGTCCATTAGTCTATCTGCTTGTCCATTAGTCTATTAACAGGCATTTGGTTTTAAATACTTTTTTCTTCCACCTACTTTAACATATTTATAATATTTCTTTATTATATCAATGACACTTCAGATGTATTCAGCAATCTGCAATATTTGCTAGAGTTATGATCCTTTATATCTTCAAGAATGATGATATCTCAGGGACAAAGTGTTTGTCAATCTCATTTTGTCTGGTAATTTCAGTTTGGATAATTCATTGCTCCTTTGTTTTTTTTATAATCATCAAAATAATGAGGATAAGATGTACATGTACAGTAACCAGTCAGAAGTTAATATCTGTGTAGTGTAGTGTATCTTATAAAAATCACAGATACCAAAGAACAAATTTTTAAGATATCCAGGAGATAGTTTTGATTAGTGAAATGTATTACTGTCTGGTATACCAATATTTTCTGAATAACTGACTGGTGTATGGTTGTCACTATTCTGAAATATTTCATCAGTATTTAGCAATTGATGTTTCTGTGATTACTGTATATTTGTCACTTAATTAGAGCACCTGCATCAGGCAGCACCTTTGAAGCGCCATTGTTATGCATGTTGATAGTAATGGTTCATATTATTGTATATAGATTTAGTCATACAATATTATTTTTGTAGGATGAACTTTTTTATTGCCAGTTTATGTGAAATGAAATTAATTTTTTTCTGTGATTGAAATCACACCATAGTTATAATGGTTTGATGGAAGTTAAAAATAAATATTGTCATTTTTAATCAACTATACTATGTGTTAGATAATTTTTTTTGGTATAGTTAGGAGCCTAAAATTTGAAGAAAATGGTGTTCTGCCATATACACATTACAAAAGTTCTTTACATATGTCAGGAACAAAATATGCTCATGGTTAAACATGTCAAGGTTACTTGTCTCAGAGTGTCCACAAAATGTATCAAACTGATGACCTTGAGCAATAACTGAAAATCAAATTTTAGATTTTATTTCAGAGATAAAGTAACACCGGTAATGTTTATAAGTCATGCATTGCACAACCTGCTATTTAGGATTCAAACAACTTTTATTACAGCCCACCCTTTCGTACAGATCTGATCCCAGTGATTATTTACTGTTTAGAAATAGGAGAGTTCTGAGTTTCTACGTCTAATTGACTGCCAGTCACATGACCCCCCCTTTAATTTTGGTTATTCCGAGTGATTTTATACAACATGATGTCTCAGTTAGACATACAATATTAATGTGCTGCTTAAGACAATAATAAAATTGGAAAATATAATTGAGTGTCATCTTTTGCATTTTTCCCCTTTCCTTAAAAAAAGAAGAAAGATAATATGTTGGCTAGAAGGTAGCGACAACTACATACAATAACTTCTGGAATTGTTTTGTTAGCTATAGCTTGCAGCAACAGAAAAGATTCAGTTTTCTATCCAAACATAAAGAAATCTGTAGATCATGCATAATACTTTCAGTTCTCATACTGTCATTGAATTAAAATTGATTTTCAATGGCAGATTTTTTATCATTCAATAGATAGAGGAAATAAGTGAGGTCACAAAATCTTCTGGCAATACTAAGCCAGCAAGGAAAAATTGGAGCTATGGACAAACTTAGGACTTTCTTTTAATATTCTATTAGCTGGATCCAGATTTGCTGGTGATGATAGATTACAGACTGCCATAGATCACTGGTTTAATAAAGGTCATACACTTGATGTCCGTTTCAAATGTTTCATAGTCCAATAGTAGTAGATTATATATATATATATATATATATATATATATTATATATATATATATATATATATATATATATATATTATATATATATATATATATATATATATATATATAAGTAAGACTATTTTAAAAAGTTATTGTAGATGGTTTTCTTCAATATATATTTTGTTGAAATTTTTGACTATGACACTTTCAGATTTTAAAAGAAGTTTGTTTCCAATTGAGTATTATTATCTCTAGTTTCATCTTCTGTTGGAATTTGATATTATAGAATAATATAAGAAAATACACCTTGTGATGATTAAATATTTTAGGCATGGGAATATTTTGATTTTAGTTCTGTTATTACAGGATATGTCATGAAATAAAATGTTTGTTTCCATTCTTTTGACTTTTGTTTAAATACAGTTTACTGGAGACATTGTGAGGTGAGTTGTCAGGTTATGAACTTGATATTCTGCGCAAAGATATATAAGGCCAAAACTGAAAGAAACTTTTTGTTTGTTGTGCTACAATAAGACCATTTTGGAGTTGTCCCATTACATCATGGATCGTCACACTAGTGTGCAGTTTCAAAGAGAAAAGAAGGGCATCTTTATATTTTGGATCAGCAAAGTATAACATATTATTAATTCGAACATGAATATCGTGAAGTAATAGATACCAGATTTGAAAAAGTGATAACACTTTCCCTATTTAGAAAGCGATAATTTATCTATGATTAATTCCTGGCAGATGACCTGAAATAGTATATCGTCGATGAAAATATTACATAACGGAATTGACCTTGCCGGACTTTCATTTTTTAAGTCACATGATCAGGGTACAAACTTTTCTGACAAAATTGAAGAGAATAAAACAACTCGAAAATGGACTATTTTATTTGTTCTTCTAAAGACCTTACTAAAATATATCAAGAAAAAGTTGACTAGTTTGCAGTGTGTGTATACCGGGTATGTATGTATGTATGTATGTATATATATATATATATATATATATATATATATATATGCATAAATCTTGTGTAATTGTCATGATGGAAATAAATAAGAATCGGTTGCAAAGTGGACACAGGATAAACTTCTCATCGTTTGTGAGAATAAGTAAATTAATAAAGTCATGACATATTACTTAATACATGTGCATACATACATACATGTAATGATCACAATTGATAGCATACATTAGCAGATATTTACTTTTTACTCTTATATAATCAATGATCCTCCAAATTTCCAAAGGACCTAATTTTTTAATTAAAAGGGGCATCTTTGGAACTTTTATTGAATGTCTAAGAAATACCTTTTGCACGTACACATACATGTATATATGCAAATAAATCATTGTTGATCGACATTTGAAATTATCATCAGAACCTAATTTTAGAGTTAAAGAAAATCATAAATTCAAAAGTAGAATAATTAAATGTGAAAATGTAATTTTAGAAAATTTGACCCAGAAGTTCCTTTCCCTCATAATAATACAAAGATAGAGTTTACTCGGTACATAACAAACATTTTTTTTCTGATGGCCTTCACTTGCCCAATGAACGTTCTGAACAAAAGTAATCCTGTTATAGCAGTGTGATTGCAGTGGTGCTTTGTATCATTTGTGAGTTGGTGATGGAATGTTGTTACACTAATTTTCAAAAACCAAACAATTTTATATTTTTATCGTAAATCAATAACAAAACATTACACTTTTATAGCATCTAGACAATATTAACGTTCAGACAGTACATTTTAGTGTATGTATTGGAAGTTACAATAAGCAATATTTTGACCATATTGAATGAAATGATCTATAGCAAGAATGTTATCAGTTGAACTAACATTTCTCTTATCTTGTAATTAAGGTTGCTATTACATATTGGAGCAAAGGATGTTGAGTATTTACTTACGTATTTCGTGTTATCAGAGATTCAATGCCTTTTAGCTAATGCAGTCATTAGGGTGTTGTTTGTGACTATCAAATTCTCTTGAATTCTCATTGACAAAACACGTCTCTGTTTCATAGATACCAAAATCATTTCATTTTTCTGAAGGAATTTGGTTGTTTGACGTATATGTTGAATTTCGTATTTTGATATATATCACAGTATTGAGAATTTGTAAGATTTGCACATAGATCTTAGAATTGTGTTGTGGCATTAAAGTTTATTTTTATATATTCAGAACGTCCTTCCATTGACCGACATTACACTTAAAATGTACTTCTAAAAATTCTTAATATCAAATCTTCTAGAATTGTATTCTGTGTCATGTCATTCAAGTTAGTTTTTCTGACTCTAACTATGATTTTTTATTGTAGTACACTGCAGGGAATTATGGTACTACATGTATATGACATGCCGATATTGGAATTTTATAGTTGTAAAATGTTTTATTGCGAAACACTGCACTGGGCTTTATAGACACCTATTTCTATGTTAAAGCAATACAGGGCCAGCCAAATGTAAAATAATGTTTTATTGGTTTAATTGTGTTAAATTAAAGGCATAAAAAATTACTTTGCATCAACATTTATCAGATCTTTTTTACGGCCCGAGATATTTTACCAAGGATATCTTTGATATGTAATATAACGATTAAGACCTGTTATTGGACTTTAAAATCAGGTTCTGGCATAATAAAATTATGCTCCGCCAGTCAGATTTCAAGAATACCAAAGTCAAGTCATAATTTTGCCTTTTAAAGTAATTTTCAAGTGTTATGTTGCCAGGCCAAGATCTCAAGGATATAGTGTAACTAAAACATTGTGTTTATCTTGCAAAGATTCTAGTTTATAATTAATTTTGCTAATAATAATAATAATAATAATAATATTATTATTATTATTATTATTATTATTATTATTCCTGTATAAAAAGGTTACTTTCACCCCAAGTTATTTTCGCCCTACTACACTTGCAAACGGTTTCGCCCAGTTTTAAATTCAGACTTTTTACAATTTTTAATAACAATTTTGTGTGTGTTTTAAAATGAAATATATATTATAGATACTCTGTAGTTATAAAAAAGGATTATCTAAAATTCGCCCAGTTTTAAAATCGCCCACTTATGATGAGGACGAACAGGGCGAAAATAAAACATGGGCGAAATTTTCCTGTATACAGTATTACTATTTCTGTATTAAACAACAACATCAGCTCCAGTGTTCAAAGTCTTTTAAGTTATCTAGGCATCTCTCTATATTGTTTTAAGTTGATGCAGTAATGTTCAAATCCTCAAATATTTTCCAAAATTATATTTCATGCGAAATGTATTTTTTTTACTTGAGGTTCTTTTAAAGAATTCCTCGATTCATGATTGTATCTCCATTTCCTGCTAAAGATTATCAATTGGGATATCATTATAATAAGTCATTGTTATTTATCATGTATATGTTAAAGTATATACTATTTCTCTTTAAGAATGAGAAAATTATCATGTGATTTTTAAAAATATTTTTTGTATTATTGTAATTGTCTTTGAAATAAATAGATGAAGTCAGAAGACATTTTGTGTTTTCATTGAAATTACATGGAAATTGTTGTTGAAAAATAATCATTTCATAATTATAATTATATTTCAAGACTTAAATTTTAAGAATCATGTTTTGAATATGATATTAGTGAAATGATTTAGATTAAAGTGTTTGATGATGTCGCTGGCTTAAAAGCAATAATATAACCATAAGAATAAATTATAAAATCAGTATTCTGTTTCAAATTTTTATTACAGATGCATGATATATAAATGATTTTAGGCGAGATATCAGAATTAATTGTCATATTAAATGGCACAGTCGTAGAGAATTTCCTTGTGTATACGAAAATGATTGTGCACACACTTTTGTTATAAAAACTGTACGTTTACATTAAGGAATTCTAACCCGCATTCTGTTTTAATTTCAGCTTTCCTAATTTTAAGACAGTATTTCAGAGACATTTTCACCATGAAAAGTTGAAAACAAATGGTTGGATTGCTTATCTGAAATGTCTTTAGAATATTTTCATTTAAGTTCAGTTAGATGACACAGTAATATTAATGACTTAACGAGCTCATAGTCTCTATGTTTTACAAGACGCTTGTGATGTCTTATTAAGTTAGACAGGGTTTGACATAAGAATAAAATACTATTTGAAACTAATTATAGGGACTATATTTTTTATGAAAAGTATTCTTAATCTGAGTAAATTGGTTTTTATATTCGTTTTGTTGGTTACATGATCACGTGTTTTGGAACTGCTTTTTAGAGATTGGCAAAGAGTTTTATTCATTTGTTTTGACCGTTTTTACAAAACTTATAATCATAGTATTCATATAGTTTTGTTTGTCTGTGAACGAGGACCTTTAAAGATATATTGTCTCTCGAAATTGTATATTACGAGGTGACGTATGTCAGATCATTTAGTTGGGATTAAAACTTGATTACGAATAACCGAACAACTGCAATTTCCAATTTATCAATTTTCTTGAAATATATAAAAAAACTCAGATACCAAAGTATAAATCAATAGAATGTCCAGGACATAGATACAAATCCGGTAAAAATGGACAAACACGGACCTCTGGAAACCAAAAGGTGGGATCAGGTGCCATGGAGGAGTAAGCATCCCCTGTCGACCGGTCGCACCCGCCGTGAGTCCACAGTCAAGTCCAAATGAAATACGTGAGGAGTGAATCATCGTCACAACTGTAACAGACGTCTCAACAACCGCCAACGAAAAGGCAACTCAACATTTCACTTAGTGAAACAGAGTAATTGCAAACAAGACTATAATACCGACCATAAAATTTGCGGAACGTTGACATTAAACGCAGTTTTTGATATCCCTGTGTCAATAATTTGTCAGTGAGTAGTTTACCTCTGTATATGAAATCTTCATATGTTGTACCCGCCCTGACATATCGGATCATTTGTGAAATATAAACTCCATATGCGGGTGACTGAGGGATATGAATACTTAAATGTAGAAAATTTACGATGGGAAAGCCGAAATCGCGTTTGTCGTATAGCTTAGTTGCCAATTTCCCGTCTGTGTCTATATTAAGTAAAATGTCTAAGTATAAATCGTGTGTGCTTGATTCTGTTGTATCCTTAATTTCTAGTTCGCTGGGATATATCGCATTGACATATGTTTGAAAATTGTCATTATTAATTGACAAAACGTCGTCGATATATCTAAATGTCAAATTAAAGGACACCGCTTAATTTGATTCAGCAGTTTCTGAATGAAGTCTGCTTCGTATGAATAAAGGAACAGGCTGGCCAATAAAGGGACACAATTGGTTCCCATAGGAATGGCGACAGTTTGTTGAAAGACCACGTCTCCGAACATTACAAATATAATGTCTATTAGAAATTCCAGCATGTTTTTATATCAACTTCAGTGTATTTATGTGTAGAATCTGAGTGGTGTTTGACAAAATATGTATCCTGATAGCCAATTACTAGATATTTAAATTTTTCGGGTACCAAAAAAAAGTTGTTAATGATGCTAAAAAGTCTTTCTTTGAATTTTTTATGTGGAATATTTGTGTAAAGAGTAGAGAAGTTTTGATACTGTGAATTCGAGAAAAATTGTGCGCCTTCAAATTTTCTAAAAGCTGTTTAGAATTTTTTAGTATCCATATCTGATTTACATCGCTTCTGGAATAAGCAACTGTACAGTATTGTTGAAGTTTCTCCTTAACGGTTGTCAATATCTTGGTAAGGAGTAAAGATAAAGGTTTGGTAGAACATTTGCTGAATCCTGCTATGTATCTTTGCTTATATGGGGTTTTATGAAGTTTAGGTATCCATTATAAATATGGTAGCTCAAAATCGGTATCCGTTGTAGGTATATCAAATGAGCGTAATGCGGACACGTGATTTTGAAGGATCTCGTCCTTTGAAAGTGAGCTACGTGTGTATGTAGGATTACCAGAATTCGTATTAAACCCAAGTTCTTCTAATAACCAATTATAGCAATGTGCCTTACAAATAAAACATATATTATTTGAGGCTTTGTCTGCTGGTACCAGTACATATTGGTCATGTAATCTATCCAGTTCAGTTACTACTTCAAAATAATGAATCCTACAAACAATAATCTCTCATAGAAGCATGGAAGAAAACAAACTTAAATGGACTTAAATCTGGTACGAGATTACCCAAGTTAAACTGCAAATTAAGGTTGAAAATTTGTGATCCTTGATTTGTTTGCTTTTATTCATACACTCAAAACATGAAAATGCAACTCTTTCTTTTAATTATCATTGAAAATAGATGGGCAATGATGTAAAATGAGTAAGATAATGTTTCTGTGTTATAACTATTATCGTAATTGGCGTTTTGGTTAAGAATCATGAAATTATTCTGCAAGTGACCCAGATATCTATACCTCACTGCCGAGAGTAATCTTAGACAACGACCTAGATATTAATCGTGGGAGCTAAGGTTAAAGGACAATACCTCATTTTGTGAAATAAAATATACAACATGACTACTTTTAGTCAGGTATATTTTATTTCATAAAATAAGATATATCAGAAAGGATAGTACGTAGGTACAATAAGAATATCGGTGTAAAAAATACCATTCCAACGTTCAAACCTTTCACCCAAATATGTCCTGCTTTTGTTCAATTTTGATGTTACAGCGTTTCTATCGAAATTCGATAAAAAATGGCTTAACAATATTTTTTTTGAGAAAAAAATGTGGTTTTTATCAAATATATAGTAAAAATGATAATGTTTGTTAACGTTTGGCAAGTCTCTGTATAAGCTCCTGTAAATACAAAAATAAGATCATGTGCTTTACTCTTTTATTTGTAGGCAAATCTTATATTATTTCCTGGTCAAAATTATCTGCTTAGAATTTTGTTAGAAAATCGATTTAAAAACGACCTTGTTTTGGATTAAGTAGGATAAAATGTAATTAGTATCACCGAAAGGCATTATAGAGGCGTTCATAGTAAACTTGCTGCTGTCAACTGGATAAAAATTTTATTAGATTCAGAATACGGAACCATGTACACATTTCAGATAAGAAATGCCATCTTTAATTTTTGTGAAATTCTAATTATCATACTGCAAGAATTTTTATGATAGCATTGTTAAATACAATGTGTGTAAATGTTAAATAAAACGTTAAGCAATATTTTCGTTTTACTGCCCATTTTTGTGGGGCTATTGAAATATAGAAACCTATGTGTTTTAGTTTAAATACGTTTGAAAAGTCCAAAACAGCATACAACATGAGTGTATACTGGGGAAATCTAGAAGTGGGATCAGGTTACACAGAGGACTAAGCTGTACATGCAAAAAGACAAATGGCTTATAGAGAGCGAAGTCTAGAGTACATTTATAGATTTTATAAGAATCTTGTAATTTCGAGACGTTTACAGATTTGATTTGATTTTTTTGTTTTACGCCATACTCAACAATCTTTCAGTCATATGATGGCGTCCAGTTTTTATTGGTGGAGGAGAAACCCGGTTAACCGGGTAAAGACCACCGACCTTCCGCAAGAAAACTGGCAAACTCTCCCACTTAATTCGAAATGACCCTAGCGGGATTCGAACCAGAGGTGAGAGACCTTGTGATTTAAAGCGCTTACAGAAATTGATAGTGAAAGGACCGACAACTCGATGCAAGATATTGATAGTATAATATGATATGTTACTCAGTGTCACTTAACCTATAAATGTTATAAAAATAGTAAATCATCTTTACACTGTATCATACATTTGGAAATGATTATCAGCCATTCAAGCTATTGTTTTGTAGTTATTAGACTATTAAGTCAAACAAATTTAGACAATTTTATGATATTTAACAAAGTGGGATCATATGATTGTGCACAAAGTGTTCTAGCACTGAGTTGAAAAAGATTTAATATCAGTCCAAAAGATTCAAAGATATTAATTATTGTTTCACATTTGTCTTTTGGCATTGGTCTAGTATGATACCATTTTCTGTTTCGGAACTATATATATTTGAAATTCCAACTGATAAAGTCTAATAGACTAGTTTGTTTTGACTTTTTATTTGTTAAATGATTAAAACTTTGGTATTATTTTCATAATAGACATGTCTATACAAACAAACGATCAAATGATCATCGATGCAGGTAAACGCAAAATGAGCAAGCAAAAGGTTGAATAATTTTTACACGTAAACATACGGTATAATGAGAAAAAGGTTGAACCATTAGTACAGGTAAGCACAAAACAAATAAAGAATTAAACTATCCGTACAGGTAAGCACAAAATGAATTGTATGTACAAGTAAACACACACTATGGAGCAGGTTGAATCATCTGTACAGGTTACTATACAATTAGCAAAAGGTTGAATCATCCGTACAGGTAACACACACAATATGCAAAAGGTTGAATTGTCATACAATGTATTGACAGGTAACACACACAATATGCAAAAGGTTGAAATGTCATACAATATATGACGGGTAACACACACAATATGCAAAAGGTTGAATTGTCATACAATGAGCAAAAGGTTGAATCATCTTTACAGGTAACTGTACAAATAATCAAAAGTTTGAATCACCTGTACAAGTAAGTGTACAATGAGCAAAACGTTTAATCATCTTTAGAGGTAACTATAGAATTACCAAAAGGTTGAATCATCAATAAGGTAAAACACAATGAGGAAGATTACATTATGTTGATTTTGTTCATGTTTTTATTCAGCTTGACATTTTCGCGATGTATGTACTGAAGACAGACTTTGACTTGCAATGATTAGAGTCGTTACTAATATTATATATATAATTAGAAATATATCAATTCTACACATGATAAATGTATAAAAATAAAAGTATTAATTAGAGAACGATACTCAAGTTGATCATATGATAATTATAAAAAATAACGTTGAATTGCCTAAATTTTGACAAATCCCAGAGTGGTAATATGACACTTAAAGTGCATATATCTTAGAATTACAAGAATGTACACAGGGAAGAAGTATGATTCTCCACGTGTCTGTATCATGTTTAAATACTGGTCGTTAAGCTCCTTTAGTGTTATAAAGTTGCATTTAGACTCCATTAGTAACATGCAATTTATTTGCCCACAGTGAGGTAATTTCAAAATGTACACATGACCTTTGTAGAGACAATTTGTTAAGAGTTAGTTACCGTTGCTTAAATTATTAATCAACGGTGATTATCTGTTATAGCATTCTCTTCGATTATGGTCGAATTCTTGTGGTTACATATAAAAATATTCAATTATATCCCTCGTAACAAATGCGGAATAATATACTTTACCGGATAATTTACTGTTCAGTGTAAATACATTTGTCACTGTCTGATAATCGTGTCCAAGATCTTGATATACAACTACAAATGCCCTGATTGAACTCAAATTCGAGTACTTTCAATGTGTCTATTGAGTGGTATTGTAAATGTGTGGATGCGAACGTTTCCTGTGGAAGAACATGTATACTGTGTGGTGAATGAAAGTATTGAAGTTGTTTACATATTTTAGGGTACGCCATGCTATGACTGAACAGAAATTGAAAAATCATCAATGTTTCTACCAAGTCAGTAGGTTGTCATGTTGTAAATTTTTAATTTATCGTGTGGGTGCAAATACAAAATTTACAACATGACATGGGCTTATTGTAAGAGTATGAATATGTGTTTCTTGTGGGAAGTATGGCACGCCAATATTTAATTAATGAGTTTAAACTACTTTTTTTTCCAGTTTTTCGTTTAATTTAACGCTAGTTCCGTGAAAAAATAGATTGAACTCATTAAGATTTTGGTGTTGTAATTTGAATTAACTGGGGAAAAGTAGGTTGTTGAGAAAAAAACTGCGACAAAATCACATTGATACTTAATGTCAAGGGGGAATAATTTATATGTTTTAGGTGTCGGTGTTCATCAATTCAACTTCTCAAGTTCTCTAGAAGAGTTTTGTATGTATTTCTATAAGATCCTATGTTAAAGGGGCATTACCTGTATTTATTTTTCAAAAACTAGATTGATATACCATGACAGAAATAGATACAAAGGCGTAGAAATTTATGAATTCTTATACATTTTGTAAAGATTGTTTGAGAAACCCAGGTTTGAGACTTCTCAATTGCAATTGATTAATTCAACCGTTCTGTTTGTATATGAATACCACACTGGACCTGACCTTATATTCAGAAAATATATAGGAAAATAAGAATTTTATGCCTGTGTATAGCTCTTATTTGTCATTGTAAGTCAAGTACAAGTACTAAAAGTAGAAATAATGATAATTTTTTTCTGTTAAACATAGCCAATGCCCCTTTAACTTTAGTCCCTCGCTGACAACTCTTTTAATAAAGTGAAATCACCAATGTATTAACACGTGGTCAGCACCTCACAAATAATATCTATGGTATGTTTGGTTTCAATCAATGTGATATTTCTCTAAAAGAAAAGTTTTGTATGTATTTTCCTCAGGTTCCCAAGTTAAACTAAGTACCTAGCGTCCATCTTTGATGACGGAATTACAAAGTTATAACACTTGGTCAACATCTTGTAAGGAACATTTCTGCCATGTTAATTTTGATCCATACAGCGGTTCTCTTGACGATTTTTGTAAACATTTCCTATAAGTTCAATGTTAATCTAAGTCCACTGCTTGCGGCCATATTGCTGACGGATCAACACCAAAGTAAGAATTATTGGTCAACACCTTATGATGTACATTCGTGCCATATTTGTTTACAATCCAACAAACAGTTCTCCAGAAGTTCATAATATGAACGAAGGGACAGACGACGGGTACAAAGTGATGACAAAAGGTCACGTGACCCTTCTGGTCAGTTCCGCAATAAACTGATTTAACATGCCCCTGAAATCACATTATTGATTTAAATTTAGATTTTCTCAAGTTTTCTCTAAGTTTCGAAAGAACTAGGTTTAACTTTTTAATATGATTTTGGCGTAGCAATTTCAATAAACAGGAGAAAATCCAGGTTTAATTGTGAAAGAATAATATTTATGAATATGATTTTGGCACAGGTAAGCCTTGTTTTTCGCAATTAAACTATATTGCTCTGGAGAAAACTAGTTTATACTCATTTTTGTCATTTTGATGCAGTTAAACCCAGTTTTTCTCAGTTCAACCTAGTTTTTCTCCAGTTAATGCGAATTAATAAAAAGCTGTGTTTCTGGAGTAAAACAAGGTTTGACTGAGAAAAACTCGGTTTAACTGCACCAAAATTACAAAAAGGAGATTTTTGGCGTGGAATTATATACAATGTTTAATTTTAGTTTTTTCTTCAGTGAATGCGACATTCGAGAAAAAAGATATTTAACTAAAGAAAAAGTAGTATTATCTCATTAGTGTGATTTTTGTCGAGCAATTGAAATTAACTGGAGAAAATTAGGTTCAAAGGAGAGAAACCAGGTTTAATTGCGCCAAAATTTCATTTATACTCATCAATTATAATTAAACCTAATTATTTTCAATTAAAGTCAAATTTTCTCAAGAACAAACTAGGTTGAACTTATTTTTGTTATTTTGGTGCCGTTCAACAACCAGTTAAACATATAATTATCTCCAGTAAATGAAAATTAATGAAAAATCTAGGTTTAACTGAAGGAAAAGTTTGTTTGACTAGGTTTTCATTCATTACATTATATTCCTTAAAACAGATTTTAGATAAAAAATTATGTTTTAAATATATTCTTAACAATACCAAGCTTACAGTTTTAGAAAATGGTCAAAAAAAATGTTCAAGACGATCGTTTCTTTTAAATTGTTTTAATTAGAATTTTAGTCACGGATGTTTGACAGTATTGATAAATATTTTTTCGTTTCGTAGTACAGTAGAATTAAATAGTGTCTTGACCAATATGTCATGGTCCCAGTAGAAAGAAAAAATGATAATATAAGTGTTTTGTCAAGCTACTATACTTGTCTATTGGAAGAACTAGGATTTAATTTTGGTAATCCTATATATACACGTAGCCTACTTTTTCGAAATACTTCAAAATCATCTATCAGTAGTATGATCTGCTGATGTACCTACATTCGATACTGATTTTGAGCTACCGTTTATATAGTGGATACATCATAAAACTCAGTACAAACAGAGGTACATAGCACGATCCAGCAAATGTTCTACAAAACCGTTGTTTTTACTCCTTAACCTTATACTTATAGCGGTCAAAGAAAAACTTCAGCAATACTCTACAGTTGCTTATTCCAGGGGCAGTGTAAATCAAATGTTAATACTACAATATTCCGAACAGCTTTAAGAAAATTAAAATACACACCACTTTTGTAAAATTTATATTGTCAAATATACCACTTTTTCACTCTACTAAAATGGCCTATGCTTTGAGCAGTGAGGGTTCTGTAACGTGCCAACACCTACTGTGACACGGGGCCTTGGTATTTACTGTCTCATCCGAAGGACAGGAAACCTACCTGCCGCCGGCTGGACTCGAGCTTACGACCTCAAGATCAAGAGTCGAGCGCGCTCCCGACTGAACCAGGTCGGCTTCGAATATCAAGTCATTGGTTATCATGATACCTATTTCGTCCAACACAACTCTCAAAAGAAGCTAGAATTTCTGATAGACAATGCATATATGTAGAATTTGGAGACCAGGTCTTTCAGTAAACCGTTGTCGGCATTCTAATGGGAGTAACCGTGTCCCATTATTGGTCGCAATATTCTTTTATTCATATAATTTAGAAATTTAAAAGACACCACAGAATCAATATCATCAATATCATACGCTAACGAATTGGGTATTTTACTTAAAAGACGGGGTATTAATAACCAAGCTATACGACTGACTTGATGATTTCGTCTTTTTATCGTCATCTTTCCACATTTAAGTAGTTATGTCCCTTTTCCTCCTGCATATTTTTAACATATTGCATATTATTTTTTATTCTAGGGCGTTTTCGACATATGATTATTTCACATGCAGGCTAGCTACAATGTACATATTGTTTTTCACAAGGATGTCAGGAGTCGCGTTTAATGTCAACATTTCGCAAATGTTATGGTCGGTATAATGATCTTGTAACAATGTTTCACTGAAAGAAATCTTGAGTTACTAGTTCGCTAGTAGTTATTGAATCGTTTTAACCGTTTGTGACAAGGATTAATTCCTCTATTATTTCATTGAATTTGGCTGTGAACTCACGTCGTGTGTGACAGGTCAATAGGGAATGCTTACTCCCTATGATACCTGGTCCGGGGGTATCTAAGTGTTCCACCAAGCCTTTATCTATTTTGCTCACCAAACCTCTTACACATATTAAACAAGGTCTTCAGAGGTACTGTGCAACGGCTTACTCAAGAAGCGGAGTCAATCAGATGTGGATCCTAAAGAATTTAAAAGAATTGTTGGAACATTTAAAATCTCCAAACTTCAAACATATTAAAAGCATCAAGTCTTTTGATTTTTCGACCCTTTACACAACAATTCCTCATCAAAAACTTAACAGTTGTCTACTAATCAGGGCATGTTCTTCTTATGAATGTTTAATTCTGAGAGCAAGACGACTAGTCAATAAACTACTTACACAAGGTTACGTTGTTGAACGCTAGGAGTCGTAATTTAAGAAGTTTTATGGTCGATACGGGGATCTTGTTTAACATTATGAAGTCCCCCTCTCAGAAATATTATATAGTATTCTGGAGCACAGCCACGGACAGTGACTCCCTTTCACCAATCGTGCTTTTCGCCGAACTTGGCCTTATCACCAAACTTGACCTTTTCGCCGAATTTGACTAGAAAAGTTTCCATGGAACGTTTGCGACGGGTGTGGAATGCCAGCAGAAGACGCTGACTCCTTCCGGACACCTGGTCTTATCCCGTTTGGGATTTGCAATTGTTCTTTATGTTGTGAACATTTACACAACTAATTGGTCGTGTTATAATGGATTTGAGTTTTGATTATCGATTGGTACTTCTTCAATTTTACTTGCTATCTGCACGTTCTGTGTTATTTCTATGGATTTCTCTGGCATTGGTGATCACTGATCTAGAGGATTCCAGACTATATATTATGATAAGACATGTACAAAGATGTGTCCTACATTAATCGGGCAATAGCTTGGGTTGATTACATTATTTTTATCGGTAAAATCTAAATTGTCATGAGATAATACCTTTTACTTCTACGAGCAAGTGCTCGTGTTCGAAACCCCCAAACACCGTGCCGCTATCCAAACATTCATATTTGTGGTTGCGTATATGACCGAGTGATTTAGGGCGTTGGGCATGTAAGCTGGCGGTTGGTGTTGTAGGCCGAGAGTTCGAATCCGGTCGGGGCATGTTATTTCAGAATACGTGCTTTATATACATCATGAAGAGGAAAACCTCTTACATCCTTCTTGTTGATTCTGACTACATGCACATTAAAACAATTATTTCTATGAAGTTTCTTGTACTATATATGTCAAATGTTAAGGGAAATTAATTAAGTCAGGAAAAGTGTTATTTGGTTTTCCCCATAATTGCTGTATTAAAGACAACCCAAAAGTTTGGAATTGTGTACTGTATCAACAGAAATGAAAACACAAGTAGATCTTATAAATTATTTAATTTATTTCATAACAAAGTTTGTTTGAATATTTTGATTTGATGGTTTGACATGGCATTCTTTGTTTTCCATGACAACTGTACATTGCTATTCGCTGATAAGTTGTGGAAATTGTGGAGAACAATTGCGTGACGACATGATGTAAAAGTGACGTTATTTAAAGCGTTTTTATGTTATGGCTTTGATAAGGTGGACACGAATCTCAGTTGTGAAATTGTCGGAAATAATACTTATAGCAATACTGATAATATTGTTCTGACGATGAGAGTTGTCCTGTTAAATGTCACCATCCATGCCAAATTCACCATGTCTCTTAAGGCTCGAACATAATGGCATGTACGTTCTTTGTACAATCTATTTAACCAAGATATGCGTGTGTGTTGATGTGTGTTTGTGTATACATATGTGTGTATGTAAGTTTGTTCATAGATTTGCATGCAAACTTGTATAAATTGTAATATATCACTATATATATATATATATATATATATATATATATATATATATATATATATATATATATATATATATATATATATATATATATATATATATATATATAAAACTAAGAATAACCCGAAGAAGATATTACCATCATTTGTATACGTGATTGGCAAATAAAACTTATGTCAAACAAAAAAGGACATAATATCAAATATTATAAAATATAATAAAATAAACTGTTATCTTGGGTTAAAACGATATTCAGAAAAAGTTGTCTACACTTGTAGTATGGGGTTAACTCCCTTAGTTGTCTTTACATGAATACAGGTATCAAAACACATTGATAAATCTTACATTAGAACTACAAATACTTTAATATTATTATACTAAATGTATGTATTTTCTATTTTAGGTTATTCTCTGTTCTATGTTTAGTTATGGTAATGACATAAATACCCTGCTGATTGTAGTTAGAATTTAAATGTGGTTTAAATGAAACACTACATTCACCCCCACACATATACATGCACACAAATATACACACACAAACATACACATATTTAGAATCAATAAATAATGTTTTCGAAAAGTAATATATACTTTAATGACAATCAGTATCATTGCTGTATCCGATTGTGATATCTAAATAACGTTCAGATATCAAACCATTCAGAAGGAAACAATTAAGCAATGTTCACATGGCTCTTGAAATCTATTGCTTATAATAGAAGTGACAGAATGAAAAAAAGTGTAACTTAGGATTGATATTGCTTAAATTGCCTAGACCCTGATGTGGAAATTATACGATCTGCATGAAATGAAAAGTTATGAGCATCAACCACAAATCTGCAGTGTTACTAAACAGAAGAAACGATCCAGTAATCTTCGTGCGTGACGTATATCCACTGTTGAGCTGCTGATAACTTCCGGGAAGTTATTTTAAGATACATTTCCCCACTCGTTATAATGTAGTTGCTTCCATATAATTATCTAAATTGATCACTACTCGTTTTCCATTCATACTAGGAGAAGATGGCGAAGAGTTACACGAGTCCTCCTTTTGAGCTGCCTCCGTCATAGCGGAAAGTTTATGCTGTAAATGTCTGTTTCCAATTTTCATATTTCTATGTTTTAATGTCTCCAGTTGTGTATACAATCTTCTAAATTCCTCCTGCAATCAGAAACAAAGTGCAATCCTGTTATTGTATTGCTTTATTGGCAAACAAGGTGTGTAAAAATAAATGGAAATGGGACTAATTCTTGTACCACATGATAACCGATACTGTTTGTGCGATACTAGTATGTCAAATGGCGATGGAATGTAACGTAATTATCTCTCTGAAATGACGTTACCGCGGTATATCGTCTGCTAGCGTCATTTCATCATTAATAGAAACAATAGTTCCGGACAAATGTTATCGGGTATCACGAGGTACATGAATTAGTCCCATTAATAAATCCCAGATAGGAGAGATAAGTTGTATAAATTTAAACTTAGGACTATAGCATGATAAACATCGGCTACCACTAACCAAAATAAATTCCACTAGATATCGATTTAGATAATTACCGATTCATCATCAATTTATTGTTCAGTTTTCATCGGCAACGGCTTAAAAAAAAAAACTTCGATACCACGATCTCAGTCACATTGTACTCGGTTTGTTTATTTTGTGTAAATGTTACCGGGAACGTTCTATGTTTTGTGTACAATTAAACTATTTCAGTTTCAGTTTCTTTCACATATAAGGATTTTAGACTAATATTAACACTATTAACCATCAGACTACTTTTAATGGGTATACATGCCACCGGATAAGATATCTGCCTGAGCAGGAGGACCGAACAAATGGCTACACATAATACATAATACATTGATGCATTTACAGTGTGCTATTGAAATTGACGATTATTTAAAGAATGTCCTCTATTCTGCGAGATTTTAGTTCTCACACTCGTTGTCGATTAGACATGGTATATAACACACTCGATAGTAATCTATCATATAATTTTATTTGGCAAGCATCGTATAATTATGATTATGATTATGATCATATATATCGTGCGTAATAAATGTAATCGAGGCACGTGTGAGGACCTTTATATAAATTAATACTGTAATGACAACTGTGTAGCCAAAATCATCACTTGGAAATACTTTTACATCATTGTACCAATTGTGACGAGGATTCGTTCCTAACGTATTTCACTTGGACTTGACTGTGGATGCTTTCTCCCCCCATGACACCTGATCCCACCTCTTGGTTTCCAGAGGTCAGTGTTTGTCTATTTTTCCCGGATTTGTATCTGTGTCCTGAACATTCTAAAGATTTATACTTTGGTATCTGAGATGTTTTATATATTTATCAATTGAAATGGTGTCAATACCAACGAAATATGACCAAAATGTAATTTCGATCTTGGAACCTTTGGCAGATCAATTATGTAAACTTTAGGATTTATTTGATCTTTTTGTCTTACCTGAATATCTTTTTCTAGTAAACTTTCACATTCTGCATCGTCAGTTCTATCTGAGTAAGTATAATTACACGAAGAATTACACATTGATGTTGTAACATTGTCCAAATTTACGGATTGTTTTGTGTTTAAAGCTGGTTTGGAACCTTTACTTATCATTGTGGTGTGTTGACTACCACCGTCACCACCTTTCCCCCTATATTTGTACACAAGATATGCCTGAAAAGAATTAAAAAACGAATTTGATGAATTATTATAGGCGCTGTACATTTACGTTAAAATGTTTAGTCAGATATTAGGAATCTCAGGGTATACCATAGTATAAAATAATAATTCAACTGAACATTTATTATGGATGAAGTATAATTGCATATCCATCCATTCATCCTTCCTTCCGTTCCATCCATCCATCCATCCATCACCCATCCATCCATCCATCCATCCATCCATCTATCTTTCTATCTATCTATCTATCTATCTATCTATCTATCTATCTATCTATCTATCTATCTATCTAACTTACCTTGCTACCAAATAAAAATGTTAAAGTTACTGTTGTGGTTAATTGACTGTGAATAAATATAACCAAATACATTAAGTCTGGATTTGTTGGAAAGGGGTCCTGTAGAAATATCCTGTGAAAGGAAATCAAAGAAATATGTAATACATTATAATACAATATATATATATATATATATATATATATATATATATATATATATATATATATATATATATATATATATATAACACTTTATATGACTGTATGGTTAAATGTTAATCAAAATGCAGGTTTAAAGTAAAACAATGCCTCATGTTCTCATTTTAATAATCATATAGGTATGCATTAAAATAAACTAATTGATGAAAATAATTGTATTGTTACCTATTTTGATCACATAAGATTTCAATTTTAGATTTCAAAATCAGATTCACTTCTTACATGGAATACTTTGACTTGATATAAGTGTGACAGTTACGTTATAGAATTAACTTACATTGAAACATTTAAAAATAATGAGAGTAAAGTCTCGTTGTATATAGCCCAGCTTATGAATCTGCTTTCGTTGAATTCTGAGGGAGCTTTTCTTACCACTATACAAAGGCGTACTCCCCATAACAAAAATAAAAGTTCAGCTGAAATTAAAACACATTATATAATATTAAATGCATTAATCAGGACAAAAACACGTAGTGAAGAACCATAATTTATAAATATGCTTTTATGTTGTAAAGAATTTCGTCAATTTTCTTTTTCCATTATTAAGCTTTCGTGCTGATAAATGATAAAAAGGGATCTGCTTTTAAGGCAGTTCACGAGAAACCATGTAAAATGGTTAGAAAGACATTTAAGCTTTTGACCCAGTACTTTGTATCTGATATATTTTTACCACAACAGACATCCATTAGAAGTATTTTTTATCATTGTAACAGTTTGGGAGTTATTGACGGTTTCTTCTTTAAGACAATTTTTGCGGTACAAGTGCAAACGTATCCTAATTTTAAGCATGCACACTATGACTAATCCTGTATTACAGAGCCACTAAAATATTTTTCAAGTTGAATTAAATAGTACATTTTAACCTAAAAAGAAGGCATGAAAATAAAATATAACATTTTTCATTATGCAACACCACCCAGTCCACGTAGAACTTTTTGCAAACTGCCAAAATAACAGATTTGGTCGATTTTAACTGCCTCTTTTCTGTCAAGATAACCCCCCCCACACACACACACACACACAAAACCTTTAATGCTTCTCTATCTAAGGAATAACATTTTCACAAAATATTGAGCATGGTAAATAATTATGAGTGTCCAGCAGTGGTCAATAAAGCAATGGGATCTATGGAGATTTAAAAAAGGCTACAGATATTGCAAATGCTTCAGTACAGTAATCATTAGTATTCCTTAGTCACCGTGGATATTCTGTATTTAGGTTAGATTGTGGTTCATAATTATTTTTAACCACTAGGTCGTTGCCACTGCTGGTGGACCGTTTTAGTTCCCGGGGGTATACATAAACCTGGTACCTGGTATTTCGGTACCAGCTGATAATCTTCTACTAAAGCAATATTTGGCAATGCTAACACCATTTAAATCCCAAATTCTTCAAAAACTAAGATAGTCATTTTTCTACAGTGGTAACTGTATGCGTTTAGATTTATTGTTTGGCCGTGTATTATACCAGTTTGACTTTAGAAAATGTGTTTAGAATTGGAGCTCAACTGATGAAGCCTAATTGGCAGAAACGATCGTCTTGAGCTATGTAACTTTGGTATTCTATTTATAATATTCAAACAAATAGATCATTTTGAGCATTGTAACTTTGGTATTCTGTTTATAATATTTAAATAAATAGATCGTCTTGAGCATTGTAACTTTTGTATTATGTTTCTAATATTTAAATATTTAGATCGTCTTGAGCGATTTAACTTTGGTATCATGTTTATAATATTTAAATATATAGATGTCTTGAGCATTATAACTTTGGTATTAGGTTTATAATATTTAAATATATAGATCGTCTTGAGCATTATAACTTTGGTATTAGGTTTATTATATATATATATATATATATATATATATATATATATATATATATATATATATATATATATATATATATATATATATATATTCTCACGACAACAACAACTGTTCCTTAAAAACAAATGTCCCTGGGCATGCGCAATGGTCATGCAAGTTACAGGCACATCCACATTCAATTTCATTTGTATCAAAACTTATGACTTCTCTACTCTTTACACTACTTTTCCACATAAACAATTAAAAGAAAGACTTTTCAGCATCATAGACAACTGCTTTTTCACTAAAGGTGGTACCCGAAAATTTTAAATATCTAGTGATTGGCTATCAGGATACTTATTTCGTCAAACACCACTCTGATTCTACACATAAATATACCGAAGTTGATATAAAAAACATGCTGGAATTTCTTATAGACAGTATATTTGTAAGACGTGGTCTTTCAACAAACTGTCGGCATTCCTATGGAAACCAATTGTGCTCCTTTATTGGCCGACCTGTTCCTTTATTCATACGAAGCAGACTTCATTCAGAAACTGCTGAATTAAAAGAAGAAAAAGTTAGCGGTGTCCTTTAATTTGACATTTAGATATATCGACGACGTTTTGTCAATTAATAATGACAATTTTCATATATATGTCAATGCGATATATCCTAGCGAACTAGAAATTAAAGATACAACAGAATCAAGCACACACGCTTCATACTTAGACATTTTACTTAATATAAACACAGACGGGAAATTAGCAACTAAGCTATACGATAAACGCGACGATTTCGGCTTTCCCATCGTAAATTTTCCACATTTAAGTAGTAATATCCCTCAGTCACCTGCATATGGAGTTTATATTTCACAAATGATCCGATATGCCAGGGTGTGCACAACATATGAAGATTTCATATACAGAGGTAAACTACTCACTGACAAATTATTTACACAGGGATATCGAAAACCGCGTTTAATGTCAACGTTCCGCAAATTTTACGGTCGGTATAATAGTCTTGTTTGCGACTGCTCTGTTTCACTAAGTGAAATGTTGAGTTGCCTTTTCGTTGGCGGTTGTTGAGACGTCTGTACCAATTGTGACGAGGATACACTCCTCACTTGTTTCATTGGACATGACTGTGGACTCACGGCGGGTGTGACCGGTCGACAGGGGATGCTTACTCCTCCATGGCACCTGATCCCACCTCTTGGTTTCCAGAGGTCCGTGTTTGTCCATTTTTACCGGATTTGTATCTATGTCCTGGACATTCTATTGGTTTATACTTTGGTATCTGAAATTTTTATATTCCTTTTATTCTGAAAGCAATCACTTACTAATGACAATTCCTGACTAATATGCATTTTATCTCATTTTTTTATTCCTATGATATGAAGCTGTGTGTGTGTGTGCGTGCGTGCGTGCGTGCGTGCGTGCGTGTGTGTGTGTGTGTGTGTGTGTGTGTGTGTGTGTGTGTGTGTGTGTGTGTGTGTGTGTGTGTGTGTGTGTGTGTGTGCTTAAAGAAAGGGAGAGGGGATGCAAAATGTCACCATACTTACTATGTTTCAGTTGTTGGTGATATAATTGATACATTTCCATGTGGTTTTGTCATTTTCGTCTTTTTCAAACTGTTAGCTTTTGATAAGTTATACTATATGCAATCCTGACAAAATTATCACCAATGTAAAAAAAAATTGAATTATTTGTAGGGACGTTTAACACGTTTCTTTACTGATTTAAACTAATAAAAATCCCAGAAAAGAATAGATGCACACACAGACAATGTATAAAATGTAGGTCGTAATGTGTTTAGTTTAGAAGACGGGAAAATTTGTCTGCTGAATATGACAGAATATCTATCTATCTATCTATCTATCTATCTATCTATCTATCGATCGATCTATGTGTCTGTCTGTCTATCTGTCCGTCTCTCTGTCTGACTGTCGATCTGTCTGTCTGTCTCTCTATCTATCTATATGTCTAAGCTCAGAAGAAGATGTTTAGATGATAATGATGATAATAAAAATAATAATTATGATAATGTAAATAATATAAAATGAATAAATTATTATATAAACAGAAGCAATACTACTACTACTACTACTACTACTACTACTACTACTACTACTACTACTACTAAAAATAATAATATTGATAATAATAATAATAATAATAATAATAACAGAAGCAAATATTGTGTAATTGCCTCAGTGGTAAATATAGTTATACTGTTTATCAGGTAATGTTTACAAATTCAATCATCAAATAACAAAGAAAATATTTTATGAAAAGACAATAATCTAATTCATGATCTGATATTCTGAGGTTTTAATCTAATATATATTACCAATAGCTGCAGAATGGTCCCACCAATCTGATGAACATTGGAATGCTTTTAAACCCGTAACATGCTTTCCTGAAATATCAAAAGACATCACGTCATTCCCAATTCTCTTAGTTTACAAAGTAAAATCACTTCTTTGACAGGGTAGCGAAGACAAACATTTTCAGCAATTAGTGCCGGTCGAGATTGTCGTGGTGTTTAGAGATTTGTAGCAGACGATTAAGTTATGTTCGTCAAACATAAGAATTCCTTTCATAGTGCATCAACAAAATTAGACTTTTGTAAGGATAAGCCAGCTATAATGGAACTGTAATTGATGTAATTTTAAGCAAATTTAGACAAGTGTTGTAGAAGCAATCACTGTCGGGTAATGGAAGTAACGGTAAAAAACGACCATAACATTCTCTAAAAGAAATAACGATTGCACCGAAATGAAATTATGGACAATCCATTGTAACTGGTAGCAATTATCACGCTTTATAATGTCGATATAGCATTCCCCAAAATCTTTCGTTTGAACACCTACATTTTCAAAGGTTAACTTATTGTAAAAAGTGCTGCAGTAACGCCATTTTCTCCATATTTGTTGATATTGAGATGAAAATAACATTACTTCAGGGAGGTAAAATTTTCCCACGTCGTATTTTACACTTTTGTAGACTATACACTGATATTTTATTTACCCAATCTATCAATAGTTGATTGATATATTTTCTTCATTACAAAAGTTAGTTGTTGACAATATCCCGTCCATGATAATGCTATCGTACATGCAATTCGGTCATGATTCGTAAGTTTTAAGCCTTGTTTTTTGAGGATCGAAGCTCTACTGTTCGACTGTTTAAGGCTGTGAAACCAACGAACGGTAATTGGTAATTTGTTAATTTTTGTCGAAGAGGTAACAAAAATGCCAAGATGATTCAATATTTATTTAAGTAAGGTCTAGCATCTAAGAATATGCATACTGGTAGCAACACTAGGAGAGAGTGTCCAAGGACCTATTTAAAAGAGACACTGAGACTCTTAAACATCGTCGGCAAAGGGGTATAGTGATTATTTTGAGAAAAATAGTGCAATACGTCTCCCAAAAGAAACATCCATAGATATGAGGCTCAACACTTATCAATCGACCCTCATATGTTGAATAATAGTGACGTCAGTACACTAGGGTATAATGCATTCCTAAAATTTATCTAACAATGCTATATCAGTGAATCATATGTCATATTCCTTTATCAGCTTCATATGGTTTGATGCCCCCAAAATGATCGGTTATTATGAACCTGTTAAACTTACAATCATTTCATATACGAAAGTACACCCGTATTGATAAGTTGTTGTCATAGAGATATAAAATCTCAGATACCACATTATAAATCCACTGGATGTCCAGAATACACGAAGAATCGTGATTATATTAAACGCACAAATGTGTTACTGATACAATTATCTTGTTCGTTTTTGATTTGATTAGATTTTTTGTTTTACGCCATACTCAACAATCTTTCAGTCATATGATGGGGTCCAGTTTTTATTGGTGGGGAGAAACCCCGGCTACCCGGGTAAAGACCACCGACCTTCCGCAAGTAAACTGGCAAACTTTCCCACATAATTCAAAAGACCCTAGCGGGATTCGAACCAGAGGTGATCTTGTTCGTAAATACATTTGAAATATTGGGTCACTTGTTTAATCATTTTTGCTGTTGGTATTTTCATGGGGCTCGTAACATTGCGGTGTCCATTTCCTTTATTTTACAGATTTGTGTTTTAAATTAATGAAAATGATATCATTTATTTTGATTAATCGGCAGTAATAGTGGCAGGATACACAGAAACAAATAACAAGACATCAAATTCGTTGGGTTGAATGGATTATATATAAGTATGTATTTGTTGGTTTTTTTTTGGATGAAATTTTTTTGATCGAGTGATACAATTTTCTTTTCATATTGAAATTTGAATATTTTTGAGAAAACGTCGTATTGAATTACAATGCCAAATACATTCTGTATTGAACGTGGTTTCAAACTATATTTTTGACTTTGAGTTGAATATGTACATCCACTGAAATTATTTTGAAAAAGAAATTTATTTGGAAAAGTAAGATTAGACACATGAAGTAAAACCTAAAAGCATATATATGTCATGTCTGTTTTCAAGAAAATAATGAAGATTAGTGGACAAATAATTTGGTATCTGTGATTTTTATGTTGCATCATAAGAAAAGATTTTACACAATGACAGAAATGAGATTATTTTTAGTTGCCTTTTCGTTTGCGGTTGTTGAGACGTCTGTACCAATTATGACGAGGATACACTCCTCACGTATTTCATTGGACTTGATTGTGGACTCATGGCGGGTGTGACCGGTCGACAGGGGATGCTTACTCCTCCATGGTACCTGATCCTACCTCTTAGTTTCCAGAGGTCCGTGTTTGTCCATTTTACCGGATTTGTATCTATGTCCTGCACATTCTATTGGTTTGTACTTTGGTATATGAAAGTTTTTTATATAGTGATACATACCTTCAACAACTCTTGGAGTACCAGCCACAGTCCTGGCGACCAGATATGCGGCAAACACAAATATAATGAGTAATAAACGTTTAATAAGGTCCGTGTCCGAAATTTTGACCCTTTGTGCTGATCGCACCCGGAACACTACAGATATCCTGGAAGAAAATGAAACAAAAGTGTGAATAGAAGAAATTGAAACTTTTACAAATTATTTGAATTACGACACACTGCAAGTTTAATTTTGTATGCCCTGTAGATCAAAGAGCGGGTTCACATTGTTTGTTTTTCTGTTTTAACATGTTGTTTTGCTAAAATAATTGCTTTTTTAAGCAATAGACGTTTTTCTCAGCTGTACCCTTCCGTCACGGTTAGTCACAATAGTCTACATATTCAAAGAGAAATATGGCCTGTGCATCCCTACCAGTTAAACAGTCACAATAGTCTACATATTCAAAGAAAAATATGGCCTGCATCACTGCCAGTTAAACAGTCATCCTATAATCTGGAATACGGATCACATGCAGTGAAATGTGCCAGATACGAGAGACAATCTACCGGATAGAAAGTACAATTGTCATTCCCCTCACACACATTTCGCTAAAAATGAATTGAAGGTAATTATTGAATATGGTCATTGTAAATATAACGAAACCAGACGTAACTTACGGAACAAATAGGGAAATGTCTATTTGACATGTTGCTTTGTACAATTGGTTACAGATTAGTTTGGTTATGATCAACATTCTACATATTTATGTCTTTATAAACGACTAAGTTCTCTAAGCATATGTTTTCCGAACTCCCAAAACACAACAGATCGAGTCACGCGTAATGGTATTGGTGCAGATCAGTAGATCAAACATACTTAAGTCTGACAATATATATATTTCTTTAAAAGACAGAAGAGTTTTAATACTCGCTCTCTTAGGAACATCAGAGCGTAAAGTGATCTGTAAAATGTTGACAAAACTTAGAATGTCAATCGGAATAAGGTGTGTCAATAACATTGGAGTCAGTTAGAACAATCATTTTCTACAATTACAATACAGTTAAACTTGCATTAAAAGCCACAACTTTATAAAGGACACCAACGTATAGAGGAAATTCAAATATAACCTTTGTTAAAAGTATTATAATGAATTAACCTCTTTATAAAGACTACCTGTCTATAACGACTACTTTTGCCCGTTCAGTGGCCTTGAAAGACAAGATTGGTCGTATTTGTAACATTTGATAACATGTACACATTAGATATTTCGTATTCAATCTAAATCATGATTTGTTATTAGTTTTGATGTAATTTTCATTTATAGAACATTGCATTGAAATATAAAAGAAACATGCATTATAAATATAATATTTATTATTTCAAATATTTATTAAAGAAATACTTTTTCTCTTGTTCGAATCAATTTTTTTTCTATTCTTTTGTACAAGTCACAAGTTTGGTAGTTATTAAGAAAAGTGTTATCTGAAATCAAATTTGTGATAGATTTCTTATCTCATGGACATGTCAAATACTTTGAGTGTCAAAATTCAATGAAATTAACAAGCATCAGTTTCTGCAAATGACAAGGTTAACAAATCAATGACAAATTGCACGGACTGCAATTAATGAGAGAACACATGCGGCACGACAAAAGAATTTTTTCTGTCATTCAAATCATATTGACAAATCGCCTCGAAGATTTTGTTCAACGTAGCTTTGTCAACATCACAGTGCCAAATGTAATTAAATCAAATGGAAAGTCACTTACCGCCACGTTTTTAGTAACAAAGCGCCATACAACAACGAGAACCCTATCTCTCGAACCCAGAACCTCAGAATGCATGCAATTACACTTGCCTCGAAGTATCCAACAATTAACTGAAAAAGGAATGTATCACACTGACACGATCAAATCATCACTACATGATACCTTCTGAAGCAATTAAAAATTACAAATCGGCCATGACATCCGCATGAATATGTCATTACGCATGAACTGTTTATTGACAGTTATTTTTCTACTCTCTCTCTCTCTCTATCTCTCTCTCAACTCTGTGGGAGTGTTTAGTGTAAGATAGAATGAATTAAAGGTAATTTAATTAGCAAATGAACTCCATATCCCCTGGCCAGGTGGGTCTGCAGGAGGGATGTAAAGTTTCTGTTTAAAATGCCTGAATTAATGTGTTATATACAAAATATTGACCGTTATCATGTGATGTATAGGCAAGTTCGAAAGCACTACAGGATTCAAGTTCAAGTTCTTTATTTCTTTGTGCTATTATTCACATCAGATTAGATTATAAAACATCATATACAGACACACAGAAATAGAAGAATACACATTATAAATATTAATAATATATATATATATATATATATATATATATATATATATATATATAAATATACATACATACATATATATAACTGTATATTCGTAATGTGCTTACAGTTGAATTGCAATTTGCTAGGAGAGAATTTATGATGTCCTTAAAATATTCGCGAACCCACTTCTTGCCACCAATTTAATAGGATTGTAATTCTAGTATTAGTATAAAAGCAAATAACTTCAACTTTCAATGAGAAAGTATTTTGATGTATTAGTATTATTAACAATACCAAAGTTTTAGTTATACAAAAGAGCAAAACAAATATTCAAGACGATCAAGAAGATGATTGAAGACGTTTCTGTCAATACGACTTCATTAGTTGAGCTCGAATTGAACATAAATATATATAATATTGTTTTATGCATATGAAAGTTTCAAACTCAAAAATAATATTACCATTTTGAGCACACGTTCACAACTAACAACAACATCACCAATACATACATATTTCCATTATAGGAGGATATTAGGTATACATTCTACATGCTATTGAACAAAGTGCTATTGAACAAATTGTACAAAGGTCCATCAAGATATAGTGACGCATCCGGGTTCTACCAGATATACATAAAGTTTGGATACACTATCTACAGATACCTCTTCAAATCCACAGGGGCTCCTTGGCTTGGATAGTGTTAAAGCTATATTGTACTTTCATTAACTCTGTATTGTAAATATATTTTGTCACAGTATGTTCTCAAATTCAGTGTCCATTAAAATATCCTCTGACAGGTTTTGCCCGAACGCTTCCCTTTTGGTTTTACTTGCAAAATATAGCCTATTGATATAAATGTACACATTTGAAACCTTTATGACATAGAACAGGTTGTGGTTGAAAAAGTGTTTCAATTCACCGTGGTGGACCTTTTCATGTATTATAAACAATATTAGTGTATTGTGGTACTACTTACAGGACAATATAGGAAGAAGGCTCCTAAGAGAATTATTCGCAAAAGAACCGGACTGGCTGCTTTTAATACCTGTAAATATACAAAATACAAAACTGTCATGAATCACAAGATTTATCCGACATTAAAATGAATATCTAGCAAACAATATGTAAAATCTCAGATACCAAAGTATAAATCTATAGGATGTCCAGGATATAGGTACAAATATGGTAACAAATGGACAAACATGAACCTCTGGGAATCAAGAGGTGGGATCAGGTGCCATGGAGGAGTAAGCATCCCCTGTCGACCGGTCACATCCGCCGTGAGTCCACAGTCAAATCAAAATGAAATACGTGAGGAATGAATCCTCGTCACAATTAATACAGACGTCTCAACAACCACCATCGAACAAGTAACTCATCATTTCACTTAGTGAAACAGAGTAATCGCAAACAAGACTATTATACCGACCATAAAATTTACGGAACGTTGACATCAAACTTGGGTTTCGTTATCCCTGTGTGTCAGTGAGTAGTTTACCTCTGTATATGAAATGTTCATATGTAGAACAAGCCCTGGCATATCGGATCATTTGTGTAATATAAACTACATGTGCTGGTGATTGTGGGATATTACTACTTAAGTGTGGAAAATTTACGATGTGAAAGCTTAAATTATCGCGTTTGTCGTATAGTTTAGTTGTTAATCTGAAATCTCAGAATTTGTACAGTAAAGCAGTACTGTACGAAAATATTTTGAAACAGGGGCACCCAAGCCCTATTTTGCCCCACCATGGATGCGTTCTTTTTATGGAGATTTGGTGTATTTATGGTTACCAAAGCGGGTTACAATATATCATATTTCTTAGCACCAACAACATTTTAAATTTTTAAACGTACGAATTACTGTATACATGTACCTGTAACATTTCATCCCTGATTATTTCCGCCCTTTTAGGACAAAAAAAAAAAACAAAAAAAAAAAACAAATAAAAAAAAACCAAAAAAACAAACAAACAAAAACTCCGTATTTACTTCCCCTAAATCACCATAGTATAAAAAATCTGAGATACCAAAGTAAAAATCTTTAGGATGTCCTGGATGTGTACGCTTTAATTATTTTGTTTGAAAATTTCACTTCCATTTTAAATTCGCACTCGCCAAGGGCGAAAATTAAACGGGAGCGACACTTATCCACGTATACAGTATATTTATGTCAGAGTCACCAACAATATCATATACACTTGATCAAAATAATGAAGTAAAAATGTTGCGATCATTTTATTTAAATGTATTAGATGAATACAAAAATTATGTTCTACATATAACATTAGAAAAATTAACATCAATTTGTTCCGTTCTACTGAAAGCGAATCTAAAGCGATGGAATGTCTATGATCCTTCTAAATCGATATCACATGTACAAATACAATAAAAATGCAGACATCATAGTTGATATGTTTTGGAAAGTTGGTGTGCGATAAAATCTTTGCAAAATAT
The DNA here is from genome assembly GCA_030159075.1 of Atrina japonica. Lineage (NCBI taxonomy): Eukaryota > Metazoa > Mollusca > Bivalvia > Pterioida > Pinnidae > Atrina > Atrina japonica. The sequence continues at coordinate 240,788 of BROG01000838.1, forward strand.
TAGAAAGAAAACCAATGACGTGATCTTTGAAATGTGACAAAATGAGAAGGAATATAAAGTATTGTCTTTCTCTGAATTGTTCAATGAATTCTTATCTTGATATAACCGGAAGCGCTCAAGATAAACGTTAATGGCAGTAAAGCGAATATCATCAATCAAATACACACAAACCCAGTAGTTAGTGTGAATATATATGAAACAATTGTTAATCAGACCGCCAAGAGAGAAACAATAAATGTTGGTTTGACCTAGTTAAAAGATAAATTACTTAATATTTGTTTTTATAAGACGAAATAAAATCGCCACACGAAATGAAAGAGCAAAGCAAAACAGATTACTAGTAAATCGTAGTATCACTCTTCACACTTCACTCACTTCGGGTAAAAGTGTTGAATGACAGGACAGATATATCTACCATTCTGTAATGTTGTCATTCATCAACATATTTATTCTTTGTCAACAGACAACGATAGTGTCATAATATTATTATTGTCAGTAGTAGTAGTAGTCGTAATTGTAGTGAAAGGAGTATTTCATCATCATCATCATCATCTTTTTCCTCCTCTTCCTCTTCCTCCTCATCTTCCTCCTCCTCATCATCATCATCATTATCATCATCATGATGATGTTTACTTTGTTTATTATAAAATCTATTTTTGCGTATCATCTTTTTATTTTATTATCGAATTGTTCCTAATAGTTTAGCGTTCCCCAATTTGTTATCTGAAATAACCGTTGTAGAAAAAAGGAACGACATACAAACGCCTCCAGGACAACGACCATTGATAAATACCAAAAGAATAATATGTAATTACTTCATTCATTTGCCAAAGTGCGTATTTTATTGAACTAATTTGTTAAGTTGACTACTGCCATATTAGGAAAATCACTGCTGCAGCGCTGTTAACATTTTCTTGGATTTCTTTTGTGATATTTGGCATCCGTCAACACCTCAAAGTGTAATCGATACATCTCTAAGCAGAATGTCCCTGAGTTTTTATGATTCAGGAAATATGTGAGTTGGAAAAGTATATGTACAACTTCGAGCGAAGAATTAGGGAATAATATTCAACATTGACATATAAATGCTTAACAATTGGTAGCCTTAAAAAATGATACTATATTTGTATAATATAGCCAAATATGTAGAAATATATTTTTTGTGTAATTTACGTGAGAGAGAGAGAGAGAGAGAGAGAGAGAGAGAGAGAGAGAGAGAGAGAGAGAGAGAGAGAGAGAGAGAGAGAGAGAGAGAGAGAGAGAGAGAGAGAGAGAGAGAGAGAGAGAGTCTGCAGAACGATGATGATGAAAGCGCGAACGGAATAGAGCAAATACTAAGTTATATATTTTCTGGTACGTAATAAAAGCACAACATTACGGAAGCCTATTAGGGTCACTCTGCGAAGAAAAAATATGTCGTTGTAACGCCTTTAACGTTTTCAGTGTTCACGACGTAGTTACAAATCCGATAAAAAATGGTTTAACACGGACCATCTGGAAAAAAGAGTTTTCAGGTGTTGGAGGGGGGGGCTCCTCGTCACGTGACCGCCGAATGTCACAGTTATAGTAATATAAAACGTGAGAACTGATGCTGTCACAATCTAAACAAAAGATGACAACGAAAACGACACAATTATTTGTTCACAAAAGACATCGCAAAATTGAATGGTTTAACGTTTTCACGTCGTCAGTTAACGTTAAAAGCGTTTGTTTCTTGTTGAAAAATAAGTTTTCTTAAATTAAGTCATGCGAATGTTATAATAATATAAAGAACATGCTGGCTAAACAAAGATGACTGACGACACACACAAAAAGCATAAATTAAATGGTATATTCCTCAAATTGTCATGCGTTTTTGAGTCAGCTATGAAACACAGCTTCATATTGTCTGGAATCTTTTGTCCCTCTGTCTTTTTTTCTTGGTACAGACACAGTTTTACAAAAATTATTAGTACTTTTTTATTGTGTATGATACTTTCGTGAAAGTTACAGGAAAGGTTCATTTTGATGAGGTGCATCGCCCTGTCAAGGTCATGTTCAAGGTCACACACAAGGTCAAATGGTGGTACAGTTTTCTCTTAAAGAAATTTTTGTTAAGAATACTCAATTTCGGCATACTCCAAGGTGTTATTTCTTCGCTATATACCCACAACTTGTTTTATTGACTCTAGATAATTGGTTACCATTCTGAATTGATCATTTACAGAAAAAAGAAAAAGATATGATGACCTAATTTTAAGGTGACCGAATTAAAGAGTTATAAGTGTTATAAAAATTGTACTTTGTCGGTCACAACTTTCAAACTTTTGTCTTCTTTATCCACCAACTTTAATAAAAGCATAAAAACACATTGATACCTTGGCATTTGATCCAATTTTACCAAGTTAGCTAGAAAAATATGAATTTTGTTAATAAATGTTTTTTTTTAATAATGAAAAGAACCGTAGATGAAAAGAATCAAAATCTGCAAATGGGCAGAACTCTTGCATATGTAAATATCTTTTATATACCCAAAAATGTGCCAGATTATTCATTCTATTAATTCATACATTCATTATGAAGAAGTATGCAAAAACGAGATAAATAACGTGTTTTAACGAGGAAGTTAGGGCTTTAAAACGACAAATGTTGTTTTCTTTAAAGAGTGACGCTAATAGGCTTCCGTACAACACGGCAATTTATTTCATTAAAATATATTTATTTACAATACAAAGCGTCCCAACAACCGACACTTTCAAGAAATGCAAAATTCAATACAAGTTAAACAATTGATGCCCCATCCTGCATTCCAACAAACGCACGTACGCATGTGATTGCCAGTATGATTATTGCAATGCTCCGAAATGTCCGTCTATTGAATCATATTCATTCCTTTGTAAACCTATTAAAGCATGAAAACTATTTCTCAAGCCAGACAAATTATTTTTTTGTAATTTACATTGATCAAGGAAACGGATAAGTCAATTCACATTTGTTCATTAGTGGATGTAAAGTGTGTTAATGTGCTAGTTTTCAAAAAGAAATGTCTGCTATTAATCTTTTTTCGATTTTGCCCCACATAATATGCCATTGCAGATTTAAATCACTCTGGTAAAACAGACATGTTTGATTGACTATAAAATCGTTTTTATTTATTCCTGGGTGTCGCAGTAATGCAGTTCTAAATTTATGTCATTGTTTCTGGTAAAGAGTTTCAGTTACATTTCCGTTTTGCCTACTGGTTTCCGTTTTATATGTAAGTTATACCGATCATTTAATTTAAAACTGCTTTAAAAGCCTATTTTAGCGTTACATTTTAAATATCATGAAAAAGGACTAAAAGTGCCCAAGACGATCGTTTCTGACAATAATACTTCATCAGTTGAACTGTAATGTAATATAGCGCGGGATTTTGGCTCACTGACGCTAACGCTGTCAGTATAGCCAGGTGGAATACAGTCACTTCGATTATCTGATTGAACAAGATTACCTTTTCCGCCGCATTGAATTGTGGGAAGCATCAAATCATAACAAACATGGTGTCCCCATACTCAATCGATGTAATACGAGACTTTACAACATATTATTCGCATGATGTATGCACTATTTGCACTCAATCGTTGTAGAAATACACAATAAAGATCCCACAGACATAAACATGTAGATTGTTTACTACATTTGCAATAATCTGGCGTGACTGCCTGTTTGAATACCTAGATGGATACCGCCATTTTCTCTGTTTACTAATATGGGGATGCGCATTTCTATATCCGGTATCTTGGTCACGTGATAATTTTCAGTTCTGTTTTTCGCTGATCACGTGGATTGTATTACGTCTGGCCCCATCGACGAAGTAAGATTGGGCCAGGAACCCAGGCTAGAGAGTTTCGAAATAAAAAAAGAAAGTTAGTCTTCTACTTGAGATTCTACTGGACAGACTAATGTAGAGTATTCTGCGGTCTGGAATATGAGCTAATTTACAAGTGTAGTGATTGTCGTCAGTGTTGACCATGATGATTTTGTGTACAAGGAACACTAGTATATCCAGTCTAACCCAATACACAAAAATACTCAATTACTCGAGTTCAATTTTTAAAAATATTTCTTTGACTGTATTGTTGTTTGCTAAATGTCTGGTTGTGACTGAAAAGGAAGCATGATATTTTAAGTTGTGTTTTCATCTATAACATTGGGTCAAATCAAGATTTTCTCATCGAAATAGCTTGAGCATGATACTTGAGTTTTCATTGAAAAGATTTTTCAAAACTTTGCATCTTTGATGTTGAAATCAGTAAAAAACTTGTAAATGCGCTTACTCCAGTCTCTGGTGACCTTTGGAATGAAAACTGATGTTGCTAATTTTGTTGTCTTACAACAGAAAAAAGTATATTTCTCTACTAGATACTAAGACATATAAAAAAAACTATATATAAATGTTACAAAATATATAAATAGCATAATTACTAAACACAGGTAAATCATTTTCTGAAAAACAAAATATCTATTGAGAATAATATTATGTAGTTACCTTGACTTCCCTGTACTGGTACGTGAACCACACCAATATAGGGATACAACACATAATCAGACAGGAAAGTCCTAACACATTACTGCGCATGACCCAACGTAACGTAAGTACACACGGACTGTTATCTTCACAAGTATCACAACCAGGGGCACATGGGAGACATTCAAACGAGGAATCATACTTGTTCTCTTCATCCTGGAATAAGACCGAAATATCATAATTTTGTTTTCGATTGATATATTAAGAATCTTTCATATGCTTTCTTTAGATATATTTATGTTTATTCCACTTGAGGGATCACAAAACCCTGTAAAACCCGAGGCTTGCCTAATCTTACATTACAAATGACAAATAGGCGTGTGATATTATTATGTAAAACAAAATACAAAATTCATATATTCAGATGCTTCCATATGTTTGCAAACATTATCACATAGCAGTATAAATGTATATGCATCTTTATCAACACATCTGATGTAAGTCTGATGCGGATGATTAATTAGTACACTGTGTGATAAGAAGGAAACTAAATAGCATAAGTATCTTATTCAGTATTATCATAACGAGGGTGTTATGTACACTTCTAATTGATACTGTTAGTACAAGTAGTACATTTATATTTCCTTAGCAATAGCCTTATAGTATGTATGATAGTGACAGCATGGGAGAATGAAAGAGAAGTGTGTGGAAGGGAATCATATATAAAAGGAAAGAAGAAAAGAAAGGGACAAATACACATTATGAAGACTTAATCTAAATTAACATCTTAACAAGAAACTTTGTTAGCGTCATTATACGATATATGTAATATACAGGTCACGTGATATGTAATACACATAGATCTTCCATTGGCGTATTGCAAGGGCCTACTCTATATTATATCGGCAGGTATGAGAAACACACACACACACACACACACACACACACACACACACACACACCAATATAGGAAATATGCAATATTATTGCACGAAATGTTGTCAGTAATACACGCAATATCAGTGTAGGGAACGTTGTCAGTACCACACGCAATATCAGTGTAGGAAATGTTGTCAGTACCACACGCAATATTAGTGTATGAAATGTTGTCAGTACTACACGCAATATCAGTGTAGTAAATGCTGTCAGTACCACACGCAATATCAGTGTAGGAAATGTTATTGTCCTTAGCAATAGCCTTATAGTATGTATGATAGTGACAGCATGGGAGAATGAAAGAGAAGTGTGTGGAAGGGAATCATATATAAAAGGAAAGAAGAAAAGAAAGGGACAAATACACATTTTGAAGACTTAATCTAAATTAACATCTTAACAAGAAACTTTGTTAGCGTCATTATACGATATATGTAATATACAGGTCACGTGATATGTAATACACATAGATCTTCCATTGGCGTATTGCAAGGGCCTACTCTATATTATATCGGCAGGTATGAGAGAAACACACACACACACACACACACACACACACCAATATAGGAAATATGCAATATTATTGCACGAAATGTTGTCAGTAATACACGCAATATCAGTGTAGGGAACGTTGTCAGTACCACACGCATGTTGTGTAGGAAATGTTGTCAGTACCACACGCAATATTAGTGTATGAAATGTTGTCAGTACTACACGCAATATCAGTGTAGTAAATGCTGTCAGTACCACACGCAATATCAGTGTAGGAAATGTTATCAGTACCACACGCAATATCAGTGTAGGAAATGTTGTCAGTACCACACGCAATATCAGTATAGGAAATGTTATCAGTACCACACGCAATATCAGTGTAGGAAATGTTGTCAGTACTACACGCAATATCAGTGTAGGAAATGTTGTCAGTACTACACGCAATATCAGTGTAGTAAATGTTGTCAGTACCACACGCAATATCAGTGTAGGAAATGTTGTCAGTCAACGCAATATCAGTGTAGGAAATGTTGTCAGTACTACACGCAATATCAGTGTAGTAAATGTTGTCAGTACCACGTGAAATATCAGTGTAGGAAATGTTGTCAGTACCACTCCCAATATCAAGACAGGAAATGTTATCAGTACCACACGCAATATCAGTGTAGGAAATGTTGTCAGTACCACACGCAATATCAGTGTAGGAAATGTTATCAGTACCACACGCAATATCAGTGTAGGAAATGTTGTCAGTACCACGTGCAATATCAGTGTAGGTAATGTTCTCAGTTATCATGTGCAATATCAGTGATCGTATATCCTTTCGATGTATTAACAGGTGAATCGTTTAGTGTGTTTTAAATTTCTGTCTGTCTCATATCGCCTATCAGTAAGTTATGTACAATCAATTAATACATACCCTTGATTTCTTTGCGTATTCGTATTCAACCTCTGTCCCATTGAAATATTTGTTAGTGGCATCCAGAATGGGGAAATAAAAACCATCCTTACACACACACTTATAGGATCCGCGTCTAAATCCTAGGCCCGGTATAGGTTCACACTGGAAAGAGAAATTTGTTGTAGAAGGGTAATGTAAAGTTAGAAGAATAGGTTAATAATTTGTCATTATTTTGGTACTTTTGTATATATGCTGTTAAACCTGTTATATCAGACCTTGACTGTCAACTCACCATGGGCATAATCTGTCAACATTCTCTCTCTCTCTCTCTCTCTCTCTCTCTCTCTCTCTCTCTCTCTCTCTCTCTCTCTCTCTCTCTCTCTCTCTCTCTCTCTCTGTCCGTCCATCCATCAATCCATCCACCCATCCATCCACCCATCTATACATTCATCCAAACTATCTATCTATCTATCTATCTATCTATCTATCTATCTATCTATCTAACTATCTATTTATCTATCTATCTATCTATCTAATTATCTATCTATCTTAGTTTCTTTCTTTCTTTCTAGTTACATTCCTAAATTGCCACCTAGTTCGCTCTAAATTGAATTTGAAATAATTCAAATCTATTCATGCTTTCATACCAGATTATCACAAAGTGACTATTTTGTCGTTTTTGAATGATTTTTGTCATTACAGGTCATTACTTTCTACGTCATTCAAAGATCCAATTTTCTAAAATTTCTAAACTGAAATTTCGAATTTGAAATCAAAATCACTATTCATTTAATTGTATTTGATTTCATAAATATTTTAGATGACGGAGAAATGACCGATGTTGATTTTATTTCAAAGACATATTATCCCTCCGGAGGTGCATTTACTCAGTTTTAAAAGAAATCATCAAGTAAAAATGAAAACAAATTGAGCCATATAAAATACACTAAAACACAATTTTTGAAAATTAATTTTTCCTGAAATGTTTGCTATAATTTTCGTCTCCTGTAATATTTTCGGGGTTCATTTGTGTGCTTTATTAAATGCCATTAAATCAGACTACGGGCTATAACTCGTTTTACACTTAACTGAATTCTTTAAATACATCAATTGCCATAGAACTTTTAGTTTTATTATATATATATATCAAACCATATTAAAATTGTGTCATAGCAATCAAACCTTGAGAAAATAAAAATAACTAAAATGTAGAAAGATTATTACAATTTTAGTGAAAAGTATGGAAATGATTTTAGCCATTAATACACTTACTTCAATAAACAACACTCCAAAGATTTACAAACGATTTACATTTGAATCAATGGCTGTCATTTGCGTGATTTCTAAATTGTACAATGTTATATTAATGTAAAAATTATATTCATATTCTCGTAAAATGAGGAAAGTTTCAAATATTTCTTTTAAAACATGAATTTAATGACAAGATTCTATTATTGTGAATGGCAATGTCGTATTTAAAGTTTATAACTTCCGTATTTAACATGAGAGAGAGAGAGAGAGAGAGAGAGAGAGAGAGAGAGAGAGAGAGAGAGAGAGAGAGAGAGAGAGAGAGAGAGATGAACTCGCCACTTCATGCTAAGACCTGTATCGAAGAAAACACATGATCATTATTGATGTTTCTAAAATCTATTTTGGAAAGTTTTAATTATATCTTTTAAAACATAAATTTAATGACAAGATTCTATTGTTGTGAATGGCAATGTCGTATTTAAAGCTAATAACTTCCGTATTTACCATGAGAGAGAGAGAGAGAGAGAGAGAGAGAGACACAGAGAGACACAGAGAGAGAGACAGAGAGAGAGACAGAGAGAGAGAAAGATGAACTCGACACTTCATGCTAAGATCTATATCGAAGAAAACACATGATCGTTATTGATGTTTCTAAAATTTATCTTTGTGTGAATTCCATGATGTGTACAGAGACGTGCAAAAATATTCCGGTACGATAATTTTCACTAAATATTTCATATATATATATTGTATATATATATATATATATATATATATATATATATATATATATATATATATATATATATATATATATATACAGTGGACCATTTTTTATCGCATTTCACTAAATTTTCAATATTTCTAAGCTTCATAGGTTTTGTTGATGTAATTTTCCAATTTATTTTTCAAGATTTCACAAATTTAAAATGAAAATAATACATCACAATTTTAGTGTTCATTACAAAAATTTTATCTTCCGTTGAAGGAAATAATTTTTTTTATTTCGGAATCAGAATTTCTATTGAAATATGATTAAAAATGGCAAATGGCTCCACAATATATGTTTATTGGGGAAAATTATTGTTTTATATAAAATATATAGTAAAAATAACAGTGTACGAATACTTCACGTCTCTGTAGATAATGTACTTATCAGCAGGGTAAAAAGATGGCAGCAATCTAGCAATCCCTCAAATTTGAGATACCTTTGTGGTTGACGTTTTACATCTTGCAGATCCGGAAAAAACATTTGGTTCTTTTGCCAAACCTTGCTGTGGACACTGGTCAATGTCTACCTTTTGAAGAGCAATATCAATACCACTTGTTCCCCTGGAGAAAAAAAGAAATCGTAGAATAGAAATATATTCTAGGGATCGTTTATACTCCTTAAGTTTAACTAGAATGCTGTAGTATGATAAGATATAAAAAATCTCAAATACCAAAGTATAAATCAATAGAATGTCCACGACATATGAGCATCAAAGAAAAAATGTAAAGTTTCTGTATTCCTTGTTAGCATCGACTAATATATTTCAAGAGACATAATATTTAACCTGCATAGGTCTACCAATATAGAGTGGCATATCAAGGTTTTTATAACTGTTTTTTTAAGGTGGAAAGGATAAAATTACCCTGGTTTGACTGGCATGTTCACATATAAATAAAATATACAACTATCTATATTCTAGCCATGTCTGTTGCGGATCTGGTTAGTGTCGCGTTCATTAATGTATAAAGGGCCTCCGTTACCTACTAGTTAAAGCAACGCGCTTTACTGCGGCAAATTCGAGTCCCGCGGGAACCTTTAGCTGATTTCTGTGAGAAAGTATCCAAGTTTACTTGCGGAAGGCCGGTGGTCTCTTCACGGGTGTTTTGTACCCGAGCTTTCTCCTCCACTACTACAACACTAGCCGCTACCATGTAACTGAAAAAAAAATTGTGTTGAGTGTGGCGTAAAACACTATTTAAAATGAAAAACGTTAAACAAATTGATAAATGGAAATTAGCATAAGGAAATATTACCAGCGATGTTTAAGCTGAGAGGTCTTATTGTTTACTGTAATACTTACAATGGAATATAATCGAATTTGTATGCTGAAAAACTTTTACACTGTCCTGTTCTATCTATCGATTTCTCGTAAAAAATATACGTCGTGAATGTTGATACTTGATCGTTTTTCATATGATGGCCGCATATAAAGTTAATTTCTTGATTTTCCTCAACGCCTCTGCATTACTGCTTTCCCAACCGTTTAATCTATTTTCCACACAGTCTATTTCCAAATATAATCTTAACCTTTTTTTGCGAAAAGGCAGAATTGAATTAATCTGTTATATGTATTTTTTCATCGGTGTCGATCCTTTGGTCGAGATTTTCAATCTGACAAATGGTGTGGGCGGGGTAGTGAATTGGGACCTATACTAGAAAATAGGATATACAAGTGTAAACTTCTCGCTGACAAATTATTGACACAGGGATATCGAAAACCGCTTTTGATGTCAACGTTCCGCAAATTTTACGGTCGGCATAATAGTCTTGTTTACGATTACTCTGTTTCACTGGGTGAAGTTTTGAGTTGCCTTTTCGTTGGCGGTTGTTAGACGTCTGTACTAATTGTGACGAGGATTCGTTCCTCACGTATTTCATTTGGATTTGACTGTGGACTCACGGCGGGTGTGACCGGTCGACAGGGGATGCTTACTCCTCCATGGCACCTGATCTCAACTCTTGGTTTGCAGAGGTCCGCGTTTGTCCATTTTTGCCGGATTTGTATCTGTGTCCTGGAAATCCTTAGGATTTATACTTTGGTATCTGAGATATTTTATATAGATAAGTGCGATGAGACATTATGATAATGTTTAAAATACAAAATAGAAATATTGTCAGGCTGATTGAGCAAAAGAAGAAGAAATAATTTCACAATATGAAATCGTTATTAATTTAGATGTATCTGGGCCCTCTAACGAAACGTGATGAAAATTGTTCTGCCGAGAACTTTAGACAGAAACGGTTGAGGTAGGAGAAATGACGACTTATATAGAGAAAAAAATAATCAAACACTCGAGATAAAACCAAATTAAAAAAGTAAAATAAAAAAAAATATTAACAGAGAAAACAACAACCAAAAATAAAGAAAAAAAAAATAGACAAAACATACAATGGAATACATCAGAGAAAACATAAAAAAAAACCTCAAGACAAACAGACAAAAATAACAGGTTAAATCAATGTAAAATATAGAAACAAAACAAAAATAATTGACTGATAAAATAAGAACAAAAACTAACAAGTACCCTTAGTAAAGACATACATATTGATACTATTCTGGTGATACTAGTCGTATAAATGAAATGTCCAAAATAACTAAAGGTTTGGTTCCGTGTTAAGGATACGGATTATCATAGAGCAACCCATTTAGTCAAAAGCGTTGTATCTGCACTTGTTTTCTGAACGGGGCAAACATTTGTTAGATCAGTATAATTCTGGAGAAATGACATTGTATTGAAGACATATGCATAAAACTGTACTCTTGTGATAGTTGATATTTGCTTAATAGTCATCTAAGGAAAACTTAAAATTTAATCAAGTATAGAATTACCAAAAAAGGTTTACGGAACGCACCTGGATATTGCATATATATATATATATATATATATATATATATATATATATATATATATATATATATATATATATATATATATATATATATATATATATATGTATTAGATTTGTCAATATTAAACTGATAAAACATAATCCACAGCTATGTAAATGTGAATAGGTTCAATTGTTCCGTTCACATAAAAACATGTTGGAATTTCGAATAGACAATATATTTGTAATGTTCGGAGACGTGGTCTTTCAACAAACTGTCGGCATTCCTATGGGAACTAATTGTGCCCCTTCATTGTCCTTTAATTTGACATTTAGATATATCGACGACGTTTTGTCAATTAATAATGACACTTTTCATACATATGTCAATGCGATATATCCCAGTGAACTAGAAATTAAAGATACAACAGAATCAAGCACACACGCTTCCTACTTAGACATTTTGCTTAATATAGACACAGACGGGAAATTGGTAACTAATCTATACGACAAACGCGACGATTTCGGCTTTCCCATCGTAATTTTTCTACATTTAAGTAGTGATATCCCTCAGTCACCGGCATATGGAGTTTATATTTCACAAATGATCCGATATGCCAGGGCGTTGTACAAGATATGGAAATTTCATGTACAGAGGTAAACTACTCACTGAGAAATTATTGACACGGGGATATCGAAAACCGCGTTTAATGTCAACGTTCCGCAAATTTTACGGTCGATATAATAGTCTTGTTTGCGATTACTCTGTATCACTGGGTGAAATGTTGAGTTGCCTTTTCGTTGGTGGTTGCTGAGACATCTGTACCAATTGTGACGATTCACTCCTCACGTATTTCATTGGACTTGACTGTGGGTTCACAGCGGGTTTGACTGTCGACAGAGGATGCTTTCTCCGCCATTTTAGACATTAAAACGCTATCTATCCTCTGGGAAATACCATCGGTTCTGTCTTCTGCTTATGTTTAACCACGCATGATTCATTCTTACTCAAATTTGTCATATACTCCTACTAAATATAACAAATTATCCCAAATGGGACACGATTGAAATTTGCCATCCATATCAGTAGGGATGCCATATAGATTTTAAATCCATATCAGGGGTGTGATTCCTGGTAGTAGAGATAGACTGGTTTCGTTTTTTATCAGTGCTGCAAAATTCTATCCGGAACTGCTGAACCAGAACACTTTGTATTCCTACGCACGTCGTGTGCATTGTATGTAAACAAAGTGGATAAAGGAGATATTTGTGTTGATACTTTTCATTGTTAAAATTGATATCAGTTACATATATATCATATCAAATTTGTTTGAAAGGAAATAAATATATGTGTGCATAATACGGGCTTATATTTATTTACGTATGGTGGGTGAAAAAGTGATAAGTCAACTAAAATAGATCAAAAGTCCGGTTAGGACTTACTGATCCATCCAATTCTCGACTGATATTTTTCAATCTGGAACTCAAAATGGAGCTAGATTCTATTAAACTATAATTCATATCGCCTGCATTAGGCTTCATTTATTCAAAAATACATTGTAAAATATCGTCTGCTAGCGAGAACGTACTTATATAACTTGCTAAAAACAAGATAATGGTAACGTACTATTTCAAGGAGAAAAAGTTTAAAATGGACGTTAGAATATTTAAAATGATGACACAGAAAACATTGTCGATGAATGAAAAACACAAACAGCCAGTGAAAAAAATGGTTCGCAAATGGTAATTAGCCTGTTCATTAGAATGTTGGAATTATAACAATACTTTTGCCTTTTCTCTTGAGTACATGATAAAAATGTTTATAATAAGAGCATTCATGATATCTGGGTCTGGGGTTGATATCCTATATAATATATAAATGGCCAGATGATAATATATATTTACTGCATGTAAATTTAAACATACAATTATAATACAGAGCTCATTACGCCCATGCAATACTTAATGCCGTATTGTCCTGAAGTTGGATACAGAAATTCCACCAAAACCTCTTGTTAAAATGGAATTTCATTCATTCGGAAGATTTTATTACATCGACAAAATAGGAATGGACTTTGAATCTGTGTTTATGATGCGCCAAAATCACATTTATGAGTTAAACCTAGTTTTTCTGAAATAAAATTAGTTTTTCTCCAGTTAAACCTAGTTTTTTTTCCAGTTAAGCCTAGTTTTTCTCCATTAAATGTGGATTACGAGTTAGACCTAATTTTTCTCCAGTTAATCCTAATTTTTCTTGTTATCAAAATTAACTAAAGAAAAATTAAGTTTAAATGAGAAAAACTAGGTTTTACTGCGCCAAATACTCATTAATGTTAATATAATGTGTTTTTCTCAGTTAAACCTAGTTTTTCTCCACTTAATGTGGGTTACTGAGAAAAACTAGGTTAAACTGGAGAAAAACTGGTTTTAACTGTAAAAAAACCAAACTAGGTTTAATTCATTAATGTGATTTTGGCGTGCCATATGTGTACACAATTAGATAAATAAGGGGAAAGTTATAAAGACAAAATCACACAAATGTTTCTATATAAATCATCACACAGCACTTGATCGTTGTAGCGGATGGATTTAACCCGGGCTACGCCAGTGCTGTCGTTGAATTCTTCCGCTACAGCGGTCTCGTGCAGTAGAGTGATTCGGGTAAAACATATTCTGTGTAGTTTTGTTTATATATCTTAGCAGTATCAAATAATGGCGTTCTATAAATCTGTCCTTTTGTCTATTGTAAAGAGACAATATATCAAAAAACAAATAAACACAGCCTCTGTTTAAAATAGAAAAAAATCCTATCCGTTACATTTATCGCGCAATGAACAAGATGATTAATTATTTATAATTGTAGCTTTGACGACGAAAAAGACATTTATGGCGATAATGATGATCTTTTTAGAACTGCACTATTTTAATTCTTTGACACAGCACCTGGTAATCAATACGTAAATAAATTTATGGGATTCCCTGGTTATCATAAAATTGAAATTCTTAGTTTTCCGTTCCAAATATGGAATTAATTTAGACTCAATTTGAAGATCATTCAGATTTTGATGTAATTTTATAGCATTTTGGTCTTTTAGACGAGCACGAACACAATTAAAAGACAAACTATTGAAATTCCACGTACATTTGTTGTAATGTAAACATGAAATAGATTACAAAATATATTTACGTATTACTTAAACGAAACAAAATATCCGGTTACGGGACAAGTGACATTAGATGGACAAGGTGAAGTAAATCTTTAAAGATTATGTATCTATTCGAAAAAGAAAAACGCATTACTCGTTCCGGAAATCTGGTCCAACCCGTTTTGGAATTGTTCTTTATGTTAAGACCATTGGTATATCTAATTTGTCGTTTTCTAATGAACTTTGAGTTTCGATTATCCATTAGTACATCGTCATTTTTACTTCAGTGTTACCCCACACCAATCTAGTATCAGCTGATCATCTGGATTCCAAAACAAGAATACGCAATACCAACAGTCAAAACTTAAACAAAATAAACAAACACATTTTGTCAATTTCTTATTGTTCTAGTCGGTGGAAAACCCTGTTATAAATTGATCAATAAGAAATAAAGCATTGGCTGGACTGTGAGTATGATATTGCTTGGTATCTATGTACCAAATGGTATCACAATGAAATATGTTATTCTGATTTGCAAATATCTTGGCCGACATTATTCACACTTAGACGAATAAAATGTGTCATCTCCCACGAACGAAATCAACAACATACACTTAAATATATTGAGGTTAGTTATATGTGTACACTAAGTGTGCCACTTGGTCTCTCTCAATCAAACAGATATTTCAAGAAACCTAATTACGTTTTCATTCTGTCGGATTCTGTTTCGAGAAACGATGTCAAACGGAAGGCTGATGGGGTCATATTTTCTTTTTATGCTTAGATTGAACTACTAACAATAATTGAAGACGATTTTTACGTGACAGCAAAACTCAATATGTATAAGGGTTCTTTTCGACATAGAGTCTCGATGTTCTATATATATAATAGTTTTCCTAATGGAAATGTTATATTGTATATAGTTTTCTAATTCAACGGAAAACATCTATGTCATATGAGATGTAATGCACATAAGCAAATCGTGTACCTTGTCGCCTTTCTGTGTTTGTTTAGTGAAGCATGCAATACTCAAATATTTAACTTTTATTGATTTTATTTTCACGTATTTAGATAAGATACTCAGAAACATAATGGTAGCGACTGATACAAGTCGTATGTTTTATAATTCAAAAAATAACAATCGGTTTTCTAACTACAGCTAAACGTCACATTGAGTTTATCATTCATTGTCCAACCAACTGTGTTTTCATATTTTAGAGCAGTGGTGTGTCACAATTGTCGTAACATTAACTTTACTAATCAAAATTGTCATTACAGAAGTTGGACTATACAAAATCGTGACAGAAATGAGATCATTCACAAATGTCGTGACAGGAACGAGACAATACACAATTGTCATGACAGTAATAAGATTATACATAATTGTCGTGACAGAAATCAGACAATACAGAATTGTCATGACAGAAATAAGCGTATACACAATTGTCGTGACAGTAATTAGATTATACATAATTGTCGTGATAGAAATTAGACAATACACAATTCTCGTTTCAGAAATAAGATAATACACAATAGTCATGGCAGAAATAAGATAATACACAATTGTCAGGAAAGAAATTAGACTATACACAATTTTCCTGACAGAAATTAGACAGTACACAGTTGTCATGACAGAAATTAGACAATACACAGTTGTCATGACAGAAATTAGACAATACACAGCTGTCATGACAGAAATTAGACAATACAAAGTTGTCATGACAGAAATTAGACTATACACAATGTTGTGACA
Source organism: Atrina japonica (assembly GCA_030159075.1). Taxonomy (NCBI): domain Eukaryota; kingdom Metazoa; phylum Mollusca; class Bivalvia; order Pterioida; family Pinnidae; genus Atrina; species Atrina japonica. The sequence goes on from BROG01000838.1 coordinate 257,351, forward strand.
GAGAATTAGACAATACACAATGTCGTGACAGAAATTAGACTATACACAATGTTGTGACAGAAAATTAGACAATACACAGTTGTCATGACAGAAATTAGACAATACACAATTGTCATGACAGAAATTAGACTATACACAATTGTCGTTGCAAAAATTAGACTTTACACAATTTTTCTGACAAAAATTAAACTATACACAATTTTCCTGACAGGAATAAGACACAATTGTCATGACAGAAATTAGACTGTGTACAATTTTCCTGACGAAAATTTGACAGATCGCAACTGTCGTGACAAGAATTAATCTTATCACAATTTATGAATTATCATGACAAAAATAAGCCTGATCACAATTGTTGGGACTAATTAAAATTGTCAATCTATATTGTATACCCGGAAATTTTGTCTCATGATTATTTTCGCCCTTGTACTCATATTTCGACTGTGTTAAATTCGTCCTAAATCAACAAAGTGTTAAGTATGTTATATATGTCCATGCTTCAAATATTAAGCTGAAAATTTTCGCTTACAATTTAAATTCGCTCTCTCATCTTAGGGCGAAAATGGCGAAATTAAACGAGAGCGAAAAAAATCCAGATACACAGTAGATAATAGGATTAGTATACAAGTCATTGGCATAGTCCCAGTAGCCAAGGAAAGAATATGAACACATGAATAAAAAACTGCAATCAACAGATTGAAAGAAACAACCAAAGAATATACTATAACAGTTCCTGTATTGCATCAGAAATGTAAAACAAATTTTCATTTTACTACTTTTATACATTTGCATTATATTATAAAATTTGTGATTCGAGACCTGTTATTAATTGATACCTCCAGAGGGTTTCCGGGACTTCTCTTTGATTATATTAGAGCATGGCTAAATCATGTGTAAACGGATGTCAATTTAATTGTGTCCAAATGAGATTACCCAGAGTTTCTGTTTGAGATCACGTGGTATTGATTAATATCGAAAAGGTCATAATTGTTCGTTCACAGTTCTTTCTCAAAATGAAATTCCTATAACTATCCAAGTGATATAACATCTTTACATTCTATGATTATTTTTATCATTTGTAAAATTATTCACTCTAATAATTGTTTGATATCTTACTGCCATAAATATTCTAGGAGTACCATTGGTTATCTATGATAATGTGGAAACCGTTTATTCAATACATGGCTACCGTAATTTATATAGAGCTTATGCAAGAATTCTTGACACCGATTCTGGGATTCAGTTCAAAATGTCGTCGAACGCTGACACTTCTAGGAAAGAAATTTTTTTAGTAAACTTTAAAACTTATTAATCTGATTCGATAAAGGTAGATTATTGGCAATATTCCTTACACAGTCTGTAGTCTCTTGAACCCGTCCTTGACATGGACGAGTTTAAAGTTTAGGTAATAAAGCGTCATATTGAAATTACACTGCCTATAGTACATATATACAGGGTCGGTAAATCACATATGGGGCCAGAGCACTGTGTATCAAATAATATCAGAAAAAAACCCAGATAAACCAGTTGTTAAACTCTATTGTTATACACGTATTAAAATTACTAAGGAAGACACGGATAATAAAATAAGACACAAACAGTGCCTTCGTGACATTGAATAAAATGTTATCTGCTATAGGTAAGAATTAAAACGTGTTTGCTTGCAATTTTTATCAATGAAACTCAGCTATTATCGCTATACTGTACAAAACTAATGAAACGAGTATGAATTTATAAACCTTGTAAAGTATAAAATCGCAGATACTAAAGTATTAATCTTCAGGATGTACAGGAAACATATAAAATAAATTTGGTGTATATTGGACAAACACGGACCACTGGAAACCCAGAGGTGGGATCAGGTGCCACGGAGGAATATGCATCCCCTGTTGGCCGACACACACGCTGCAAACCCACAGTGAAATTCGAATAAAATAAAAAGAGAAATAAATTCTCTTGTGTAGTTGACTAAGGGGTGGGATCAGGTGCCACGGAGGAAAATGCATCCCCTGTTGGCCGACACACACGCTGCAAATCCACAGTGAAATTCGAATAAAATAAAAAAAATAATAAATTCTCTTGTGTAGTTGACTAAACAACCGCTATCGAACATGTAAGTCATCATTTTATGTACTGAAACAGGGTAAATGCAAGTAAGGTCATTATACCGAGCGTAAAATTTCGGGATATTCTTCTGACAATACTTATAGCCTATCAGTAAATAGTTTGTCTCTGTATATGAAGAGCCGGCCTAGCTCAGTCGGTAGCGCGCTCGACTCTTGATCGTGAGGTCGTGAGTTCGAGTCCAGCCGGCGGCAGGTTGGTTTCCTGTCTGTCGGATGAGACAGTAAAAACCGTGGTCCCGTGTCACAGTCGGTGTCGGCACGTTAAAGAACCCTCACTGCTCAATGGCCGTAAGTGCCGAGCATAGGCCAAAATTTGAAACCCTTCACCGGCATTTGGTGACGTCTCCATATGAGTGAAATATTCTTGAGTGGGACGTTAAACAACAATAAACAAACAAATCTGTATATGAAATGTCCATATGTTGAACACACCAGAGCATATCGATTCATTAACGAGAAATAAATATCATACTCAGGTTATTGCGGTATGTTACTGCTTATATGTATTCAATTTACGACATGAAAACTGAGTGGTTAGAACATCGCACTTTAAACCATGGAATCTCTCACTTCTGGTCAATTCAGGTTCGAGCCCCGCTGGCCGACTTTTGAGAGAAAATCTGCCAGTTTACTCTCAGAAAGCGGATGGTCCCCTCCCGGGTGCATTGTAGCCGGTTTTTCTCCTCTATCATTAAAAATCAAAGTCCTATGTTGTCCGGCAATTAGGACATGGTTCATTAAACCACGACGTATATCATCTGTAGTCAACAGAGATTCAAGCTATGCCGGAAACCTAGGTGATCATATGAAGACATTTACCAGGTTTCTTTCTGCTTCACTATCATGATTGACCTTATTACTGATATATTCATGAGTTTTGCGCATATAAAAGTTGTTAAACAGTCAGATTGAATTCAGAGCATTTGGCAAGCTGATCTGGCCCTTGACCTTTTGGGACTTTGAAACTGGTTTCACCACAAGGGGATCTATACTGTTTGCATCACTATTTCTTGATTTTGATGATGGCGTTGGATTTTGGTTTTTAGTGTGGGAGGAAGCAAGAAATTGAATTAGAGAGACCAGACTTTTGCCCGTCATAAATCATTGCTATGTTGATATGATGTACGGCAAATGGTAGTATTTTCAAAATATTTGATTGATAAGTGTCTGATATATTCCTGTTAAAACTGAAAATGATGAACGAGAACATGATGTATGATTGTATGTTTCGGGAAATTTGATGGACTGTCTTGAGGTGAAGTCTTTATCACTTTCATACAGTTGACAGAACAATAAGTGGGTATCGACTGAATATACTTGTGAATTTTACACTACATTAACCATCTCGAGGGCGGCCCTGTACGTTCTACAAAATCAACAAGATCGCACAAGAAAAAGAAGTATCACATCCATTACTTGGAGACATCTGTTTTAGAAGATGATATTCTTTCGTAATCTCGTAATAACTCAGACAGAAATAAATATGCACTCAACAAATTATCCCTAATGTCTTCTTATGAATCCACCAGAGAATTGCTCTGGAAGACGATAGTCAATGATTTTGAAAACGTGTGATGTGATTTCAAAGACCATAACAATGCTTTCACGACACGAGACATCACTCAGTACAATATACATATAATTCTGAGACGTCCAAAAGTATATCAGCTCTAACTATACAAGACGATGTCATGCATGATTTACTTTTTTATGTAAATCTACTGGCGGTATATATGTTGGAACGCAGTCGAAGTCGATATATTAAAACATGAAACAAAATCTGTTTTAGATTGTTCTAATTGATTATTGTGACTAATGATGAAAAAATGTTTCAATGTAGGTGGTTTTCTGAACTGCATATTTCAATTTTAAAGACGTTTCCTGCTCCTTGACGATGCGGGCAAAGCAGATGATTCCTGTAGTTTTATCCATTGGGATATAAATGTGTGTAAAATTAAGATGATTAAGATAACGTTTGTCATATTAAGATGATACTATCCTTGGGATCAAATAATAACTTTGCTTGAAATTTGTATTGTTGAACACTGTGGCTATACATAAGGCACCATCTAACCTGTCACTTTCAGGCAGTAAACTTTAAACAGTTAAAACAATTTAATTGCTAGAGGATAAAACATAACAAAATAGAATCCACTTATATTAACTTTTGTTACATTTGAATCCAACTTGCTTTGAAATGACTTTGAATCCCCAACTAAAATTCATGATTACCATTATAAGCCGGTTATTCTAAAAATCCCTTTTGGCTTCAATATACATTGGAACCTCGTCTAAAGATCACCTCGCATTTCAGACCACAAGTTTTCAGTATCTTGATAAATATCTAATAAGTACAGAACCTCACTTCAGTGAACTCGTCACTAATCAGACCACTTATCAGCAAATCAGGTGGTCTTTATTACAAGGTTCCACTGTATTCGGGTTCCATTGTATCCAATCTAATAAACTAAGAACAACTTGATATACCGTGGCAATAAAAATTTGAGTATAAATGTGTGTGATATATTCATCACTTATGTAGAATGACAACAGGAAAATTAATTTTAGGTCGCCTGTGCATGGAAAAAATTATCTCCAAACATCACAGCAGCAATTTAGATCTACGCATCTACCGTTGCAATGACGTTATACATTGCGTGCATATACATGCATTTATATTTCTTGGGTTGTTCAAACGAGACGAAATGATGTATAGCCAATCTATTTTGTGGGACATAAGTTCGGTCAAACGAGGAGTCATTTGGTACGTCTTGAACGAATGTTTAATAACTGTCAATGACGAGAATATAAAAAAGGAAATTAAAATTCTGCATCATCTGTTCTTAGTTATTTGTATAGTAAAGAGTCAATACTAACGATACAGTGAGCATTATGTAATTTTTGGAAATCGAAATAAACATTTATATCAAATTCGTGCTCAACTGATGAAGACAGTTGCTGACAAAAACGATCGTTTTCAAAAGACGGGATCCTTCACGTGTCCGTATTACTCTCTTTTGGTGTACCTACAACCGATATTGTTTTTAAGCTACCAAATTTATATTGGATACCTAAACATCACAAAACCAGATATAAGCAGAGGTACATAGCAGGATCCGGTAAATGTTTTACCAAACCTTTATCTTTAAGGAGAAACTTCAGCAATACTGTACAGTTGCTTATTCCAAAAGCGGTGTAAATCAGATGTTGATACTTAAAAATTCTAAACAACTTTAACAGAATTGAAAGAACACAATTTTATTAAATTGACAGTATCTAACATATGACTTCTACAAAACAATTCCACATGTGAAATTATAAGAGGGGCTTTTAAGCATTATAGACAGTTGTTTTTGCAGTAAAGGTGTACATACTGTACACAAATAAATGATGTATAATATTTTTTGACGATGATATTTGCATATTCATTAATATCATATTAACCGAGCTATTGATGTCAGCTCAGTCAGAACATCAAAGCAGTGCATGTGTGACTATTTTACGTCAATGTGGGGGTTTATGTTAAAAAGCAAATCTGCAATCGTTTATTAGAATATAACATGACATGATAGCCGTTTTTAAATTTTACCACTCACATGACATTATGGCAAGATCTTTGTTTGATAATATTGCTTTATATTTTATTCAAGTATGTTTTGTATTATTTTCCTTCAGTTATTTTTGTGTAACCATCAATTCAATAGATAAATCTCTCTCTCTCTCTCTCTCTCTCTCTCTCTCTCTCTCTCACACACACATCTCGTATCCCTTTCCATAAAATAGGATCTGAAGTATGTATGGTTTGACCAAAATAATATCTATGTTGCAGAAAACATGTGACAAAATCACGCTATTCCGCCCCCTTCTTTACTAAAAGCACGACAGAATGAATCTGATCTTTCAATGCGTAATTAGGGATAAAAAAAAATTAAGTGGAAACAATCTAAACAATATTTCTTTTCCTTTGTTTTAATATTCAAAATGTAAAAACAAATCTTGACTTTCGGGACACATTTGACATAAACCGTTACCGCGAAACCAAACGCTATTTTGACATCATGAGTCTTGAGTATGTTTTTAAAAGACCCTAAGATAAATATATTTATCAAAGATCAAATTATACAATTTTACAGTAGAGGTAAAAACAAATGGTCAAATATAAAAATCTCAGATACCAAATTATAAATATTTAGGATGTCAGGATATAGATACAAATCTGGTAAAAATGGACAAACACGGACCTCTGGATATCAAGAGGGAGGATCAGGTGCAAAACGTGAAATACGTGATTCACTTAGTGAAACAGAGTAATAAAAAATAAATCTATTATACATTATACATTACACCGACCTAAAAATTTGCGGAACGCTGACATCAGTGAGTAGTGTACCTCTCTATATATTATAAACATAATACCAAATTGTTAATGCTCATGACGATCGTTTCTGTCAATTACACTTCATCAGTTTATCACCAATTATCGATATAAATAAATTTTCTAAAGAGAAAGTGGTATCAGACAAGGCCATATTATAAATCCAAACATATAGCCAAAATCCGTCTAAGAGTAACCACTGTAAAAGGATAGCTATCTTGGCTTTAGAAGAATTTATAATTTTTAAATGGTGTTATCAGTGCGAAATATCACTTTACTATGAGATTATCAGCTGATACCGATATACCAAATACTAGGTGTATGTATACCCTCGGGGACTCAAACGGTCCAGCAGCAGTTGCAACGACATAGTGGTTATATATGTTATAAACAAAATACCAAAGTTATAATGTTTAAGACGATCGTTTCCTTCAATTAAACTTCATCAGTAGAACTCCATATGAAATGTTCATATGTTGAACACGACCTGCATATCAGATCATTTGTGAAATATAAACGTCATATACTGGTGATAGTGAGATTTTACTACTTAAATATAGAAATTTTACAATGGGAAAATCATCGCGTTTGTCGTATAGCTTTGTTGTTAATTTTTTTTCTGTCTGTGTCTATAGTAAGTAAAATGTCTAAGTATGAAGCTTGTGTTCTTTATTTTGTTGTATCTTTAATTTCTAGTTTGCTTTGATATATTGCATTGATATATATACGAAAATTGTCTTTGTTAATTGGCAAAGCATCATCGATATTTCTTAATGTCAAATTAAAGGACACCGCTAACTTTTTCTTCTTTTGATTCAGCAGTTTCTGAAAGAAGTATGCGTCGTATGGATAAACGGTCAGGTCAGTCAATAAAGGGCACAATTGGTTCCCATAGGAATGCCGCCAGTTTGTTGAAAGACCTCGCCTTCGTTCATTAGCCTATTAGAAAATCCAGCTTCTTTTTGTTATAACAACTACAGTGTATTTATGTGTAGAATCAGAGTTGTGTTGGACAAAACAATATGATAACCAATCACTAGATATTTCAATTTTCAGGTACTACCTTTAGTGGAAAAACATTTGTCTACAATGTTTAAAAGTCTCTCTTTTATTTTTTATGTGGAATTGTTGTGTAATGACTAGAGAAGCCGTATGTTTTGATACTGTGCATATAAGAAAAATTAAGTGCTTTCAAATTTTCTAAAAGTTATCCACATCTGATTTACACCGCTTCTAGAATAAGCACTCTACAGTATTGCTGAAGTTTCTCCTTAACGGCTGTCAGTATCTTGGTAAGGTGCAAACACAAAGGTTTGGTAGAAAACAAGATGTGTTTCTGAAACACAAATACCCCCGGTCCCAACAAACTTTTGCATTGTACTACATTTTGACCCCATCCCACCCCTAGGGGCATGTGATGTTAGTGAACCTTTAGTTGAACTTATAGTCAAAGTTTGGTTAATGTATCACAATCCAAACTTGAAATATTGCACTTTATATGTAAGTGGGACGGAATTACGGACAGGCAGCAGACAAACGTACGATCCAAACACTAGATACCCCTGACGGACCTTTCAGGCCGCGAGGCATAAAAAAGATCCAAGGTATAAATCTGAAAAATTTTCCAGCTCAAAACTAACTGGTTGAACACTTCACCATAACACATAGTGTTCTATTTTCTGTAAATATATTTTACATTCTTTTGCATATCTAAATCTTTAAAACAACGTTATGCTATTTAACATTCTCCATGGTTTTGGGACACCTAATAAAATCGTTTTCGATTATTATTTTATTGCACTGACTAACCGCAAATACAATTGTAATTTGTTGATAAGTAGATCGCTGTAGACATGAATGGTAGTTTATATTTATAATGATGTTATCAGGTCTGACATAGATAGTCACAAAAAGACAAGTAAGGCATTGCGTGCAACTTTAAGGATACCAAAAGTGATCTATTTCCTAATTACATATTGCATGTAGCTATTACAGTAAAACTAACGGTGCGCTATCCCTGCACATTGAAATTGAACATGATGTATCAAATGTCAATTAAAACTATGGAAGCATGTCGGACTTTGTAGAGATGGGGGATAACACATGGCTTTACATCACTTAATGTTCCGTACGGATTTCTTTGAACTTAAAACAATTTTCATTCGTGATATCATTAAAGTAGGTATATACTATATGTATAGTAAATTTGACGCCTTTTTGCCACTATGGAATACATGTAGATACATTATTTTTTTTTACCGAAACCTGTCCACTGAACTTGACCTCTTCACCAAACTCGAGATGTTTTCATGGAACATTTGCAACGGGTGTGGCATGCTGACAAGGTTCGTTGACTCCTTCTGGACACCAGGTCCCACCCCAATTTTCGATTCGCAGTTTTTCTTCGTGTTGATATTGTTTTACAATAAATTGTCGTTTTTATTGTCATTTTATATACTTCAATAGGGAACTTTCGAGTTAAGCCGGTTTACCGTTATGATCCAGCATTTAAAATCTCGCCTTTTCGATTCTGTTCCTCATATGGACTATCTTTATATTACCGAAATCGGAAATAACGTTGAGGAACATTTTTCTAGAATCATGTAACTGGCGATCATATTTGTAACGGTAATCCGGGCAAACTCGAAGGTTCCCTATTATTCAAGCATGTTGACATGTCGGGGTAAACAATTTGTAATTCTTTCAATTATACTTATAGTGTGATTATCCAGTCCACCTGGAATAAATCATCTGAATTGTTTGGATATAAAAGGAAAATTAGAGGTGTCAACTATGATAACAACTAAAAGACAAATTGTTGCTTTGGGAGATTAAATCTTTGGGCACATCCATAAAGTACATGGCACCTTTTAGATCTAAAATGTCAATACCAGGAATGTAGCTAAATTGGGGATTGTCTTATCGTAACTGATTTATTAATTCTTATATCCACATTTCGACATGCCTGAAGTTATGCGTAAATTTGTATATATCTACTTTGCTGTAAATTAGTAAACCAGTTAAGTTAGTTACAGTCGTACAGTCAGAGCTGAGAAGTTGTCGTTACTATATTTATACTTGTACATAATAAAATATAGAAAATGTACAGCCAAGTTAGTCGAGATATTTCACAACACTAAGTAACCATACATCCAAGGGACGGATATGGTACGTGCTGTTATACGGGTACAAACACCCAACTAACAACAGATAGAAATATCAAGGCAATAATCGGACATAATCCAAAGAAATTGATAATTTTTTTTCTTTTATCAAATGCCTCCATTGATAAATCTAATGTCAGACAACAAGAAAAATTAAGATAATTCAGTTATACGCCGTGGATTGGCATGTGTATATCACTTATACTGTTAAAAATTTAGGGAAAAACAGAAGAAATAAACCTGCAATGTTATGTAATACTTATAAATCTGCCAGGTTTTGATCATTTCACTGACAACAACGTATATCTTTTACTTAATGATAATAATTGATCTGCTTCCAAACAAAAAAGGTTTCAATGTATCCTTTTGCCACAGAGATACTTGACTTATTTATCTTAGCACTTCAATATCCGAGTGATTTATCTTAGCACTATAACACTCGAGTCATTTACTCATATCTAATCACAGATTTTATTTGTTGGTATCTAAGTACCCTAACATTCGAGTCAATTGCTGCCCATATATTTTACCACCTTGTCTGTTGTGTTCTTCATTGTTATTGGTATCTGGTACTTTGACATTTGGGTCATTTACTCAGATTTAGTCAACGTAACAGTAACGCATCTTAGTGACTCGATATTCCATTCATTTTCTAACGTCTTATCACCTTGATTTATTATTGTTTATTTCTATCTTAGTACCCTGACATTTGAGTCATTTGGATCTTTGGAACAACAAAGTAGTGAAATCAAATAATTAATAAAAAAATGTCATATAAGCAAATATACAAATCACATATACCAAAGTATCAATCTTCAGGATGTCCAGGATACAATATACAAATCACAGATACCAAAATATCAATCTTCAGGATGTCCAGGATACAATATACAAATCACAGATGCCAAAGTATCAATCTTCAAGGTGTCCAGGATACAATATACAAAAATGATGACAAACACAGACCTCCGAAAATCTAGAGGTGGGATCAGGTGCCATGGAATAAGCATTCCCTGTTGACAGGTCACACAAGGATCGAGTCCACAGTCAAATTCAAATGTAATAAGTTAGGAATAAATCCTCGTCACAATAGTTACAGACAACTCAACAACTGTTGTCGGACAGGTAAATAAACATATCACTTCATGGAACATAATAATTACAAATGGGGCTATTAGAGCCACCACTAAATTTGCGGAACTGAAATCTGTCCATAAACAAGAGGGCACTTCAAATGACAGGATAAAGTTTTATAGAGTTTTATGGCTTTTTAAGTTTATTGATTTATGATGGTGTTGTCGGGAATTATCTATGGATCCCGATTGAAGAGGGACCAAAATATCTACATATTAAAAGAAAACGAACCGATGATCAATCTTTTCTCATTGCAATCAAGTTTTACTCAGGTGACCAATAAGGCCCATCGGGCCTCTTGATACGTTTCCATATCTGATTTACACCGCTGCCGAAATGAGCAACTGTACTGTAACGCTGAAATGGACCCTTAACAGCTGTCAGTGTTTTGGTAAGGTGTAAATATAAAGGTTTGTGAATAAATTTCTGGACCCTGCTACGAACTTCTGTTTATAGTTATACCTTGTCATTAATTCGAATTTCCCAAGGAGAGTTTAATTGAGAGAAAATGGTTTTACTGCGCCAACATCACAACTATGAGTTAAGCCTACTTCAATCGAGTGAAACCTAGTTCAACTGAAAAAAATAGGTAAAGGGCGCCAAAATACAATTATTACCACTTGTAAAAGCAAGTATTACTTATTTCAATATAGTTTTCCTCCAGTTAATTCAAATTACAATGCCAAAATGTTTCTTCAGTTAGACACTGTGCCGCATATGTCAAATATCAGTAGAGTACAGTGAAATCCGATTATAAAATGGCTTAATAGGAAAATGGAATTCTTGGCGACAACGCTTCTGTTTTGTCGTTATTAAATGCGAATGCAACTTTCCTAAATGAAATAATTACACAGTGCACACGTAGGTGGACATTTTCTCAGTCGCTATGACGGGTTGCCCTAACAACAAATTCAAAGGTTTTATTATCCAATTAAAAATACATTGCCACTGTCTTAGATCAGCATCATTGCATGTACAAGGAAATAGATTGCTAAATGAAAAGAAATAGAAGGATAATTTTAAAATGCAGTAGGAAACTATTGTTATTCACAAATGAAATATGAAGAGCTATTAATTTCACATTGTAAAGGTGGTGTATTATTGGGTTTCATTTACGATTACGAATGTTTTGGTTAGCTTAAACTCTCCTCTCATATTTAGACGTCCAGAGCTATAGGTCTACGCTACATAACACTATTATGCTGTTACTACAGAGTAAAGGAGAAGTCAATATTAGCAATAAAGAAATGCAATCTAACGCAACATTAATACAGGGATGGCAAAATCTCAACCCGAGTGGATAGAGTTTGGATTGTCCACTGGCGAAGCACAATGATAGATATTTCCGCCACCCATCCCTCAATGTATTGTTCTCTCACGTTGAAAAAGTGTAAAAGAACAGGGCGACTGCATCCATTTTTGTTTAGACACAGACGACAAAATTCTGTTAAAATGTAGTTTCGGTACTTCCGCAATGGGCTTATCCGAACCTGTAACGTCAGATAAATGGGTCTCAAGTAAGACAATAAGGTATGACGTTCCACGAAATTATATCCACAACATTCTGCATGCAAGACGCTGATATTATATAAAATGTTTTTTAAAAGTAATTGTCAAAAAGATTTAACTCACTTGAATTTTATTGTTCCATTGGTATATCCGAAGAAAGGAACTGTGTACGTCATCATCCATATGTATCCTCCACCACAATCAAAGTATGGTAAACTCCAGTGACCATCTTCGTATGTCACAGTAATTACTTTATCCAATGTGGCGGCACCCTGAAGTGTCTGATTGTATCGGAGCTGTGTGGTACCTAAAAACAAAGACATACTTGTACTACAACAGGTAATATAACGTCGAAAAAAAAAAACCTCAAATTATATTTTTGTATGTAAGTACAGACAGTCGATAAAACGCCGAAATATAATAATACTGACATCAGCTCAAATACATTCCTGAACTCATATACACCATGCTATTGAGGTCAATAATGCAGCAAGAGTTCATGTACTCGACCATCATTTCTTTGCTATAGTCCCTATTTCACATGTTTATTTCTTATGTACTTAATCTTAAAAGCCATACATTAGGAATCCACAAAACACAAAAACATTAACAGAAAGAAATCGGAAACACGAAACTACATCTTTAGTACAATGTACAGCCTACAGGCCCATATCGCGATTATCTAGTTAATGTTATGACCAGAACCACAGACCATATAAATGAAAGTTCGCTTCGTAGTTACAATTGTAACTTGTCTGTTGAACAGTGAAAGAGACCCAGGCCTTGTCCAACTTTGTCAAGCATATCTGATAAACAAACCGATGTATGCCTTCACCGGATATTCCTGTCAGAAACAATTCGTCTCTCGCATCCTGGGAAATCAGGCCGTGTGAAATACGTAAGTTACGTACGAATCACTCAATCAGTCATCCCGGTTCCCAGCTTTCAGTTGTCATGAACAAATATTAGCTGTTTCCCTTCTCTTAAGTCACACTCAAACTTTCTATGGTATATCCCATTAATAATATATCAGAGTTCAATGCATTGTTTGTAAATAATCCAGTCATCATTCAGCAGCATGGCTATGGCCGCGGCAATTTCTTCTGAAACATTAACCTTCCTGCACCAAGCGATCGAATTTAAAATAATCTTGATTCAAATCGACAATAAGTATTCAGAATTTTCCATATCACTAGTTTCTTTCAAAATGATATGAAAATAAGAAAATAAACTGTAGTTTCATTTAGTATTTCCGGGCAGAAAAGGGAACTACCTCTTGTTTCACACAGCTGTTTAGCTGTTACGACATATGAAAAACTCCCACCGCAAAGTCAATTATATAAAATGCATTTCGTAACCAACTGACTACAATTTCACAGAAAATGGTAATATATATATATATATATATATATATATATATATATATATATATATATATATATATATTACATAAATGTAAGGATTGTTTTTCATTTTTTGAAATAGCATGGAATATATGCAATGGATCGTGAAAAAAATCAATATGCAGCACTTCGTGCACAGAATTTTCCCCATGTTCCATTACATATATATTCCATGCTATTTAAAAATGAAAAAACAATCCTTAAATGGATACAAATGTTGGTTAAGAGATAATCGCAACTGTAAATAAGATAGAATGAAAACTGAAATGCGTGGTGATTACATGTAGTCGAATTATAAAGCTACAATAAAACCTCTTTTATTTATATATCTTGTTTATATCTTATCAATTAATTGTCCATATGAATATAATTGCCTCCTTAGACTAATTTTACACTAGCATGGAAAAAAATTCAGATACCAAAGTATAAACAATAGAATGTCCAGGACATAGATACAAATCCGGTAAAATGGACAGACACGGACCTCTGGAAACCAAGAGGTGGGATCAGGTGCCATGGAGGAGTAAGCATCCCCTGTCGACCGGTCACACCCGCCGTGAGTCCACAGTCAAGTCCAATGAAACACGTGAGGAGTGTATCCTCGTCACAATTGGTACAGACGTTTCAACAACCGCCAACGAAAAGGCAACTCAACATTTCACTTAGTGAAACAGAGAAGTCGCAAACAAACCTATTATACCGACCGTAAAATTTGCGGAACGTTGACATTAAACGCGGTTTTCGATATCCTTGTGTCAATAATTTGTCAATGAGTAGTTTACCTCTGTATATGAAATCTTCATATGTTGTTCACGCCCTGTCATATCGGATCATTTGTGAAATATAAAGTCCATATTTAGGTGACTGAGGGATATTGCTACTTAAATGGGGAAAATTTACGATGGGAAAGCCGAAATGGTCGCGTTTGTCGTATAGCTTAGTTGCTAATTTCTCGTCTGTGTTTATATTAAGTAAAATGTCTAAGTATGAAGCGTGTGTACTTGATTCTGTTGTATCGTTAATTTCTAGTTCGCAATATCTCGCAATGATATATGTATAAAAATTGTCATTATTAATTGACAAAACGTCGTCGATATATCTAAATGTGAAATTAAAGGACACTGCTAACTTTTTCTTGTTTTGATTCAGCAGTTTCTGAATGAAGTCTGCTTCGTATGAATAAAGGAACAGGTCGGCCAATAAAGGAGCACAATTGGTTCCCATAGGAATGCCGACAGTTTGTTGAAAGACCACGTCTCCGAATATATGATCTGTAGAAACCAACAAAATATCCAAGCTATAGAAGTATCCCAGTATCTCATTAAAGAAAATGTTTGTTCTTCCAAAATCTATAGTAAATTAACCACGGTTATGTGACAGTTACGCATGATGTCTTCTTCCAGGAATACTAACATAATTTTTAATGTCTAGAGACGTCCCGGCGTGGTTCCGTCGGTTAAAGCATTCACCTCACAAACTGGAGGTATTGTTTCGACTCTAAATATTGAGTTATACCGTTAAAAAATAGGAAGTGAAGGTCTCGGATCTTGCTCGGAAGAGACAATTCACCGGAGACTCTTCACGGTAAATATGTGGAGGTATTGAATATATCGCTTGCGACATTTCAATATAAAACAAGTTTTCAGAAGACAACATGGTTCGTCGGGGACAGCGTTGTATCATAGATACTAAGGTTTTGACCAGAAAGTAGATCAAAAGCCATTATTTATATTACAATCAATATCAATATGAAATGTTTTCTGTTTGTAAATAGGAACAAATTTAACGAAGAACGTATCTTTTTAATGTTCTTCAAATATGGCTTTGGATTTCAGCATTTCTGAACTATGAAGTAACTGTGAAATAAGGGATGTATATATATCATATACGCTGTCTTATCTTTTAGATATAGCTCTCTCTTGGGTAAATCATATCTGATGGGATAATTCAAAATACTTCAAAATCACCGTTTTTAGTCATTAAGTGTCAATTTAGCAATTATGTGACCTCATATATAAAGTTGAATGTAATAAATGCCACATTCATAGTACTGCAATATATTATAGAGATACACAGATCTATTTTACATTTCAAAATGATCCCCCTGAGCTTTTTATTTATGACACGTGTTCACGAGTTAGCATTAACTATAATCTATATGTATTACAATTCTCAAACTGGTACACCATATCAATCCACCGTAACATTTTTCTTTAATCCATTATTGCAATTCTAAGAAGAAATTTAATGCATAAATGATTCCGTGAGTTATCATTTTTGAACGATTTTTTTTTAAAAATACTGAAAAAGAATGCATAGATACCGCATACCTTCTTTGACTTTAAACGTTTTGTGTATTCATATACTTTCTAGTTTATTCTATCATGACCATGACGGGGAACCATGATAGATAATTTCGTGCTACTACTACAACCACCAATACTACTACTTCAATAGCAACAACAACAACTACTACTACCACTAGTACAACAACAACAACAACTTCTACTACTATTGCAACAACAACAACTACTACTACTTCAACAGCAACAACAACAACTACTACTACTTCAACAGCAACAACAACAACTACTAGTAGTACAACAACAACAAAAACTGCTACTACTATTACAACAACAGCAACAACTACTACTACTTAAACAGCAGCAACAACAACTACTACTAGTAGTACAACAACAACAAAAACTGCTACTACTATTACAACAACAAAAACTACTACTTCAACAGCAACAACTACTACTACTTCAACAGCAACAACAACAACAACTACTACTACTTCAAAAGCAACAACAACAACGACTACTACTACAACAACAACAACTAGTACCACATCTTCTTCTTCTTTTTCTACTACTACTACTACTATTACAACAACAACAACAACAACAACTAGTACCACATCTTCTTCTACTACTACTACTTTCAACTGTGGTATTAGTACATCAACAAATGTAACTCAATTCAATGTGATAATTTCTGAAACACGTCCCAATATGTTCGACAAATGCCGGGTGCCAAATGCCATTTGCAACATCAAATGAAAATGTATATCTATCTTTGTCTCGCAATGTTTTCTATTAAACATATCAGTGTATAATTTTCTTTTTATTCGTGATATCAGGTACCAGCTGATAACCTTATACTGAAGTAATATTTGACACTGATAACACCATTTAAATTCCAAAGTTTTCTGAAGCTAAGATAGTCATCTTTTTACAGTGGTTACTCTTAGACGGATTTAGGCTATACGTTTAGATTTATTATTTGACCTTGTATGATACCATTTTCTATTTAGAAAATACATATACTTTTTAAATTGGAGCTCAAGTGATGAAGTCTAATTGACAGAAACGATCGTCTTGAGCATTATAACTTTGGTATTATGTTTATAATATTTATTAACAAATTAACGGTTATTAATGAAAAGCATATTTCCCTCTTTTTCTTTACAAATTTTAAAAATAAATAGAAAGTGTGTTAGACAAATACTGTTTTTTTCAATTTATCATCATTAATGTAATAAAGCAAATTAACACTATGATATGGAAATTTGATTTATATTTTCAAAATGTATCAAAAGTAAATCAAAAAGAACTTTCTATCTGAACAATCCACATTTCCGTTTGTCCATTTGAAATACTTTTTATTGTCTCCGAGGGAATTATATACAACAGGGTTAAAAATACATAATTACCAAAAGATATATGTTAAACATCCCGTTCTTTGGTAAATTAAATTAAAAAAATCTCTAGGGAAACACTATTAAATATATATGGTTCTCACGTAACTTTACAAATTTGTATTGTAATAAAAGAAATAAACCCTTTACTGACCTGATTTCTATTGCATTCGCCTGTAAAACGTAATAATGTCTTCAAGAATATACAAAAGTTTAGTTTGATAATTTTGCACTGAGTTTGAATAATACAAACTGTACATCAGCTTAGGGCAGTATTTCATGTATTTGTGTTACCTTTACAGGGACATTCCGTGTCCGCGTCTGTAGGAGAATATCTACATCTGGGATATTCGTTTTCCCTCCATATTCCGTTAACAAGTTGTGTACATTTCTAGTTGTAGATAATATAACCCACAAGCGTGGAAGATCGCAGTTCGATGTCTGATAACGGTCCATGCCTCAGAATTCAAAAAGAGAGGGATTTTTTACTTATAAGATGTATAAGACGTAACAGGTTTTTTTCAGATGGGTCTTTAGACCGATGTCTGTTTCAAGGCAGGTGTGAGACGTTAAAGAGCTGAAATAATGGAACAGTATAGCTAAAATATTGTGACATTGCCATCTGGGTCTTTAAAAAACAAAAAATATAAAATGGATCATTCCATTTTATATGATGAAATTAAAACTTTATAAAATTAGATTAATATCTATTACCGAAATTGAAACTGTACATGAAAGCAATGTTAACCCAATTCACTCCATATTCCCATAGTTAATTTCGATTCACTTTCTTCAAACATTTAATTTTTATATTTTTGTATAACGTAGTTTAAATCTTTTTTATAGTGCTTACTCTCAGACGGATTTTAACAATACATTTAGATTTAGTATCTGGTCTTGTCTCATACAATTTTTCTTTTTTCTCTCAAATATACG
Organism: Atrina japonica; assembly: GCA_030159075.1. Taxonomy (NCBI): domain Eukaryota; kingdom Metazoa; phylum Mollusca; class Bivalvia; order Pterioida; family Pinnidae; genus Atrina; species Atrina japonica. The sequence goes on from BROG01000838.1 coordinate 275,698, forward strand.
TATAGGTCCATCAAGGTAAATTGGCACATGTTTACAAACAAAACGAGTCTAAATTGAATCATAATGGTATTTTTTCGATAACAATTAAATCATAACAGGGGTGATAGATTTGTTTTCGGCAACAATTGAATCATAACAGGGGTGATAGATTTGTTTTCGGCAACACGAATATAAGAGTTACAGTATTACATGAAATCACGTTTTACCTGTGCAATCCTATTTCTAGAAACTAGACCGTATTGTTTTGGATTTTAACATAACCCGGATGTGCCACTTTACCTTGGCAAACCTGTATATAAAAATTCAAGATCAACTGAATGAAACACTTGTGAACAACGAAAGACCTATTATACGAACTTTTTTTGTTTCTTGTTTTTTGGCCTTTGTTTTGTTTTTTTATTAAACTTAGCCAGTTCCTAAGCATCAGCTAATCTGTTGATACTTTTGAAAGGCCGATGCATTTATTATATATATATATTTTACAGGAATTTTCTCCACTTCAACAATGAGCCTAGCGGCATTCGAATAACCGGAAGAACATTTGTTGAATGTATCTTGCATTACCAGCAAGGGAACCCATTTGTAATCGATAAAACTAAATCAATTTGAATTTGAATTGTCTCCATACATAAACTTTAAAACTAATCCTCCCGTAATGCCTCCACAAATGTCGCTAGTATTGATTGTAGCTATAAGTTCAAATAAGGCACAGACAAAATTACGATCAGATAGATTATATTTCTTTACTTAATGAACGACTTCACATAAATTTATCCTTACATTTCTCCAAATCATGAAAGAGAAAACACTCTTCAGGGAGTTTCAAATTTAGAGTACTTCAGCAAAATTTAAGGCCATACACTATATAAGGGACTCACAATGAACTTTTTTTTATTTTATATACATAAGCCTAGTACCTGGCATTTCGGTGCCAGAAGATCGTCTCTTATTATTTCTTTCAGATAGCATCACTTAAAAATTCTAAATTTCTCAAAGCTAAACTGTTTATATTTACAGTTGGGATTCTTAGATTTGGCAATACATTAAGATTTATAATTCGACATTATGTTTTAGAAATAATGTATTCAGGTTATTCGGGACTTTATACTTTCCGGATAATATACTTTTCCTAGGTTAATGGAGTTTAGTGGTAATTCAGTATTAATGTTATTAATCGATTCTCATTTTTATATTCAATAATTATCATCAACTAGATGAAATCCATATATACCAGCAAAGATCACAGATTATTATAATAATTAAATTGACAGATTTTACACCTGTTTCGTGTTTACTGTAAATTTTAGAATAATTCCGTTATTGGCATCCAAATTATTAAGTGTTTGATTACAGTTTTAGATGTAAAATAAATAAATGCCAAATGATTCTGGCAATATATTATTATTTGAACACTTATCTCCATTATAGCATTAGTCAAAAACAAGATATTAAGTAAATCACAAGAATGGATACAATCCAGTATATAATTTGATATCGATATTAGTATTATAAAAAATTGTGAATTGACACATAATGAAAATAAATCATTTGTCAGTTTATAATATTTTCAAAATTAGAATTACACGGTCCTTTCTCAAAATATCAATGCCTCCATTATACAAAAACTTTAGTCCGAAGTACGATCATTTTACACTCAGAGAAATGTACTATGGTTAGATGACGTCACAAAAATGATTAAAGCATGTCAATATTTTGCAATATTTTATGTCTATATTTTGCAAACCACATGTATACGTATGACAAAAACATATCTTTAGAAATGTGTTCCTTTTATATGTTGTATGTTTTGTTTGAAATACTAAACATTATTCTGGCATAATTTACTTAGTTTGGAATCCTGACAGTTTACTCGTATATAAAAAATATTTAATGTGATGGCGTATCCATGTCATTCATATTGACCCTGAAGTTAGAACAGGTATTATTGGGCACTGTTAAAATTTAATTACCTAAAGCGTAGGAAATGATATTACAATGACATAATAGTTATTTAATACAATATACTACAAAGGTGAAAATTGAACACAGATCTCTGGATATTCGAGAGGTCCGGTCAGGTGTCAGCGAGACGTAAATACGGAATATACGGTTATTCGAAAATTTTCAGAGGAATGACTTAGACGGATCTCGGCTATACTTTTAGAGTCCGATAACTTTATAAAAATACACTACTCAATACTCAACAAACTCCACGTTTCATTTCATGGTATTTTGTTTATATACAGTCGTTTGCAAAACTTTTGAAGGTTACACTCAGAGAAATGTACTATGGTGAGTAGGATTAAAAATATATTGCAATATTTTATTATTTTTCATACGTATGACACATATAAGTGTTCCTTTTATAATTGTATTTTCGTTGAAACACATTCTGATTTTACTTAGTTTGGAATCCTGAAAAACGAACAAATTTACGTTGCGTCCATGGTGAATTAAAATTTTGACCTGAGAATATACTCGGACATGTTTTTAATATTTCTGATGGTTTCAGGTCAGGTGTAGGTAAATAGGATCAGGTTTTCAGAGGGAGGAGGAGTAAGTACTCCACTTTCATTTCTAGATCATTCATATGTTAGTGATGGAAACATATTATTACTTTTCATCATTCACATATATTATAATTGGTTAAAAAACGAACAAATAGGCGACGGTATTAAAATTTGAGTTTTTAATATTTCTGATGCTTTAGGGTTCAGGTTTCTGGATAGATCATTCAGGAGGTAGGGAGGATAAATAAGATAGTTCAGAGGAGTATCAGAGAGGATCAAGCATTCGCTCTGAAAGTGAAATGAATACAGTTGAAATAATGTAAACATTCGAATTTAAGTATCAGAGAGTATTATTGTTCACACTTATAGAGTATTTCAAACAATTTTAATCGGTACCGACATATCTATTGTCTTTCTTAAATATATGCAGGTATATAATTTGGTTATTTTACGAAATCATACAATGATCACCTTATATTTAAAGTGGCATTAGCTAAGTTAGGAGTGTGTAGTAATCATGAAACGATTGTATACCATAAAAATCACTCGACAACACGATTTACTATCGAAAACAGAGTGCACATGCCCCTAAAAAAATCATTAATAATTTTTGTGTTTACATGAAAACTGAAACTAGATATGACATTTAATTACTTTCCGATCATCTTCGTAGATGTCCACGAGATTACTTGCTTGAGTGAAATTAAAAGGAAACCTCGCATCCTAGACGATTGGTACTAAGTCAAAAACCTAGACCGACTGAGTGGCAAATCTTACCCGACATTTAATAGAAAAATACTTTTGTGCTTCCATATTTTGATATCACATCCAAGATTTCTTATCTCAAGATACTATCATTCATGTTTAAAATAATAACGTCATGGTATTGGTTACATTCCATGATAAAATATGGAGGATATGTATGCAGCAGTTATATACAAATTAAATTGTCCTTGCATTATATTTGGTTATTTTATACTAAAGTAATTGTTCTATTTAAATTCTAAGATTATTAAAAGCTAAGATTGTCTTTTTGACGAGTTGATGGAACATTAAAGCAGTTATGTTATGCTAAGTTGTTTATGTGGAACATGTCGAAGCACATTTTGCAGTATGGGGTTAATAACGATTCAAGTTTTCAAATCACACTTCTATTCGTATATTTTTGCTTTTTTA